>WNGS01164227.1:27046-67851 GCA_020271785.1 Procambarus virginalis
TCACTCAGCTATGGTGCCAATGTCAGAATTGTCAAAATGATGTACCCTGCATGCAGATTCTTTAGTAGATTATGCTGCACCTCTGCTTGTTTGGATGCCTGAAAGAAAGCTTGGAGGGCTTGAAAAATTGCAGAACGAAGCCTTGAGGATAATCCTTGGGTGCCCTCGTACTACAAAGATACTTAATATGAGAGAGGAACTTAATATTCTGAGCGTTGTTGATCGTGTTACTGAAATTAACTTGTCAAATTGGTATAAAAATGCTTAGGCTAACTCATCCTAACCCTTGCACAGAAGATCAGCATTGAAGATCAGCATTGTTCCAAATAGATAACTATAACTGGAACTGAACTCAGAATGTATCAGATTTATAATTTGTACCAAGAGAAACAACAACTACACTTTCCTGCACCGTGGGAGATTACACCCTTTCCAATGTTAATCCCTCCCTTTCCACCCAAGAAGCAAATTAGAGATCAGCCCAAGCTTCGTCTTGAGGCAAAGCTCAACGCCTTAAACCATATTGATGCTCTGTCCACAGAACATTTTTTTCTCTCAAATCATATACACTAATGGTTCCCTACCCGACCCACGGGTGCAGCTGGAAGTGCAATTGTCTTGACAAGGGGCGATGGCTTATATTTTAAGTGGAGAGTCCGTATAAACAATTGGCCTCTACCCTTCAGACCGAACTATTTGCCTTGCTCCTTGCACTGAAATGTGTATAAGTCTCCAAACTTGACACATTAATTGTAAGTGACTCTTTATCATCCTTAATTGTTCTAAATTCTTTAAGACATAACTGCAACATGCTCGTCCAAAGCTAGACACAAATGCAGCAAAATTATTAAGGATGGTAACAAAGACCATTTCATGTGACTCAATCTCGTGTTGGCCTCCGAATGCATGATAGAGCTGATGAGTTAGCCAAAGAATTTGCCTTTAAAGGAGAAAATTGATATAACCTTGATTGTCAATAAGCAGTCTCAGAGCAATAAAACACCAAGAACTTCAACAAAATCTTGTAGATCTGAGGCAAAGTGAAATTGACACCAGTAATTCCATCTATCATCATACTATCATGCAAGAGGAGCCACACATTTATGTTCATCCAATAAAATCAGCAGACTTCTAGTTGTTACTACTGCTCGGCTTAGACTCGGTTACAAGTATCTCTGGGAATTCTCATTATCTGCCGATGTAGACCTGACCAAATGTAAACTGTGTCAATAAAATTATTCGCACACCCTCCGTCACTATGTGATGGAGTGCGAAAAGATACGTGAATTTAAAGACAATTCTATAACCAATGTTCCAGCGATGTGTAAATATTTCATTCAAAATGATCTGTTACCAGAAATTTTAGCCAAATATCCCCAGTTTGCTAACTGTAGGTAGTAACTGAGTGATTGTAACCTATCCACCGCTGCCCACTGGATGGGGGGCGGTGTGCAGGACAAACATGCAGTCTCCGTGGTGTAGTGGTAAGACACTCGCCTGGCGTTCCGCGAGCGCTATGTCATGGGTTCGTATCCTGGCCGGGGAGGATTTACTGGGCGCAATTCCTTAACTGTATCCTCTGTTTAACGCAACAGTAAAATGTGTACTTGGATGAAAAAACGATTCTTCGCGGCAGGGGATCGTATTCCAGGGACCTGCCCGAAACGCTATGCGTACTAGTGGCTGTACAAGAATGTAACAACTCTTGTATATATCTAAAAAAAAAAAAAAAAAAAAAAAAAAAAAAAAACATATAAATTGTGACACTAGCTCTCCACATATGTCAGTTGCTTAATTTAGGAACTGTACTTGTGGTCGATCTCGAACCCATTGTTGATGTGACGACTTATACTGAATTTTGTAACTAGTTCATCAAGATTGTAACTTGCTTAGCTAAATGAATTGTGGGGTTCAGTCCCTGAGCCCATTATGTGCCTCTGTAACCCTTTCCACTACCGCCCACAAGTTGGGTATGGGGTGCATAATAAATGAACTAAACTAACTCTAGGAGGAGACTTCAATATTGACCTAAGGTCAGCAAATATCAAAATCAAAATGTTTATTCAGGTAAAAGTACATACATTGATGATGAGTTACAAACATAATGTTGGATTTATAGATAGAGCTAGTACATACAATACCTAAAGCCACTAGTACGCACAGCGTTTCGGGCAAGGTGTGGGGGGGGGAGGAACCACTTAGACTAAAGCTTAATACTAATCGAGATTAAAGTATAAATGGTTTGGAAAATGAAAAAATGGGGGGGGGGAACATGGCAGAAAACGGGAATTGTACAAGTTGGCCAGCAAACATTTTTGTTTGAAAATAGCACGCCATGGGTTGACATTTAGGGGGTAAGGTAGGTTACATGGAGTTAATTAGGTAGTACTTGTTTTACTCTTAAACTGGTTGAGAGAGGTACAGATTTTGACATGATTGGGGGAGACCATTTCACATTTTGGGTCCCTTGATTTGTAGATCATTTCTAGTTTGGTTAAGTCGCGCTCTTGGAATATCAAATAGGCAAAATGTCAACCCATGTATTACTATTATAATCAATGCTGTTTCTTGACCAACTTTTATAATTGCTATTCTCTGCCTTGTTACCCCCCCCCCCCTTATTTTATTTTTTATTTTTTCAACACAATTTATACTTTTAGCTCAATTACTATTATTTATTTATTTATTTATTTATGCATATACAAGAAGGTACATTGGGAATGTAGGGATATATAATATGGTAATTACAATCTTGTAAAGCCACTAGCATGCGCAGCGTTTCGGGCAGGTCCTTAATCTAAGAAAATTTTAAGTAGGTAAATACTTGCAAAATTTATAAAAAAAATGAAAACAGTTACATGGCAAGAAAAAAAAAGATGAGAGAAAATTGTAGGTACAGTATATTAAAGCACATAGGTAGCTAAGATTGATTGCAATGACAGCTTGAATGGTAGTTGACAAAAATTGGTAGGCACAATACAGCATATGGCTAGCACATAAAGGAAGACAGCAATGAACACAATGATAAGGTTGTTTGGGTAACATAAGAATTAGGAGATTGGGTAACACTAGGTACAGAGCAAATTTAAAGCTCAGTGTAGTAAACTAAGAAGATGAAATTATGTACTTTTTGTTTTGCTTTTAAATAAGGCAAAAGTTTTACAGTTTTTCAATTCACTAGGGAGTGAGTTCCATAGACTAGGTCCCTTAATTTGCATAGAGTGTTTACACAGATTAAGTTTGACCCTGGGGATATCAAAGAGATATTTATTTCTGGTGTGGTGATAATGGGTCCTATTACATCTGTCCAGGGAGAGTTTCAGAGCATGGTTTGCATTTAAGAACAGGGTTTTGTAAATGTAGTTGACACAAGAGAATGTGTGGAGGGAGTTAATATTTAGCAAGTTTAGGGATTTAAACAAGGGAGCTGAGTGTTGTCTGAAAGCAGAGTTAGTTATTATTCTGATAGCAGATTTTTGCTGGGTGATGATGGGCTTAAGGTGGTTTGCAGTGGTAGACCCCCATGCACAGATACCATAATTAAGATAGGGGTAGATTAGTGCATAATATAGTGAGAGGAGAGCGGAGTTAGGAACATAATATCTGATTTTGGAGAGTATACCAACTGTCTTAGAGACTTTCTTAGTTATGTGTTGAATGTGGGTGCTGAAGTTGAGTCTCTTGTCTAGGAATAGGCCAAGAAACTTGCCATCATTTTTATTACTGATGTTAATGTTGTCTATCTGTAGCTGAATTGCATTTGATGATTTGCTTCCAAATAAGATGTAGTAAGTCTTTTCGATGTTTAATGTTAGTTTGTTAGTTGACATCCATAAGTGGACTTTTTTTAATTCATTATTCACAACATTATTTAGTGTATATGGGATGAGGTCTGAATAGATAAGGGTAGTATCGTCAGCAAACAATATAGGTTTGAGAATATTAGAGACATTAGGCAGATCATTTATATATATAAAATAAGAAATAGAAGAGGTCCTAAGATACTGCCCTGTGGCACTCCAACGGTAATTGGTAGAGTGGAAGAAGTTGTATCATTGATGGTTACATATTGGTGTCTGTCACTAAGATAGGATCGGATGTAGTCAAGGGCAAGGCCTCGGATTCCATAATGCTGGAGTTTAAGTAAGAGGTAGTTGTGATTAACAGTATCAAAGGCTTTTCTTAGGTCAATGAAGAGTCCAATCGGAAACTCATTTTTGTCAAGGGCTGAGTAGATTATGTCAAGGAGACTAATGATTGCATCGTTGGTGCTCTTTTGGGACCGGAAGCCAAACTGGCAGGGGCTGAGTATGTCGAATTTTACGAGGTAGGAATAGAGCTGTTTGTAAAAAATTTTTCAAATATTTTTGATAGAATGGGTAGATTTGATATTGGTCTATAATTGTTTATGTCCGCCGGATTGCCTCCTTTATGGACTGGCGTTACTCTTGCTTTTTTGAGGATATCAGGGAAGGTGTGACACTCTATAGATTTGTTGAACAGTAGGGCTATGGGTGGGGCAAGGGCATGGGAGGCGCTCTTGTATACAATGGACGGAATTTCACTGGTGTTCCCTGCCTTTGTTTTTAGAGAGTGTATGATGGACACAACATCTGCCGGGCTGATTGGTGAAAGGAGAAGATAGTTTGGATAGCTGCCTGAGAGATATGTGTTAATATGTGTCTGAGTCTGTGGGATTTTACTGGCAAGATTAGCACCAACCGATGAAAAGAAACTATTAAATTCATTTGCCATTTCTAAATCAGTTGACGGTATATCCCCATCCTTGTAGAGTTTTATTTGGTTGTGTGAGTGTTGTTTAGTTCCTAGGATACTAGAGATGGTTTTCCAAGTGCTTTTCATGTTGCCTTTTGCTTCACTGAATCTATTCACATAATATGCAAGTTTTGCCTTTCTTATGATACTGGTAAGCATTGATGAGTACCTTTTAGCTACTTCCCTTGAAACTAGGCCAATCCTAAGTTTCTTTTCATATTCATGTTTCTTGTTGATTGAGTTGAGAATGCCACTTGTGAGCCATGGATTGTTTAATCTTTTGTCAGTTACTTGCTTGGTAAGAAGGGGACAATGAAGGTTGTAGAGGCTAAGAGTTTTGGAGAGGAAGAGGTTAGCTAATGAATTTATATCCTGGGTATTATTGAATTCAGAATCCCAGTTAATATTGTGAAGTGCATCTGTAAGATTGCCTAAAGCTGATTCACTGTGTAGCCTAAATGAAAGTTTCTTGCTTTTTGGTGGTGTTATGTCCATGTTCGCTATGAGAAAGGTAGAATAGTGGTCAGTTGTTCTGTCGTAGATTATACCAGAAACGGGGAGCTGTTATGTTTGTCCATATGTGATCCAAGGTAGTGGCTGATGTTTGAGTGACTTGGGTAGGTTTGGTGATTGTGGGGATTAGCATACAGGAGTTCATGCTGTTAAGGAAATAGTCAACTTGAGAGCAATTTTGTTGACCCAGGTCGATATTAAAGTCTCCTCCCAGAATGATGTGGTTCTTGTTGAGATTGTTGTTAATAATAAGATTCCTTAGGTTGTCTGAGAAAGAAGCTATGTTAGTATTGGGAAATCTATAGATGGCTCCAATAGTCAAAGAGGATTTAAGGGATTTAATTGTAAACTGAGCAAAAGTATATTCGCAGTAGTCATCTCTGTCACTAATAACACTGTTGCAGATAAATGTATCTCGGTAATATATAGCTGTGCCACCACCTTTTTTATTTGGCCTACAGTTGTGAATGGCTTTATAACCAGCTAAGTTGTAGAGTTGGGTATAGTCTTCATTTAGCCAAGTTTCTGTTAAAATAATGAACGATAAGTTAGTACCTAGTGCTGTGAGTAATGCATTTAACTCGTCAAAATGTTTACCAAGTGATCTAACATTTTGGTTGTAAACTGATAAACAGGTGCTATTTTGGAGTTTGTTTTTAGCTTGGTGTGCTGTGAAATACTTGCAATAATGATGATCAATGTGCTGGTTGGTGTAGATATGAGACAGAAGATTTAGATCAGGATCAATATCAGTGTGCATAGAGATGCAGAGGGATCACGATACAATAAGACAAGCAATTACAGAAACAGATAAATACTAAATCTGCTGTAAAAACAAAGTAATTATAGCAAGACACAAGAATATTAGTAAATACACATAAAATAGTAACAAATTAGAAGTAAAATAAAGATCCAATAGATAGCCAGGAAGGACACAGATGTTAGATAAAAGAAGAAAAACAAAAAATCTGTGAAGACTGACAATATAAATGTAAAATCAAAAATAATAATCATAAAGTAAAATGATCTTAAAGATAATTAGCTTAGTAATGGTTAGTTAAAATCTATAATTAGTATGAACCTAAGAAAACAAAGTGAGCTCAAATAGATAATTAAAAAAAATGACATATATCTAAGTGAATCTAGAAATTTACTCTAATATAAATCTAAGTGAAAAATAAACAGGGTGAGATTATATTTATGTGGAAGATTTTACTATGATACTGAGGTAGATGCTTATATAAACAATTAATTATACTATTAATTAATTCTTACCTAAAAATGTGCCTAAACCATAAAGTAGTAGTCCACTCCTTGTCCTATGACTTGTTTTCTTCAGGCTGATGGTGAGTCCAAAGGCCTGGCGGGCCTCGCAGAAGCAGGTCATGAGCTGTTGGAGGTCTTCAGCTGAGTGAGCGGGGACTGTTGCGTCATCAGCAAAGAGGAAGTCACGCAAACACCTCAGCTGAACCTTTGTCTTGGCTCTCAGCCTGGCGAGGTTAAAGAGCTTTCCGTCCGACCTGGTCCGGAGGTAGATGCCTTCTGTGGCAGATCCGAAGACGTGCTGCAGAATAACTGCGAAGAAAATCCCGAAAAGCGTTGGAGTCAGGACGCAGCTCTGCTTTACTCAGAATTATACTTGGCTGTCCAATAACTACCAAAGTTCTCAACATGCGGAAAGAATTAAATATACTTAGCATTAGAGATAGAATATTTGAAATTAATCTTATGATGGGACTAAAGCTTCTGCGTGATAACAAAAACAACATTGTGTCAGTTGCTCTGTTAGAACACATACGAAATGGAACTAGCGAGTCTAAGTGGATTCAAAGAACAGCCACTCATATTAAAATGATGGGACTGTATGATGTATATACAGATGAAAGAGTTCAGCACTTCCTTCCACCCTGGCAGATAGTAACTTTTGACATCCTGACCCCTGCATACCCCACCAAGAAACTAATCACAAACAACCCTCATGCTCAGCTTGCTGCTAAATTAAGCACCATAGAACACATTCACAATATACAAGCTGAAAACAACATTGCACAGACAATATACACTGACGGATCACTCAATACAGCTACAGGGAGGGCAGGAAGTGCTGTTATTGCTCATCAGCCCGATGGCAGCACAATTTAAAGGAATATCCGAATTAGTAACTGGGCGTCCACTATGCAAGCCGAGTTGGTAGCGATACTGGTAGCACTCGAAATTATTGACAACACTGAAGTAGACAGCTTAATTATTTCTGACTCCCTTTCCTCACTACGAGCAATAAACAGTTTGCAATCAAGTAATAACGTGCTTGTCTTGGAAGCTAGACGTAGATATATAAGAATACTTAGCAAGAGGGTAAATATAAAAATGTTGTGGATTCCTTCTCACATTGGCCTGCAGGAACATGACAAAGTTGACGCCCTTGCTAAGGCTGCAGTAAATAAAGACAGTGTTGAATGGAATCTTGAGTTATCAAATAGGTCCCTTAAAAGTGTCATTAGACGAGAACTCCTGGATGAATTTGAAGAAAGTAGAACTGTGCAAAGTGGAATTAGCAGGTCCATTGCTCATCACATTGAAATGTGTGAAGTAAAACATGTGTATGGGGCAAGTAACAAAGTCAGTAGACTAACAGATGTTGTCACAGCTCGTATAAGACTTGGCTACAAGTATCTCTGGCAGTTCGGCTTGTATAGGGATCTAGATGAAGTAAAGTGTAAAGTGTGTGGACAAAGACAGGGACATACACTAGAACACTATATCTTGGATTGTAGTAAAATTGAGCCATTTAGAGATAGATCTAAGCTCACTCTGTATGATATGGCAACCTATCTTATTACCATGGGAAAATTACCTGAAATACTTGCACTGTATCCACATTTCGCTTCCAGTAGATGAACGACATATGAGATTCAGAAACAAGTAGTGTATTTTTGAAGACTAACAAGAAACAGAAGCTCCCCTATGACTCTGTAATGTCCCCATTGGTCAAACTATTATGTATTAGCGATAAGACCTACCATTAATGTATGATGACTTACAGTAAATATGTAGCTCTTGAAATAGCACTCACTCTGTAACTAGCTGACATTGTAACTATAAGGTGTGAAGGATAGATGTAAGTGTTAATGTAATAATCTAAGATGAGGTCTGATAAAGACCTTTTGTGCCCTCTGTAATGCTTTTGCGCTACCGCTCACAGGATGAGTATGGGGTGCACAATAAACTAGCCGCCTTCGGCGGCAACAATCAATCAAATCAATCAATTTACTCTGCTTCGGATGTCGAAAGCATCTGATGTTCAACCGTCAAAGACCACGGTGCCCTTCATGTTCTCATGGAAGCATCTGATGATGCTGAGAAGTCTGTGTGGACATCCGATCTTGGGGAGGAACTTGAACAGGCCTAGGGAACTGGCCTGTTCATGTTCTATTCATACTGACGACAGAGTATAAATAGTATGAATACAACAGAGTATGAATACAACAGGAGGAGCTGTTCGCAAGATGCAACTGTCTGATGGCTCCCAGATTGACTATGTAAACAGATTCAAATACCTTGGCCTCGAGGTGCCATTGTATGGTGTTATGATCCCAGGTAGCCTAAAAAACGAGTCTCCCCTTTGAGAATTATTATATCAGGCCTGACCTGACTAAAAGGTCTAGGAAATATAGAGGTGAAGATACAGATGTAAAATAGTTGGTTGGATTTGATAGACAATTTAAGATAATGGGCAGTGAATAAGAAAATAAGTAAATGACTTGACACAAGATGTGGAGAGTTTGGTGGAGGTGTGAGGCTCGCTTGAGAGGAGCTTAAGTCACTTGAGTACCAGACATCGTGAGGGGAAGCTTCGCTCCATTTGAGCTCCCATTGACGTGGATCCCCTGTTGGGTATACCTTCAAGAGAAAGGAAGTGTGCAGACGTTCCAGCTGTGGAATCGAGCTGGGAACGTTGTGGTCTCAAGTCCTGGACGGCGAGGAGAGTTTGTTAAGCCGCCCAAAGACATTATCGTGGAAAGTGGGAGTGCCCTGGTCAGACTCTATTAGAGGGAGAGCGCCCAGCAGGGGACCCTTTTGTGGTAAGCATAATTTTAACCATTTTACAGTGATTGCCGGTAATTGATCGTGTGCCCAGCGATCATAGCGAATATTTATTGATACGTTAGACATGTTTTGGTAAGACAGGAAGCCTAAATAAGAGGACGGAGATGAGAGAGACAGCTGGAGGGACGAGCAGCATGTCCTCTACCGTCGACCACCTGGAGCCAACTAACTGGCAGTGGAGGACAGATTCCCAGAGTGAGGAGCCACCCGCGGGCAAGGCGGGGCATGGACCAGCCCAAACGGGGGAGTCCACTCTCACAGCATGTAGAGAGCAGATAGATGTTGGATGCAAACATATTGTGTGGTTATTTTTGTTTATGTGTTTAAGGGGAAACGTTTTTATTGGCGTGTCAATGGGTTGCAGGTTTGTCTTTGGAAGAAGTTGCTGAGTGGACTTCGAGCCAGTAGAGTGAGTTAGTGGAAGAGACTCCAAGACTGTTGAAGGAGTAGTGTACTCCGAGGAAGAGTAGCCCGCACAGTGAAGAGTAGAACCTCGAGCTGTGAGGAGAAGCAGTGAAGAGGAGTGTCACGTGCTTCTGTAATACCAGTAGTGGAAGAAACTCCAGTGCTGTTCGAGGAAACTTCATGGTGTAGCAGCCTGGAGGAGCTGTATATGATCCTGGTAGATAAACCCGGAAGAACCTGAAGATGTCAGAGTACTGAGCTTCCTGATATGGAAGGGAAGTTCTGGTTGATTACTTGTAGGGAGTTGGTAGAGTGTTTGGTTGTCATTAGCGTGCAAGACGCAGTGAAAGGTGAGTGATTGTTTGCCATTTTTGTGCCAAGGAGTACTTATACTGAAGTATAGAGTTACAGTCGTAGGCTGGATTACCTGCAGAGACATACATATGTGTTCTATGACTGATAGGGTAATCGATTGATCATTGTTGTATATCAAGGAACATTTATACTAATATTTATGTTATTGCATTTACACGCTGGTTTTCCTTGCACATGTTTATAGATATATATTATCTTGCTGATAGTGCAACATTGTGTTATAAGACTTGACCTACTTGAGGAGGTTGGTAGTATTAGGTTTTTTTTTTCAGGGATATTCCTGCGCGGGCCCTAAGCCTCTGGCTGGCCCACTAAGTGTTGCTTGTTTTTAGTTTACTTGGGCGGAGTATGAGTATTTATTACTCGTATGGTCGCTTTAGTAAGATGTTGCCATATGTGTTTAACAACTTCTTCTGCTCTGTTGAATTGAAGTTGAAATCTTAATGGGTTTGTAACTGTGCACTGTGTTAGATAATGTTCCAGAGGTCTGTCGGGCATTTCTCCACAGTGTTGACATTTCCTCTCATCTTCCGGAACCTGTAAGCCTATTTCCCATGCACATGGGTATCCAAGCCTGATGCGATGTAAGTGTACTTCTGTTGCCCTACTGCTCCCCTTCATTAACATAAGTGGTTCGTAGTTGGTTGAATTCCTGTACCAACCCGCAGATCGAGATGTTGCAACAGCTGAGTTGTGGTCACTGTACAACTTTTGCATTGCTCTGTTTCTAATTACTTTCTTAATCTGTGACAGACTCTGTGGTATGCAAATGTCTACAGTTCTTCTCCTAGTTGCAAGTTTTGCAGCTTCGTCTGCAATGTCATTTCCTACGATTCCCACATGACTTGGCACCCAGTTGAGAAGGACCCGTCGGCCTTGTCGTTTGAGTGTTTGCATTAATGATATGACAGTTGTGATCAGACGTATGTTATCACATATGCGGTCTTGTTGCAAGGTTTCAATGGCGGTTCTCGAATCTGTATGTATGATAACATGTTGTCGGTGTTGAGCAAGAGCATGCTCCAAAGCCTTTTGAATGGCTAGCATTTCTGTTTGTAAAGTCGAACACCCATTTGAGAGCCTCCAACTATGTACAGAGTTTCCTGCTTTAACTGCAGCTCCGGTTTCGTGTCCCTGCTGGTCTACTGATCCATCGGTGAAGTAAGTGAAGCTGTCGGATGCCATGTTTGCTTCTATATGCATCTGTGCAATGTTACGTAGCAGAAGAGGATTTGTCTGGTTCTTTTTCCCTACAATAACCATAATCTTAAAGTCTGCTGGCGGAGATTCCCAAGGGGCTTGCATAACAAAGTCTGCATGTATTTCGTCGACACCCTTCTCAGTGACTGTGTTCGTTATATCGAACGTATTGATGGTGTTTATCGCACAATGGGTCCACCTGGTGCTATTGGAGGCTCTTCTGTCCAGAGTTAGTGCTCCAGTGATGATATCATTAAGTGAACTGATTCTAGGTCTAGTCAATATCTTGGTGAGCATGCACGCAGCAATCCCTTTTACCCTTATTTCATGCGACGTTAGCCTGGTTTCCAGTCTTAGGTTCAGTATTTTAGTCCATCTGGGAGCTCCTGTTATGATTCGCAATGCATCGTTTTGAAGAACCTCAACGTTTGCCCACTGGCCAGGAGAAAGAGTGAGTAAGGCAGGCGCTGCATAATCAATTAGGGAACGAACGGCGTGTATGTAAAACATTCTTAACACTTTGTGTCCCGCTCCTAGACGGGGCCCTGTGATTGCTCTCATTATATTTAGTCGTGATTTTACTTTCTCCTTTAGATATTGAATTTGCTTGTTGAACGTCATGTTAAAATCTATCCACACTCCGAGATATTGATATTGTGTAACCCACTGAAGGTTAATGTCTTGAATGCGTAGGTGCCTGTCTGGAGTGTTGCCGCCTAGTCTCATTGTCTTAGACAGTGCAGATATTTTTAGCCCTAAAACGCTGCATTCAGATGTTACTTTATCTAATGCACCTTGTGCTTTATTTAGAAGTGAAAGACCTGTAATGACTAATGCTAGATCGTCAGCATAGCTTAGCAATTTAACCCCTTCTGTAAATGTCATGGCATATTAGGTGGTGAATCAGGAGATAGGATACCACTTGATAAGCAGATGATAGAGTTCTGATAGTATTGGAGTGCAACCTGACTGAAATAGTATAGAGTGTAAGATTCATTATTATTATTATTATTATTATTATTATTATTATTATTATTATTATTATTATTATTATTATTATTATTATTATATGTGTGTATGTATTGTGTATGTGCTTTGTCCAGTAAATGTATTCAAATTTTTTGGTGTTTGCCCTTGTCCTAGTGATGCTTCCCAGAAAGTAGGAAAGAAGGAGAGAGAAAGAACCAAGAACCACAGCTGTGGACAGGGTAGAACGGAATAATAATAAGTCAAAGGGGATTGAGGAGATCATATCACATAAGGAGGGAGTGGGGAGTCACAGCGGCTCGAGTGGGTGTGTGCATGTGACAACGAGGCTAAGTATTGGAGCCGCAACGTGTGACGTTGAGGCCGTCTCCAAGAGCCAGAAGCGCCCAGGGTGATCTCCTGGTAAAGTATAAGCACTCTACCGAGTTTTGGGTTGGGTTGTTCATAAAGAAGGATCAACGACAACACCAACCACAATAAATAAATTAGGGGCCCATCCGGGAGAGTGAACTGACACACCCATACCCTGTCCAAGAGTGGATTTGTACACCCCCTTGTTGAAATAGATACACTGTGTGACTGCAGGTGTATATTCTCTCTCTCTCGAGAAGACTCACAGGACAAGATAGATAAGGTGCAAGCGTTTGTGGAGTCAGGCAAGCCTGAGGACTTGGAAGGTTGCACAAGGGATCAATTAAAACAAATAGCAGAAAAACGTGACATTAGGTTGAAAGCATCTAAAGTAGCTGGGATGAAGGATGAGATCCTGAGACAGTTGAGAGCCAAGAGTGAAGCGACAGAACAAGGAGCCCAGAAAGGAGCTGAAAGTGGAAAGGAGGATGATGGGCAGGATGAAGTGAGATCCCAGGGATCGAGTAGGAGCAGTAAGAGTAGCCGCAGTAGCAGGAACAGGAGTCTGGAAAGGTTCCAGTTAGAGCTCCAGATGCAGCAACAACGAGAGGACAAGGAGAGACAGTTCCAGCTGGAAAAGATGAAATTGGAACTCCAGATGAAAAATGAAGCCGAGAAGGAAAAAGAGAAAACCAGACTGGAAGTAGAAAAGGACAAAACCAGACTGGAGATAGAAAAAGAGAAAGCAAGACTAGAGGTGGAGAAAGAAAATGCCCAAGTCGAAAGGGAAAAAGAGAGAACAAAACAAATGCAGATAGAAGCGAATAGAACCTTGGCTGAACAAAGGATCAAACAAGGGTTGCCAGAGAGCACCACCCAGGTATCACACCCACCAGATAATAAGGTTAGGGAAAAGGACATTCCCTTGTTTGTGCCCGAAGAGGCAAAGAGCTTCTTCGAGCATTTTGAAAAGGTAGCCAGCATCAAGGAGTGGCCACAGGAAAACTGGGCCCAGCTGGTGCAGTTAAGATTGACCGCTGCAGCCAGGGAGGCTTTCACCCAATTGTCACTGGAAGAGTGCCAGGATTATGCCACAGTAAAGAGCAGCATATTGCGCTCGTTTCAGTTAACCCCAGAAGCTTATAGGAAGCGCTTCAGAGAGATGGTGAAGGTTGGAGCATGTACTTTTGCCGAGACAGCAAGGGATCTGGAAAGACGATTCCAGAAATAGATTGAGGCTGCCGGAGTTAGATGTTACGCTGACCTGAAGCAATTGATGGTCATGGAAAAGTTCTTAGAAATGATGCATCCCGAAACAAAGTTCAAGATCCAAGAAGCGGGAGTAAAGGAGATGAAAGATGTCGCAGATAGGGCAGATATGATTACTGAAGCATACAAGAGCTTGAGGGAGAACAGAGTGAGAAGCGAGGCGAGACGCAGCAATAGCAGACCCGGTGGAGTCTGGGGAGGAAGAAGTTTTGGGGGACAGACAAGCAGACCAGCTAAGTTTAAGCCCCAGAAAGGAAAGTTGCCGAGTCTGCCTGCTGGAGGTAAGCAGGAAAATAAAAATGTGCAGAGGAGACGAGTCCAATGAAGCTCCACAGAGTACGAGTAGTACGTCTGGCCCAAGGAACTCCAATACGAGTGGGCAGAGTCAGAGCCACTCGGGGCGTATAGGAGAGATTTCTCCCAAATGAGGTGCTGCAAGTGCAACAGATCAGGTCACATGATGCGCGATTGTCAGCAGGGCAAGAGAGTCGTGACCCTGACCACGTGTGATCCCGGGAAGAAGTACGTTGATGTACAACAAGACAAACCACGACGGTAGATTTGATGAAAGAGCGGTATAGGCCGTTCATTAGTAAAGGTTGAGTCGGCATAGAGGGTCAACCCGAGGTGGAGGTTAGTATCCTCAGGGATACTGGAGCCAATCAGAGTTTGATTCTGAGAGGCCTAATCGGAAATTAGGTCAGATTATTTGTCGGCGAAGGTGATGTTGGGAGTGTGCCCCAACATACCTGTTCCAGGAGTCCAAGTGATACTGGGGAATGACTTGTGTGGGTCCAAGGTGTTGCCAGAGCTGATAGTAAAAGCTGTGCCGGAGGAGTACCAGAAGGACCGCGGTACAAGTGGAACACCGGACAAGGTAGATCTAGCCAGCATCCTCGAAGATGAAACAGAGGACATTCAAGTCATTGAATACCCGGCCTGTGTGGTGACAGAGTCGGAAGTAGCCGCCGAGGTCGACACTGAAGATAATGTGGCAGTGTCGACTCCACCAAGGGAGGAGATCAACGAGGACATGTCCGGGCTGTTCGGTGAAGATCCAGCTCAGAGGAGTAAGGATTCGAGGAGACAGGAAGTGAAGATGATCCTACCTGAAAGATTCAGCATGAACCGAGCGGACCTGATTAGGGCTCAGAAAGAGGAGTTTATAGATCTAATCAGGGAGGCGAAAGGAGGAAACTCATGTCAGGAATCCCCCGTGTATTACTACTACTTGGACGATGACGTACTGATGAGGAAGTGGCGACCGGACAAAGCCGGCACAGATAAGATATGGTTAGAGAAGCACCAAGTGTTAGTGCCGAAGGAGTTTAGGGCAGCAGTGCTAGAACTAGCCCACTCCGTGGATATGGCAGGGCACTTAGGGGTGAAAAAGACCTTAAATAAGGTGCAGGAGCACTTCTACTGGCCGAACGTGTGGAAAGATGTGAAGAAGTATTGTAGGACATGTTTGGCGTGCCAACGTGCAGGTAAGCCGGCTCCGGCTATACCAAAGGCACCTTTAAAGCCCATACCGGCATTTGGGGAGCCTTTTGAGAGAGTCTTGATAGACTGTGTAGGTCCGTTGCCATGGACCAGAAGAGACCACAAGTATTTACTGACCATTATGTGCACAGCCACCCGTTTCCCCGAAGCGATCCCCTTGAGAAGAGTGACGTCGAGAGCCGTTTTGGATAGACTACAGAACTACATTGCGTGGGTAGGAATGCCCAAGGTTATCCAGACGGACCAGGGGAGTGTCTTCCAGTCGAAGTTGTTTAGGGAAACTGTGAAAGGATGGAGGATAGAGCAAGTGTGCTGGTCATCGTATCACCCTTAGTCGCAGAGAGCATTGGAACGTTTCCATGGAACGCTAAAGAGCTTGTTGAGGATATACTGCACTGAGGAAGGGAGTAGTTGGGACGAGGCATTACCATCCGTGTTGTTCACCATCAGGGATGCGGTAGTAGAATCACTCGGGTTCACCCCATTTCAACTGGTGTACGGACACTCCGTGAGGAGCCCAGTGGGTGCGCTGAAGGAGCTCACCGCAGATAGGCCTAAGGTGGATGTGGGACAATATGTGAAAACTTTTAGAGAGCGACTCTCTAGGGCCAGAGATTTGGCCAAGGAAAATTTGAGAACGTCCCAGGCAGAGATGGTGAGATATCACGACAGGAAGGCGAAGGACAGGAGATTTCAAGGAGATCAGGTGTTAGTCCTCCTGCCGGTGAAAGGAAGTATATACGAGTCGAGATTTTGTGGACCATATACCATCCAGAAGGCGCTAGGGGATGTGAATTATGTAATACACATGCCAGATCGTCCGAGGAAGTCACAGGTTTGCCACGTGAACATGATAAAGAGGTACTATGACAGAGATAAGCCTCTAGGCGATGAAGAACAGATGGAAACCCCGTCACTGACGACTGTGCTTTGTGTGGGAGACGGCAAAGGAATAGAAGAGGAGAACTGTAAGTTAGAGAGGGCCGATGGCGCGAAGATATCGAATACGGAAAGCCTGGCCAAGATAGATGATGAACGTCTGGGTCATTTGGAGGATGACCAACGCCAGAAACTAGTGGAGATCTTATGGAGGAATAAGTCGTTATTCACGGACGTGCCCAGAAGACACCGCGGAACGGTGCACGAAGTAAATGTAGGGAGTGGTGACCCCCATCAAGCTGCACTCTTACAGAGTTAACCCGGAGAAAGCAGCGGCGATGAGAGCAGAAGTAAAGTATCTGCTAAATAACGACTTGGCAGAGGTTAGCGACAGTGACTGGAGTTCGCCGTGCCTCCTCGTGAAGAAGAGTGATGGCACATACCGGTTCTGCACCGATTATAGGAAAGTGAATGCAGTCACAGTCGCTGACTCGTTCCCGAAACCACGCATAGATGATTGCATAGATCGGATTGGGAGTGCACGGTATGTCTCGAAAATAGACCTGCTGAAGGGATACTACCAGATTCCCCTGTCCGAGGAGGCCAAGAGGATCTCAGCGTTCGTGACACCCGACGGCTTGTACCAATATAAAGTGGTGCCGTTCTGAATGAAGAATAGTGGTAGTTGTTTCCAACGAGTAATGAATCAGGTATTACAAGGCGTGACCGGATGTGCAGTTTACATCGATGATATTGTAGTGTTCGCTGATTCCTGGAAGGATCATGTGGATCGACTTTTAGATTTGTTCGATCGACTGGAGAAGGCCAACATGACGATCAACTTAGCAAAAAGCGAGTTCGGGAGAGCTCGCCTGGAGTACCTTGGACATATAGTAGGACAAGGCGAGGTTGCTCCGGTAAGAACAAAGGTGACAACTTCCCGGTGCCCAGGTATAAGAAAGAATTGTTGAAATACCTCGGTATGATTGGATATTACCGGAAGTTCAAAATCCCACAGACTCAGACACATATTAACGCATATCTCTCAGGCAGCTATCCAAACTCTCTTCTCCTTTCACCAATCAGCCCGGCAGATGTTGTGTCCATCATACACTCTCTAAAAACCATGGCAGGAAACACCAGTGAAATTCCGTCCATTGTATACAAGAGCGCCTCCCATGCCCTTGCCCCACCCATAGCCCAACTGTTCAACAAATCTATAGAGTGTCACACCTTTCCTGATATCCTCAAAAAAGCAAGAGTAACGCCAGCCCATAAAGGAGGCAATCCGGCGGACATAAACAATTATAGACCAATATCAAATCTACCCATTCTATCAAAAATATTTGAAAAAATTATTTACAAACAGCTCTATTCCTAACTCGTAAAATTCGACATACTCAGCCCCTGCCAGTTTGGCTTCCGGTCCCAAAAGAGCACCAACGATGCAATCATTAGTCTCCTTGACGTAATCTACTCAGCCCTTGACAAAAATGAGTTTCCGATTGGACTCTTCATTGACCTAAGAAAAGCCTTTGATACTGTTAATCACAACTACCTCTTACTTAAACTTCAGCATTATGGAATCCGAGGCCTTGCCTTTGACTACATCCGATCCTATCTTAGTGACAGACACCAATGTGTAACCATCAATGATACAACTTCTTCCACTCTATCAATTACCGTTCGAGTGCCACAGGGCAGTATCTTTGGACCTCTTCTATTTCTTATATATATAAACGATCTGTCTAATGTCTCTAATATTCTTAAACCTATATTGTTTGCTGACGATACTACCCTTATCTATTCAGACCTCAACCCATATACATTAAATAATGTTGTGAATAATGAATTAAAAAAAGTCCACTTATGGATGTCAACTAACAAACTAACATTAAACATCGAAAAGACTTACTACATCTTATTTGGAAGCATATCATCAAATGCAATTCAGCTACAGATAGACAACATTAACATCAGTAATAAAAATGATGGCAAGTTTCTTGGCCTACTCCTAGACAAGAGACTCAACTTCAGCACGCACATTCAACACATAACTAAGAAAGTCACTAAGACAGTTGGTATACTCTCTAAAATAAGATATTATGTTCCTAACTCTGCTCTCCTCTCACTATATTATACACTAATCTATCCCTATCTAAATTATGGTATCTGTGCATGGGGGTCTACCACTGCAAACCACCTTAAGCCCATCATCACCCAGCAAAAATCTGCTATCAAAATAATAACTAACTCTGCTTTCAGGCAACACTCAGCTCCCTTGTTTAAATCCCTAAACTTGCTAAATATTAACTCCCTACACACATTCTCTTGTGTCAACTACATTTACAAAACTCTGTTCTTAAATGCAAACCATGCTCTGAAACTCTCCCTGGACAGAAGTAATAGGACCCATTATCACCACACCAAAAATAAATATCTCTTTGATATCCCCAGGGTCAAACTTAATCTGTGTAAACACTCTATGCAAATTAAGGGACCTAGTCTATGGAACTCACTCCCTAGTGATTTGAAAAGCTGTCAAACTTTTGCCGTATTTAAAAGCAAAACCAAAAAGTACCTAATTTCATCTTCTTAGTTGCCTACACTGAGCTTTAAATTTGCTCTGTACCTAGTGTTACCCAATCTCCTAATTTTTATGTATTTAACCCAAACAACCTTATCATTGTGTTCATTGCTGTCTTCTTTTATGTGCTAGCCATATGCTGTATTGTGCCTACCAATTTTTGTCAACTACCATTCACGCTGTCATTGCAATCAATCTGAGCTACCTATGTGCTTTAATATACCTACAATTTTCTCTAATCTTTTTTTTTCTTACCTTGTAACTGTTATCATTTTTTATAAATTTTGCTAGTATTTACCTACTTAAAATTTTCTTAGGTTAAGGACCTGCCCGAAACGCTGCGCGTACTAGTGGCTTTACAAGATTGTAAATACCATATTATGTATCCTCACAATCCCAATGTACCTTCTTGTATATGCATAAATAAATAAATAAATAAATAAATAAGTTCTGCAGAAATTTCTCCACCATAGCCGCTCCTATGACGAGTTTGCTATCAAAGAGCAAGAAGTGGGAGTGGAATGAAACAGCACAAGAAGCGTTTGAAAAGACCAAAAGACTGTTGACTGAGGCGCCTGTACTAGTGTCGCCAGATTTTGGAGCGCCGTTTACGTTATTTGTAGATGCCAGTGATATAGGGGCTGGAGCTGTACTGACGCAGCAGAGTGATGGAATTTATCAACCTGTGTCCTTCTTCTCGAAGAAGTTCGTTAAGCACCAGAGGTCGTACAGTACGGTCGAGAAAGAGACTTTGGCCCTGGTGATGGCATTGAAACATTTTGAAGTGTATGTGAGTGGGGGAGGACACCCAGTGACGGTGTATACAGACCACAATCCCCTAGTTTTCCTTCGAAAAATGAAGCATGCAAACTAGAGGTTAACCAGATGGTTTTTATTGCTCCAAGAGTATGACCTGGTGATAACGCACATAAGGGGGCGAGACAATGTAGTAGCTGATGCTTTATCTCGAGCCTAACCACTAGAATAATTCTAAAAAAAACAAGGGGAGGGAGTGTTACGATCCCAGGTAGCCGAAAAAACGAGTCTCCCCTTTAAGAATTATTCTATCAGGCCTGACCTTACTAGAAGGTCTAGGAAATATAGAGGTGAAGATACAGATGTAAAATAGTTGGTTGGATTTGATAGACAATTTAAGATAATGGGCAGTGAATAAGAAAATAAGTAAATGACTTGACACAAGATGTGGAGAGTTTGGTGGAGGTGTGAGGCTCGCTTGAGAGGAGCTTAAGTCACTTGAGTACCAGACATCGTGAGGGAAAGCTTCGCTCCATTTGAGCTCCCATTGACGTGGATCCCCTGTTGGTATACCTTCAAGAGAAAGGAAGTGTGCAGACGTTCCAACTGTGGAATCGAGCTGGGAACGTTGTGGTCTCAAGTCCTGGACGGCGAGGAAAGTTTGTTAAGCCGCCCAAAGACATTATCGTGGAAAGTGGGAGTGCCCTGGTCAGACTCTATTAGAGGGAGAGCGCCCAGCAGGGGACCCTTTTGTGGTAAGCATAATTTTAACCATTTTACAGTGATTGCCGGTAATTGATCGTGTGCCCAGCGATCATAGCGAATATTTATTGATACGTTAGACATGTTTTGGTAAGACAGGAAGCCTAAATAAGAGGACGGAGATGAGAGAGACAGCTGGAGGGACGAGCAGCATGTCCTCTACCGTCGACCACCTGGAGCCAACTAACTGGCAGTGGAGGACAGATTCCCAGAGTGAGGAGCCACCCGCGGGCAAGGCGGGGCATGGACCAGCCCAAACGGGGGAGTCCACTCTCACAGCATGTAGAGAGCAGATAGATGTTGGATGCAAACATATTGTGTGGTATTTTTGTTTATGTGTTTAAGGGGAAACGTTTTTATTGGCGTGTCAATGGGTTGCAGGTTTGTCTTTGGAAGAAGTTGCTGAGTGGACTTCGAGCAGTAGAGTGAGTTAGTGGAAGAGACTCCAAGACTGTTGAAGGAGTAGTGTACTCCGAGGAAGAGTAGCCCGCACAGTGAAGAGTAGAACCTCGAGCTGTGAGGAGAAGCAGTGAAGAGGAGTGTCACGTGCTTCTGTAATACCAGTAGTGGAAGAAACTCCAGTGCTGTTCGAGGAAACTTCATGGTGTAGCAGCCTGGAGGAGCTGTATATGATCCTGGTAGATAAACCCGGAAGAACCTGAAGATGTCAGAGTACTGAGCTTCCTGATATGGAAGGGAAGTTCTGGTTGATTACTTGTAGGGAGTTGGTAGAGTGTTGGTTGTCATTAGCGTGCAATGTCGCAGTGAAAGGTGAGTGATTGTTTGCCATTTTTGTGCCAAGGAGTACTTATACTGAAGTATAGAGTTACAGTCGTAGGCTGGATTACTGCAGAGACATCATATGTGTTCTATGACTGATAGGGTAATCGATTGATCATTGTTGTATATCAAGGAACATTTATACTAATATTTATGTTATTGCATTTACACGCTGGTTTTCCTTGCACATGTTATAGATATATATATCTTGCTGATAGTGCAACATTGTGTTATAAGACTTGACCTACTTGAGGAGGTTGGTAGTATTAGGTGGTGAATCAGGAGATAGGATACACTTGATAAGCAGATGATAGAGTTCTGATAGTATGGAGTGCAACCTGACTGAAATAGTATAGAGTGTAGGATTCATTATTATTATTATTATTATTATTATATGTGTGTATGTATTGTGTATGTGCTTTGTCCAGTAAATGTATTCAAATTTGCTGGTGTTGCCCTTGTCCTAGTGATGCTTCCCAGAAAGTAGGAAAGAAGGAGAGAGAGAGAAAGAACCAAGAACCACAGCTGTGGACAGGGTAGAACGGAATAATAATAAGTCAAAAGGGATTGAGGAGATCATATCACATAAGGAGAGAGTGGGGAGTCACAGCGGCTCGAGTGGGTGTGTGCACGTGACAACGAGGCTAAGTATTGGAGCCGCAACGTGTGACGTTGAGCCCCTCTCCAAGAGCCAGAAGCGCCCAGGGTGATCTGGTAAAGTATAAGCACTCTACCGAGTTTTGGGTGGGTTGTCCATAAAGAAGGATCAACGACAACACAACCACAATAATGGTCCTGTTGTATTCAGACTCTGTCGTCAGTATAAGAGAGGCTCCGAGCTCTCAAGGCTGTTGCAGGTTATCACTCAGGCTATGGTGCCAATGTCAGAATTGTCAAAATGATGTACCTTGCATGCATCAGATCTTTAGTAGATTATGCTGCACCTCTGCTTGTTTTGATGCCTGAAAGAAAGCTTGGAGGGCTTGAAAAATTGCAGAACGAAGCCTTGAGGATAATCCTTGGGTGCCCTCGTACTACAAAGATACTTAATATGAGAGAGGAACTTAATATTCTGAGCGTTGTTGATCGTGTTACTGAAATTAACTGTCAAATTGGTATAAAAATGCTTAGGCTAACTCATCCTAACCCTTGCACAGAAGATCAGCATTGAAGATCAGCATTGTTCCAAATGGATAACTATAACTGGAACTGAACTCAGAATGTATCAGATTTATAATTTGTACCAAGAGAAACAACAACTACACTTTCCTGCACCGTGGGAGATTACACCCTTTCCAATGTTAATCCCTCCCTTTCCACCCAAGAAGCAAATTAGAGATCAGCCCAAGCTTCGTCTTGAGGCAAAGCTCAACGCCTAAACCATATTGATGCTCTGTCCACAGAACATTTTTTCTCTCAAATCATATACACTAATGGTTCCCTACCCGACCCACGGGTGCAGCTGGAAGTGCAATTGTCTTGACAAGGGGCGATGGCTTATATTTTAAGTGGAGAGTCCGTATAAACAATTGGGCCTCTACCCTTCAGACCGAACTATTTGCCTTGCTCCTTGCACTGAAATGTGTATAAGTCTCCAAACTTGACACATTAATTGTAAGTGACTCTTTATCATCCTTAATTGTTCTAAATTCTTTAAGACATAACTGCAACATGCTCGTCCAAAGCTAGACACAAATGCAGCAAAATTATTAAGGATGGTAACAAAGACCATTTCATGTGGACTCAATCTCGTGTTGGCCTCCGAATGCATGATAGAGCTGATGAGTTAGCCAAAGAATCTGCCTTTAAAGGAGAAATTGGATATAACCTTGGATTGTCAATAAGCAGTCTCAGAGCAATAAAACACCAAGAACTTCAACAAAAATCTTGTAGATCTGAGGCAAAGTGAAATTGACACCAGTAATTCCATCTATCATCATACTATCATGCAAGAGGAGCCACACATTATGGTTCATCCAATAAAATCAGCAGACTTCTAGTTGTTACTACTGTCGGCTTAGACTCGGTTACAAGTATTCTGGGAATTCTCATTATCTGCCGATGTAGACCTGACCAAATGTAAACTGTGTCAATAAAATTATTCGCACACCCTCCGTCACTATGTGATGGAGTGCGAAAAGATACGGAATTTAAAGACAATTCTATAACCAATGTTCCAGCGATGTGTAAATATTTCATTCAAAAATGATCTGCTACCAGAAATTTTAGCCAAATATCCCCGTTTGCTAACTGTAGGTAGTAACTGAGTGATTGTAACTATCCACCGCTGCCCACTGGATGGGGGGCGGTGTGCAGGACAAAATGCAGTCTCCGTGTGTAGTGGTAAGACACTCGCCTGGTTCCGCGAGCGCTATGTCATGGGTTCGTATCCTGGCCGGGGAGGAATTTACTGGGCGCAATTCCTTAACTGTGATCTCTGTTAACGCAACAGTAAAATGTGTACTTGGATGAAAAAACGATTCTTCGCGGCAGGGGATCGTATTCCAGGACCTGCCCGAAACGCTATGCGTACTAGTGGCTGTACAAGAATGTAAACAACTCTTGGATATATCTAAAAAAAAAAAAAAAAAAAAAAAAAAAAAACATATAAANTATATATATATATATATATATATATATATATAATATATATATATATATATATATATTATATATATATATATGTACATGTATGTATGAGAGTGTGTACATGTATATATAATATTAATATTTTGTAACTAGCGTCACAAATTGTTATTTGCTTAGCTAAATGAACTAGAGGGTTCAGTTCCTGAACCGATTATGTGCCTCTGTAATCCTTTACACCACCGCCCACGGGATGGGTATGGGGTGCATAATAAAGAAAGAAATCGAATTGAATTGGTCTGATTAAGACTTTGTGACCATGTAATCTATGTTTTGCTCCACTACTTACTGGTTGAGTATGGGGTGCATAACAAATAATAGCCTCCTTCGGGGGCGCCTTGTTTCTAAACGTGTTAGTCTTAAATCCTTTAATCTCAAATCTTGCTACAATGTACCTCTTAATTAATATATGTTATGTACTCTCGCAACCCAATGTACCTTCTTGTATATAAATAAATAGATTTAAACTGTAAGGGGGTATGGTTTGCACCTTGTTATTCTAATAATGGAAGCGCTAATTATATGAACAAGTGCCATGTATTTATTCAGACGAGAACAACAGCGAACATAAACCAGCGCATATACGAACGGAATGGTTTGTATGTACAAACTTCTCAGTGAACGAAGTTGTTTCTAGCCCGGTATCCGAAATTGCAGTAGACGACTTGACCAGTCCCCGGCGTCTCAGCCGCCGCACATAGAAAACGGACGGTACCGTTTTCTGTGAACATGACATCCCTCCTTTTCTTTAAAAAGAATGAATACAGGATGTCTATCATGCTTGTAGCACAAAGAAAGTTATTGGCACAAAGTAAGTTATTAACATATCAAGAGATATTGCATACATTTAACATTAATTAAGCACACAAAGAATTTAAACAACCTAATCTTTACCACAAAGGATTTCAATGTTAAAAATACAAATGCAATGTTAAACAAACATGAAAGAAACTGTAATATAAAGTTACAAAATATTGAATGAGAGATCTGTATTATTCAAACAATATTAAATTTAGTTTAGCATAACCAGTAAATACTTTGCATTACATGGAAACACAATTAATCATCAAATCGTGTAGGGCGTTTAACATGACGTTTAGGACCAGAGTCCTTAAATACAAGAATATCCCTCGATGAATTGTTTATCGAGTTATAACTCATTTTTTCTTTTTCTTTTGCACGACTTTGCACTTCATCATTTTCTACACTAGTTGGAATCACTTTGAAATAAGCCATATTACGTGTTATACTATGATCTCTATTACTCGCTGTTACCATAGTTCCTTTTACACTAATCACTTTATATGGTTTTGTATCATACGGCATATCTAACTTTCCCTCTTTTTTCTTTTTAACGAGAACAGTATCTCCAACCTTTATGAATTGTTCCTTTGCACGTTGATCATGAGCAATTTTCATTTTGTCCTTGGCTAGTGCATCCTTCTGAGCGAGACGTTTATCCGTTACCTTGGCTGGCATGACAGGTAGTGCGATTCTCATAGGACGTCAAAATAAGAGCTCGCCAAGCGACTTGCCCAGTGTTCCATGCGGTGTTGCACGGTAGTTCCTGAGAAAAGCATACATAGCTTGTTTCCAGGATCGTCCTTCGGAATGAGCACAGCGTACCGCTTTCATGAGAGGTTGCATGAAACTCTCGACTTCTCCATTTGCTTGAGGATGTATTGGCATCACACGGCGGTGTTTGAATCCAATATGCTCAGCAAAGTTGACGAAGTCTTGTCCATTGAATGGCGGTCCATTGTCCGTCTTGACAACTTCAGGAATGCCAAAGTTTGAAAAGATCTTGTCGAGTGTCGGAATGACGGCCTTTGCAGATGTGGAAGTGATGATTTCTACTTCTGGATAACGTGAGTGATCATCAATGACTACCATCAAGTACTCTCCAGTTGGTAGCGGTCCGCAGAAGTCCATCGATACTTCCATCCATGGTGCAGCAGGTAGTGGTGAAGGTTGTAGAGGTGTTGGTCTTGAGGTATCCACTGCAGCTTGGCAAGGGACACAGGCATCATGCATGTCCTTTGCTTGACGATCAATGCCAGGAAACCATACTTTTTCTCGTAGCAGCTGTTTGGTCCTTACAAGACCTTGGTGTCCTTGATGTGCAAGCTACAGAGCACGTTGCTGAAGAACAGCTGGGATGACGATACGAGTACCTCGCAGCACGGTGTCGCGTTGTTGCATAACACTTAATTCAGTCTGGATGCGTTCAAGTGCTTTGAATGCATCTTGGTCAACTCCTGAGGGTGGGATGCATGGAAACTTTTTCTTAGTCAATGCATCCACTGTTGCTTGCAGAGTTGGGTCCTCTAGGGTTGCAGTACGTATTTCATCAAGAGTGAGAGCCTTAGGGACTGCATCACAGGTTACAGAGTGTACATATTCCTCGGCAACTTGCTGATGCTTGGTGATGGTGAAACTGTTGGCAGGATGTCGACTGATGTAATCAGCGGGATTGCCTGCACCCGGCTTGTATTTCACCGTAAAGTTATATGGTTGCAGACGAAGAGCCCATCTCTCAATGCGAGCTGGTGGTTTGGACTTTGGATTATTGAAGATGGTCTCCAACGGTTTGTGGTCAGTGACTATCGTGGTAAAGGGTGCACCAAGCAGATACACATTGAAGTGTTCACAGCCCCATACAAGAGCAAGAGCTTCCTTCTCTGTCTGACTGTATCGTTGCTCAACATCTGTGAGAGAACGGCTGGCATAGGCAATTACTACTCTGGAATCTGGTTGACCAGGTTTGTGTTGGTCTAACACAGCACCTAAACCAACAGGACTAGCATCCACCGTTAACTCAGTGTCCATTGATGGATCAAAGTACGCAGCAGTCGCATTTTCTACTAGTGCATCTTTCACAGCATCAAATGCATTTTGCTCGATATCGCTCCAGTACCATGATGCATTTTTCTTCAGGAGCTCACGTAGAGGCTTCGTAATGGTAGCAAAATCTGGAATGAAGCGAGAACAGTAGTTTGCCATTCCCAGAAAACTATGTACTTCAGTGGACGTTGAAGGAGGTGCAGCATTCTTGATATCTGCAACTTTCTTTGGATCTGGAGACGGACCTTTGTCACTAAGTACATGTCCAAAGAATTCAATTTTATGTTGATTGAACTCACACTTTGCTCGGCTTAGCGTCAAATTCTTTTCTCGTAAGCGTTGCAATGTTGCACGAAGAGCTTTGTCGTGTTCAGCTTGGGTACGGCCATAAACAATGATGTCATCAGACATGTTGTCAGCATTAGGTATATCTTGCAATACCTGGCTGATGATGTGCTGGAATACCTCAGCAGCACTGTTAATACCAAAACTCAGGCGCTTGTACCTATACAGACCTCGATGTGTCGTAAACGTTGTGATGAATCGACTCTCATCATCAAGTTCAAGCTGATGATAGCCCTTGTTTAAATCTAACTTGCTGAATACAGTTGCACCATTCAAGCGGTAGATCATACCATCTACAGTGGGTGTAGGATGGCGTTCACGCATTATTGCCTTATTGGGAACACGCATGTCTACACAAATGCGTATCTCATCTGGATTCTTCGGCTTTGGTGGAGTGACAATTGGGCTTACCCATGGTGTTGGCCTGTTACTGGTTCAATGATATCTAGTTCTATCAGCCTATCCAGTTCGGCATCGACTTTCTTGCGAGTATGGAATGGTTGTCGGCGATGTGGTTGGGCAACTGGAATTACATCTGGGTTGATATGCAGATGTACCTTGCTATCAGTATAACAACCTATGGATTTAAATCGATCAGAAAATTCAGCATCAATAGCATCAACATTGTTTGCAGATTCCACTGCTACAGCATTAGAGAGCTGAAGTAGCCCCAATTTGGTTGAAGTCTTGTAACTGAGTAGAGACTCCTTTGCATTCCTAACAACATGGAATGTAGTAATGAGCATTGCACTCTTTGACTTAATCTCTGCAGTGATTATATAATTATATTATGTAACAACAGTTTTGGATGAGGTGAAAAAAACTTTCAACACAAGACAGAACACAACACAATGGGTATAAAAGTAGTGAAGTTGAGGACTAGAACCGTGTGCACCATCTGGCCAGGTGGCTCTATTAGAGCCAGCTGTCCAGATGGGTCAAAGGTTTGTAGCCACATAGTGTTGTAGGGTGATTTTCCCGGATGTTGGTGCGTGTCGGACACGTGTGAGCATCCGGTGTTTGGTTATGCGGTCTGGGAATGATGGGGGGTCATGTTGTGGGGGGTAGGAGAGTATGTGGTGTAGTGGTAGAGTAAGGAATAGGAGGAGGAGATTAGAATATGTGGATAAGAGTAAATGAATATGTATGGGTGTTTGCCCTAGAGTTAATCCTTTGTGTAGATAATAGTTTGATTAATAGATGAGACTAAGTAATGCTATGTAGAGGGTGTGTGTAGGTGTGAGGGGTCCCAACATAGCCGGATATGTTGATGGGGTGAGGGAGGGGTGAGGGGAGCTTCCCCTCGGCGGGAAAGGGTTGGAGGGTCATTGTGGTTTGCGGTTTTTTGACAGCCATTATTTTCTTCGAGCTATGCAGCTGTGTTTGGTGATGATCCATGAGGGTAATAGTTCGGCCATACACGGGCAGGAAGTGTCAGGAGGGTATATCTTGAGGTTATCTTGAGATGATTTCGGGGCTTTTTAGTGTCCCCGCGGCCCGGTCCTCGACCAGGCCTCCACCCCCAGGAAGCAGCCCGTGACAGCTGACTAACACCCAGGTACCTATTTTACTGCTAGGTAACAGGGCATATGGTGAAAGAAACTCTGCCCAATGCTTCTCGCCGGCGCCTGGGATCGAACCCAGGACCACAGGATCACAAGTCCAGCGTGCTGTCCGCTTGGCAAACCGGCTCCCATATGGGAGACAATTGACGTAACTGTTTTCTCTGCCCCGCCTCACGACTGGTGGAGGCGGAAGAGATTGATCACATCCGAAAATTGGTAGCAGGAATTTATATAAATCCTACTAACGATGTCATATTTTTTTTAATTCTATTTTAACTGGTGTTTAACTATGACCAAGTAAACAAAGTGAGTGATAAAGGTGAAGGCCCCTACCTCCCAAGTACATTCTTTCTTACTGGGAATAAGGATATTTAAATTCTGCTCTCCTCTCATTATACTGTGCTCTGATCTATCGCTATCTTACATACGGTATTTGTGCATGGAATTCAGCCATTGCAAACTACCTCAAGCACATCAACACCCAGCAAAAGTCTGCTATCAAAATAATAACAGACTGTGTGTTTTCTGACAACACACAGCCCCTCTGTTTAAATTAGGGATTAAACATGCTAAACATAAACTCACTCCACACATTCTCTTGTGCTATTTACATGTACAACATCTTGTTCCTAAATACAAATCCTGATCTGAAACTCTTCCTCGACAGATGTAATAGAACCCATAATCACCCCACCAGAAATAAATATCTCTTTGATATCCCCAGAGTCAAGCTAAATCTGTGTAAACACTATGCAAATAGACCTTGTCTGTGGAACTCACTTTCTAACGAATTAAAAAACTGTCCAACCTACGCCTTATTCAAAAGTTACACCAAAAAGTACCTAATAGTTTCCTCCCTAATGCTTCAAACTCACCGTATCTTGTGCTACCCACTTAATTTATTTATTTATTTGTTTATTTATTTATATACAAGAAGGTACATTGGGATTGTGAGGATACATAGCATAGTAATTACATTCATGTAAAGCCACTAGTAAGCGCAGCATTTCGGGCAGGTGTTTAATCTAAGAAACTTATAAGTAGGTAAATACTTGAAAATTTATAAAAATGATAACAGCTACATAGCTTGAAAAAAATAAAAGATGAGAGAAAAATTGTAGGTATATTAAAGCACATCGGTAGCTCAGAATGATTGCAATGACAGCTTGAATGGTAGTTTAACAAAACTTAGCAGGCACAATACAGCATATGGCTAGCACATAAAAGAAGACAGCAATGAACACAATGATAAAGTTGTTTGGGTTAAGCACATAAAAATTAGGAGATTGGGTAACACTAGATACAGAGCAAATTTAAAGCACAGTGTAGGCAACTAAGAAGATGAAATTAAGTACTTTTTTGTTTTTGTTTTTAAATGAGGCAAAAGTTTGACAGCTTTTCAATTCACTAGGGAATGAGTTCCATAGACTAGGTCCCTTAATTTGCATAGAATGTTTACACAGATTAAGTTTGACCCTGGGGATATCAAAGAGATATTTATTTCTGGTGTGGTGATAATGGGTCCTATTACATCTATCCAGGGAGAGTTTCAGAGCATGGTTTGCATTTAATAACAGGGTTTTGTAAATGTAGTTAACACAAGAGAATGTGTGGAGGGAGTTAATATTTAGCAAGTTAAGAGATTTAAACAATGGAGCTGAGTGTTGTCTGAAAGCAGAGTTTGTTATTATTCTGATAGCAAATTTTTGCTGGGTGATGATAGGCTTAAGGTGGTTTGCAGTGGTAGACCCCCATGCACAGATACCATAACTAAGATAGGGATAGATTAGTGCATAATATAGTGAGAGGAGAGCAGAGTTAGGAACATAATATCTTATTTTGGAGAGTATACCAACTGTTTTAGAGACTTTCTTAGTTATGTGTTGAATGTGGGTGCTGAAGATGAGTCTCTTGTCTAGGAATAGGCCAAGAAACTTTCCATCATTTTTATTACTGATGTTAATGTTGTCTATCTGTAGCTGAATTGCATTCGATGATTTGCTTCCAAAAGATGTAGTAGGTCTTTTCCATGTTTAGATTTAGTTTGTTAGTTGACATCCATAAGTGGACTTTTTTTAATTCATTATTCACAACATTATTTAGTGTATGTGGGTTGGGGTCTGAATAGATGAGGGTAGTATCATCAGCAAACAATATAGGTTTAACAATATTAGAGACATTAGGCAGATCATTGATATATATAAGAAATAGAAGAGTACCTAAGATGCTGTCCTGTGCCACTCCAACGGTTATTGGTAGAGTGGAAGAGGTTCAATCATTGATGGTTACAAATTGGTGTCTGTAACTAAGATAGGATCGGATATAGTCTAGGGCAAGGCCTCGGATTCCATAATGCTGGAGTTTAAGTAAAAGGTAGTTGTGATTAACAGTATCAAAGGCTATTCTTAGGTCAATGAAGAGTCCAATCGAAAACTCATTTTTGTCAAGGGCTGAGTAGATTACGTCACGAAGACTAATGATTGTATCATTGGTGCTCTTTTGGGACCGGAAGCCAAACTGGCAGGGGGCTGAGTATGTCGAATTTTACGAGGTAGGAATAGAACTGTTTGTAGATAATTTTTTCAAATATTTTTGATAGAATGGGTAGATTTGATATTAGTCTATAATTGTTTATGTCCGTCGGATTGCCTCCTTTATGGAATGGCGTAACTCTTGCTTTTTTAAGGATATCAGGGAAGGTGTGACACTCTATAGATTTGTTGAACAGTAGAGCTATGGGTGGCGCAAGAGCATGGGAGGCGCTCTTGTATACAATGGACAGAATTTCACTGGTGTTCCCTGGCTTGGTTTTTAGAGAGTGTATGATGGACACAACATCTGATGGGCTGACTGGTGAAAGGAGAAGAGAGTTTGGATAGCTGCCTGAGAGATATGTGTTAATATGTGTCTGAGTCTGTAGGATTTTTCTGGCAAGATTAGCACCAACCGATGAAAAGAAGCTATTAAATTCATTTGCCATTTCTAAATCAGTTGACGGTGTATACCCATCCTTATAGAGTTTTATTTGGTTATGTGAGAGTTGTTTAGTTCCTAGGATACTAGAGATGGTTTTCCATGTGCTTTTCATGTTGCCTTTTTCTTCATTGACTCTATTCACATAATATGAAAGTTTTGCCTTTCTTATGATACTGGTAAGCATTGATGAGTACCTTTAAACTACTTCCTTTGTAACTAGGCCAATCCTGAGTTTCTTTTCGTATTCATGTTTCTTATTGAGTTGAAAATGCCACTTGTGAGCCATGGATTGTTATATCTTTTGTCAGTTACTTGCTTGGTAAGAAGGGGACAATGAAGGTTGTAGAGGCTTAGAGTTTTAGAGAGGAAAAGGTTAGCTAAGAAATTTATATCCTGAGAATTATTGAATTCAGAATCCCAGTTAATATTGTGAAGAGCATTTGCAAGATTGCCTAAAGCTGATTCATTATTGTTATAAAAATGTGGGTGGCTGTACTCTGGGGGGCCTCGTATTAAATGGATGTAGGGGCAATAGTAGGTATTAAGAGTATCAAGCAGGGAGATCTAAAAGGCCCGGCCCCCAAATAAACTATAAGCAGTGCTGACTACTCGGCTACACCACAAGGTCAGTCTAGGGAATGATCTAAGATCTCCTACACAGGAAGAACTGATACTCTCTGGCTGCACTACTTATTTATTAACCCCTTAACAACCCCCATATACATTCACACCAATAACAAATATAATAATAACTTTACCACACTATCTTACGTTAAAAGCCTTGGTCCACATAAGCAGGATACAAGGTTTTACACTGAACACAAGCTAGGGTAAAGCTCTACTATTGAATTACTTGAAGCTAGAGTCAGCTTAGGGTAGGGTGGCCACGTAGTTCCACTGAGACCCCCTCTTAGAATAACTAGTAATATAAACCCTAAGAACACCTACTTCACACAAAGTATAATACTCTACACATAGAACACGTGTATGCCAGTAAATGAATAATGTACACAGTATATACTTAGCTTAAACAAGACACGGAATAAAGAATCGAGGAGGAAGAGTAGGAGGGTCCTGTCCACACAGCGCACGCCCAGAGAAGAAGGAGTCTCTCACCTCCTTCCTCCCAGTTGGTTCGCTGCCGGCAGACTGCTCAACTAATCGTACCGCCGCCCTATACCAAGTTTACTCAGGTTTACTTTACAAATGATTAGAAAGTATTAGTAAACATAGTTGGTGCCTATTTTATTATTTAATAATCAACCCCAAGCTCAGTCTTTACATGCTCTGTGAGAAACAAGAATTGTCTTATGTCTGGCAGGGAAGATAGAGACAAAGACGCCTCGTTATGCATCCACCATACTATAACAGTTTATTTAGCTCCAATTTGACCTCTGGTTTCCAACTGAGGAATCAAGGGTCATAACACTCCTCCCCCCCTTCAGAGAAAAAAAATGTGACTACTAGAAAATAGTCATTTTTTTGTAAGAGTATACAGAGAGTACAATGGAAAATCCACGACATAAAAGAAAATCATCAAAACAACAATTTCTCTGCAAGAAAAGTACAAAGGAATTCTCTGAAAGAAACAACATATACAAAAAAAAAACAGGGAAGTAAATAAATTGGACACGGAATATTTAATGTCACAGGAGAACCTACAAAAAAAATAACTAAAGCATGACAGTTGGTATATGGCTTCCTGTGGCTCAGATGAATGTTACTCAGGCAACCGGGACAGGGCGTCGGCTATCACGTTGAGCCGGCCTGATAGGTGGATAACAGATTTTTATTTTATTTTATTTTATTTATTTTATTTTATTTATGCATATACAAGAAGGTACATTGGAATGTAGGGATACATAATATGGTAATTACAATCTAGTAAAGCCACTAGCATGCGCAGCGTTTCGGGCAGGTCCTTAATCTAAGAAAATTTTAAGTAGGTAAATACTTGCAAAATTTATAAAAAAAATGATGACAGTTACATGGCAAGAAAAAAAAAAGCTGAGAGAAAATTGTAGGTACAGTATATTAAAGCACATAGGTAGCTAAGATTGATTGCAATGACAGGTTGAAAGGTAGTTGACAAAAATTGGTAGGCACAATACAGCATATGGCTAGCACATAAAAGAAGACAGCAATGAACACAATGATAAGGTTGTTTGGGTTAAATACATAAAAATTAGGAGATTGGGTAACACTAGGTACAGAGCAAATTTAAAGCTCAGTGTAGTAAACTAAGAAGATGAAATTAGGTACTTTTTGGTTTTGCTTTTAAATAAGGCAAAAGTTTACAGTTTTTTCAATTCACTAGGGAGTGAGTTCCATAGACTAGGTCCCTTAATTTGCATAGAGTGTTTACACAGATTAAGTTTGACCCTGGGGATATCAAAGAGATATTTATTTCTGGTGTGGTGATAATGGGTCCTAATACATCTGTCCAGGGAGAGCTTCAGAGCATGGTTTGCATTTAAGAACAGGGTTTTGTAAATATAGTTGACACAAGAGAATGTGTGGAGGGAGTTAATATTAGCAAGTTTAGGGATTTAAACAAGGGAGCTGAGTGTTGTCTGAAAGCAGAGTTAGTTATTATTCAGATTTTTGCTGGGTGATGATGGGCTTAAGGTGGCTTGCAGTGTTAGACCCCATGCACAGATACCATAATTAAGATAGGGGTAGATTAGTGCATAATATAGTGAGAGGAGAGCGGAGTTAGGAACATAATATCTGATTTTGGAGAGTATACAACTGTCTTAGAGACTTTCTTAGTTATGTGTTGAATGTGGGTGCTGAAATTGAGTCTCTTGTCTAGGAATAGGCAAAGAATTGCCATCATTTTATTACTGATGTTAATGTGTCTATCTGTAGCTGAATTGCATTGATGATTTTCCAAATAAGATGTAGTAAGTCTTTTTGATGTTTATGTTAGTTTGTTAGTTGACATCCATAAGTGGACTTTTTTAATTCATTATTCACAACATTATTTAGTGTATATGGGTTGAGGTCTGAATAGATAAGGGTAGTATCGTCAGCAAACAATTAGGTTTGAGAATATTAGAGACATTAGGCAGATCGTTTATATATAAGAAATAGAAGAGGTCCTAAGACACTAAGGTCTTAGGTAAGGTATGAGGTCCTAAGGCCTGTGGCACTCCAACGGTAATTGGTAGAGTGGAAGAAGTTGTATCATGTCAGATTGAAGGTCCTGTAGGAGTACGTCAGGGTAGGTACGTCAGATTGAAGTCCTGTAGGAACAATGCCCACCTGAGGATGAGTTTATTCTTCTGCTTCATCTGATTCATGAAAACTAGTGGGTTATGGTCCGTGTACACTTCCACATATAATCATCCCCTCCCTCACTGGAAATGGAAACATTGGTTAGTGCAATGAGCCTGGGGCCCTGGAACTTCTTCAGCCGATTCACGTGTACGAGCATTACCTGGTTACGCTTGTCAGAGTGTCTCACTTTGTATGTGAGGTCCCCAGTCTTTTCTGTCACAATGTAGGGGCCTTCGTACTTGTGGGACATAGTGCTCCCTAGTCGAGGCTTTAATACCAGGACAGGGTCACCAAGCTGAAATACCCGCAACTTAGCCTTAGCATTGTTTCGTTCTTTCATATTTTCTTGGGCCTTCCCAAGGCACTTTAGTGCAGCAGCCTTGCAGTCCTTGAGTCTCTGGTGGTGTTGCGCAAAGAAAGCCAAACCTTCGGTTAACGTTACGTTCCCTAACAGATTCTCCTGTAACATTTGCAAGGGTCCACGAACTTTATGGCCAAAGACTAACTCAAAAGGAGAACAACCCAGTGAGCTTTGTAGCCCCTCTCTAGCAGCAAACAAAACATACGGCAAGTTTTCGTCCCAGAAGGTATGGGAACTCTCGCACGATGTCTTCAACATCTGCTTCAGAGTTAGATGGAACCGTTCAATTACCCCCTGACTCTGCGGATGGTATGGGCTGGAAACCTTATGAGTTATTCCATGGTCCTTACAAAATTGTTCAAAAGTATCAGACTTAAAGTTAGTACCATTGTCAGTTTGCACGACCCGAGGCAGTCCAAAAGTGGAAAAAAATTGCAACATACGAACAACAACAGTCTTTGCTCGGATGTTCCTTACAGCAAAAGCCTCTGGATAACGAGTCGTGATACACATCATCGTGATTAGGTAAATATTACCAGACTTAGTTCTAGGTTATGGGCCAACACAGTCCATTACCACATGAGAAAATGGTTCCTCCGGCACGACAATAGGCCTTAGAGGAGCTTTAGGTGGAGTCTGGTTTGGTTTCCCAACAAGTTGACAAGCAATACATGCATTACAAAATTTTGCCGCATCGCTTTTCAGCTTGGGCCAGAAAAAATACTTGCAGATTTTGCGATAAGTAATATTAATGCCTTGATGTCCCCCCATAGGATCATCATGGGCAGCTGACAAAACTCTTTCTCTATAGCAGGTCGGCAACATAACCTGGTGGACTACCTCCCACTCATTTGACAAGGGAGCACTCTGAGGTCTCCATTTTCTCATCAAAATCCGATCATTGTAGTAGTACCCAGTTGCTGCGTCTACAATTTCCTCCATAGAGAAGGCTGCCTCATGACAATCTGCAAGACTGGGGTCAGCTTTCTGTAACTCACTCAAGGAGGCATCCAGGCCTTGGTCAGATGCCATTGGCCGAGGCTCAACAGTGTTCTCCTCCACCTCCCCACTACTCTCGGTAGTCGGCGGTGGCAGGCTCTCCACAATGTCCTCGGCCACGTCATCGAGTCGGGCCATGAATGTGTCCGCAAGGTCCACTTGGCTTTCACCACTCGGAAAGTCCCTTGTGTCCTTAGGATTTACCACCTTGGCAAACACAGGGCTGCCCTTACATTTAAGTCCCATTGACCTGGTCACCACGCACGCAGGGTACACAACATTATCCTCTGCGGCGGGTGGATCCAGGCAAACCTTAGGGGTAGGCAACATAATAGGCAGTCTGGAGTCCCCTACCTTATCCCCGGCTAAATCATTACCCAATATTACATCAACATTAGGGAAAGGTAGGTAAGAAGTGACTCCGACTGTACAACCACCCTTGTGGAAATCAGATTCCAGGGTAACCTTACGGAGGGGTACTGCTCGAGTATCACTAGTGACACCCTCGACCAGTACCACCTCTCCAGTGTCGAGAGTGTTGGCACCTTGCAACGCACTCTCTAAAATTAAAGTCTGGATGGCACCGGTGTCTCGGAAGATCACCACGTCCCTCCAGGAAGAACCCTCAGACAAAAGTAGTCTCCCTTTCGATAAGAATGGGGTAAGCAGGTCCAACCACTGTGGGTTGGAGGTCTTACTCCCTAACCCTTCAGAAGGCCTCAAGCCCTGTGTCACAACGAGAGCATTGGGTCTTTTTTCCAGGTACAGTTGCCAACAACGGCTAATAGTGTGGTTTGGACGTTTACAGTGACCACAGATACGTCGGGGAGAAGAGACATTACTAACAGAATTACCCTTCAGTTCACTCTTAGGTGTCGTGGGGCTAAACAATTTAACAGGGTTAGTTATGTCTGAAACAGAAGGTGCATTAGGTAAAGGTTTAGAATGAGCTGGTCTGGACTGGCTGTGGGTATAAGTTTTGCTACTCTGTGGGGTAAAATTATTTTTATTGGGCCTTTTGCCCGCCAACTGGTAGTTTTCTGCCATCTTGGCCAAATCCCCTATTTTAGAATTTAACTCTACCCTTCCTCTAATATACTGTGCTACATTATCTGGCATATTATCTATAAACTGTTCGACTAAGACTAAATTCCTGAGTGCCTCGTATGTTTCGGCTTTAGCCGAGCGAATCCATTTATCAAACAATCTAATTTGATCATTAGCAAATTCAGTGAACGGTTGGGTGTGAGTAGGCCTAAGGTTGCGATAAGCTTGGCGGTGAGCTTCAGGAGTAATTTCATACGCCCTCAAAATTCGTTCCCTGACTTTATCATATTCAAAACACTCGTCGTCAGGCATATTTATAAAAATATATTGGGCTTTACCCCTAAGTCTTTCCTGTAGGATTTTCACCCACTCTTTCTTTGGCCAGGTCATGGACAGGGCCAATTTCTGAAAATGGTTGAAAAACCTTTCAGGGTACAACTCCAAAAATTCAGGCAAGTTATGCTTTTTCTCATAATGCCTGGGGTTTGAATCCCCGGCAGGTGGTGGTTCAGTGGCATTCGCTCTAATTCTAGCCTCCTCGGTTTTGAGTCTTTGCTCCTCTAATTTTATTTTTGCTAACTCTAGAGCTAACTCTCTGTCCCTATGAGTTGCACTTTCCGCTTGGCTAGGCTGACATAAAGGTGTATCACTTGCCAATAGTTCTTCATCAATATAATGTTGTACTATTTCATTCACCAAAGTCCACTTTTTATCTGTGTCATTTAATTCTAGGCCAAATTCCTTGCCTATCAATACTAACTTAGACTTCGTTAGTTTCTTTATCTCTACCAATGAAGGCTCCTTTGCCAGTTCCTACATTTCAGATCCCATCACTAATAATTTTAGCTCCTAGCCACAGAAAAAAATAAAAAATAAAAATTGGAAAAAAACAAAAATTTGCACGGCCCCCTAATACAAGGCCACACTAACCTTAATCGTGAAGGGATCCAGCTGGGTGTCCAGTCAGTGCAAAGAATGTCCTTGGCTAGATGAGCTGGACCCTAGGCTAGCACACAACCGTTCTGCGGAAAACAAGAATTTTTAGTTTTGACACTCAAAAATCTAATTTTTTACAATAATAAAGTTCCTCCCGGACTGGCCAACCACTTGTTATAAAAATGTGGGTGGCTGTACTCTGGGGGGCCTCGTATTAAATGGATGTAGGGGCAATAGTAGGTATTAAGAGTATCAAGCAGGGAGATCTAAAAGGCCCGGCCCCCAAATAAACTATAAGCTGTGCTGACTACTCGGCTACACCACAAGGTCAGTCTAGGGAATGATCTAAGATCTCCTACACAGGAAGAACTGATACTCTCTGGCTGCACTTACTTATTTATTAACCCCTTAACAACCCCCCATATACATTCACACCAATAACAAATATAATAATAACTTTACCACACTATCTTACGTTAAAAGCCTTGGTCCACATAAGCAGGATACAAGGTTTTACACTGAACACAAGCTAGGGTAAAGCTCTACTATTGAATTACTTGAAGCTAGAGTCAGCTTAGGGTAGGGTGGCCACGTAGTTCCACTGAGACCCCCTCTTAGAATAACTAGTAATATAAACCCTAAGAACACCTACTTCACACAAAGTATAATACTCTACACATAGAACACATGTATGCCAGTAAATGAATAATGTACACAGTATATACTTAGCTTAAACAAGACACGGAATAAAGAATCGAGGAGGAAGAGTAGGAGGGTCCTGTCCACACAGCGCACGCCCAGAGAAGAAGGAGTCTCTCACCTCCTTCCTCCCAGTTGGTTCGCTGCCGGCAGACTGCTCAACTAATCGTACCGCCGCCCTATACCAAGTTTACTCAGGTTTACTTTACAAATGATTAGAAAGTATTAGTAAACATAGTTGGTGCCTATTTTATTATTTAATAATCAACCCCAAGCTCAGTCTTTACATGCTCTGTGAGAAACATGAATTGTCTTATGTCTGGCAGGGAAGATAGAGACAAAGACGCCTCGTTATGCATCCACCATACTATAACAGTTTATTTAGCTCCAATTTGACCTCTGGTTTCCAACTGAGGAATCAAGGGTCATAACACTCCTCCCCCCCTTCAGAGAAAAAAAAATGTGACTACTAGAAAAATAGTCATTTTTTTGTAAGAGTATACAGAGAGTACAATGGAAAATCCACGACATAAAAGAAAATCAATCAAAACAACAATTTCTCTGCAAGAAAAGTACAAAGGAATTCTCTGAAAGAAACAACATATACACAAAAAAAAAACAGGGAAGTAAATAAATTGGACACGGAATATTTAATGTCACAGGAGAACCTACAAAAAAAATAACTAAAGCATGACAGTTGGTATATGGCTTCCTGTGGCTCAGATGATTGTTACTCAGGCAACCGGGACAGGGCGTCGGCTATCACGTTGAGCCGGCCTGATAGGTGGATAATACAGATTTTTATTTTATTTTATTTTATTTATTTTATTTTATTTATGCATATACAAGAAGGTACATTGGGAATGTAGGGATACATAATATGGTAATTACAATCTAGTAAAGCCACTAGCATGCGCAGCGTTTCGGACAGGTCCTTAATCTAAGAAAATTTTAAGTAGGTAAATACTTGCAAAATTTATAAAAAAAAAATGATGACAGTTACATGGCAAGAAAAAAAAAGCTGAGAGAAAATTGTAGGTACAGTATATTAAAGCACATAGGTAGCTAAGATTGATTGCAATGACAGGTTGAAAGGTAGTTGACAAAAATTGGTAGGCACAATACAGCATATGGCTAGCACATAAAAGAAGACAGCAATGAACACAATGATAAGGTTGTTTGGGTTAAATACATAAAAATTAGGAGATTGGGTAACACTAGGTACAGAGCAAATTTAAAGCTCAGTGTAGTAAACTAAGAAGATGAAATTAGGTACTTTTTGGTTTTGCTTTTAAATAAGGCAAAAGTTTTACAGTTTTTCAATTCACTAGGGAGTGAGTTCCATAGACTAGGTCCCTTAATTTGCATAGAGTGTTTACACAGATTAAGTTTGACCCTGGGGATATCAAAGAGATATTTATTTCTGGTGTGGTGATAATGGGTCCTATTACATCTGTCCAGGGAGAGCTTCAGAGCATGGTTTGCATTTAAGAACAGGGTTTTGTAAATGTAGTTGACACAAGAGAATGTGTGGAGGGAGTTAATATTTAGCAAGTTTAGGGATTTAAACAAGGGAGCTGAGTGTTGTCTGAAAGCAGAGTTAGTTAATATTCAGATTTTTGCTGGGTGATGATGTCTATCTGTAGCTGAATTGCATTTGATGATTTGTTTCCAAATAAGATGTAGTAAGTCTTTTTGATGTTTAATGTTAGTTTGTTAGTTGACATCCATAAGTGGACTTTTTTTAATTCATTATTCACAACATTATTTAGTGTATATGGGTTGAGGTCTGAATAGATAAGGGTAGTATCGTCAGCAAACAATTTAGGTTTGAGAATATTAGAGACATTAGGCA
>WNGS01164228.1:0-12047 GCA_020271785.1 Procambarus virginalis
AGAACAATAATTCTGTAGCTGAAAAAGAAACATTTGCATTTTCTTGTCCTACGAAACGTTTGAGACACACATAGGTGGGAATATAGTTGACGTTTATACTGACCATATTCCCTTAATTGTTATAGATAAGATGAAAAAATAGCCAAATACTTGTGAGGTCATTATTTTTGCAAGAATTTCATCTCAATATACGCCACGATCCGGACAAATTAAATGTTATTGCTGTCTGGAGTGTTCAGGTCATAAGAGGCATGTGGTGAAAGAACTCGGTCACATTGTCCCAATGCGATAATTATTATAAGAAACATTTCTTTCCTTTAAATAATTTAAACTACTCTTTAAATAGTAAAGTTTTTCCTCATGGTGTGGTGGGTCGTTATGACGTGGCTAGTCAACGTACTTTGAGTAGGTCAATTTGAATTTCGAATTGCTGTTGTAATTTGCATATGAAATTGCATACTAGAGTCTGATTAAATAATTGCAGATGTTGCTAAGGTGACAAGCTGTATGTAAATATAGCATCTTGAGTATGCAAATGGGGAAGTTGAACAACTGTTTACAGCAAAATGTAACATAATTAACAAACTATGCTACTCTTATGATTTTGTATATCTTTCAGTCTGCATTAATTTAAATTCTTATTATAATATTTCACATATTTCCCCTATGTAATATATTATATATAATATATATATATATAATATATATATATATATATATATATATATATATATAATATATATATATATATATAATATATATATATATATATATATATATATATATTGTGACAATAATCTCTTCCCAGAGATTGAGCCTGCTATTTCCTTACTTCATCCCATTCTCTACAATATGCAAGATACGTTTTATAGTGGCTTAACGTATATATCAACACAGCCACACGCACCTGCACTCCCTCCTTCCCCCCCACTTCTGCACACCTGGTCGACCTGCCAACTGCTGCTCCCAGCCAAACTAGCGACTTGCGGCCGTCCTGCGTTCTCATTGGCCGCTACCCAACACACCACTTCCGCTCCACGCCAATCACATCCACGCCAGTCATTGTTGGAGTCCCTTGCAGCTCTGCCAGCCAGAATATATCTTGTGCTCCTGCTGTGAACACCTAATGAACCCTAATTGACCCTCGTGTGATCAACTAGAGGTTTATAGCTAGCGCATATATTCCCAGCACCATTTATCTTTGTAAACGTAACCAGTTCCCCCCTTTCAATTCGTTATATATATTTTTACTGTTTTACTTTACATTATTTTAAATGCCAAGGAATTGTCATTATTTTATTTTGTTTCTAGATTAAGTAAAGTGCATTTTTTATATTTTGTGTTTTCGTGTATCTTACCTTACTACAGATTATCAGACAAGCAGTCACTCTTTTTTTTTCCTTTTTTTTATAACTTAAATGTATGTGCCCAGCATTGACATCTGCTATTTGGAAGACTGCCGACCACCATTTCCAACACTTACCGTCACATATAATATATATATATATATATATATATATATATACTATATATATAGATATATATATATATATATATATTATGTGAACAAGCCTGAACGGTCTCCAGGCATATATGCAACAGAAAACTCACACCCCTGAAATGACTCGAACCCATACTGCCAGGAGCACTCTGCATCTGGCGTACAGGACACCTTAACCACTCGACCAACACGATCGGACAAAAGAGGATGGTAGCCGAGGCTAATTCCCCATCCCCCGCCGGCACTCTGATGGTAATCTTAGGCATGGTATTTTATCAATCACCTCATTCTTTGGGGCACATGTGACACACGCACACTATATAATCGGTTTTTATAGTAAATCGATTTACTAAAAAAAAAAACGGCCAACCTACTCATGAGAAACTCTCCAGACACAAAGCAGAACGCTTTAAAAGAGACCAACGTCGTCTATGCCTTCAAATGCCCACTTTGGGACTGAAAGCCTCAAAGAACTCAGTATATAGGCAAGAAAACAACATCTCTTTCCAGGCGATTAACGATGCATAAGCAACAGGGCTCCATTAAGGAACATATAATCTCTTCCCACAACCAGACCATCACCAGAGAAATCTTAACAAACAACACAGAAAACATCAATAGATACAGCGATAGCAGGCGGCTTGACATCTGCGAGGCACTACACATCAAGAGGTCAACACCAGCAATCAACAGCCAATTAATGCACAACTATATTCTACCCACTTCAAGACTCCGCACCAATATAGAAGCATCAAGAAATTTGGGCCAATAGGCCCTTTGCATTTACTTCCATTCTTCCCTTTAATTTACCCAATATATACCCATTGCACCATGTTCGTTCTTGTGTTGAAAGTTTTGTTCACCTCATCCAAAACTGTTGTAACATATCACCTCACCCAAATGCGGGTATATAAGATAAAGCTGTTTAAATGATAGCATAGTCGAACTCTGTTTAGTGTTTGCAGGTTATAGTTGTGTGTGTGTAAACTAAAGTCTTTTAAAATGTAATAAGTTATTACGAAACGCGTTCAAATGTCGCATCAGACTAGAAATAAAAAGGAATTTTGGAGAATTGATTTTCAATTACCATCGACAGTGAAAAGAAACATAAGAAATATTGAGAAAATTCGTGTTAGAATTATTAATCTTACTTTCTCGGTCATATTTAATAATATAATATATATATATATATATATATATATATATATATATATATATATATATATATATATATATATATATATATATATATATATATATATATATATGTCGTACCTAGTAGCCAGAACTCACTTTTTGGTCTACTATGCAAGGCCCGATTTGCCTAATAGGCCAAGTTTTCATGAATTAATTGTTTTTCGAATACCTAACCTACCTAACCTAACCTAACCTAACTTTTTCGGCTACCTAACCTAACCTATAAAGATAGGTTAGGTTAGGTTAGGTAGGGTTGGTTAGGTTCAGTCATATATCTACGTTAATTTTAACTCCAATGAAAAAAAATTGACCTCATACATAATGAAATGGGTAGCTTATCTTTTCATAAGAAAAAAATTAGAGAAAATATATTAATTCAGGAAAACTTGGCTTATTAGGCAAATCGGGCCTTGCATAGTAGGCCAAAAAGTGAGTTCTGGCTACTAGGTACGACATATATATATATATATATATATATATATATATATATATATATATATATATATATATATATATATATATATATATATATATATATAATGGTGTATACTGGCAGCAGGTTTTATTTTAAACATGTCTCATTGAATATGACAGCATATTCTGTATTTACTATCTTCTGATTTAGGGCTTCTATCCCTCTAACTATTTTCTTAGCTGAAATAAGAGTTCTCCAAAACTCATTTTCGTAATTTCAAGGTGAAGAAAAGAATTGAATTACTATAGAATGTATTACACTTATTTATACAATTTGCACAACGTTTCGAACCTCCATGGTTCATTCTCAAGTGAAAAGAATTTTCAGGACTGGTTGATTTTATACCTGCACTGGGTCAGGTGGTAAGTTTCGGAAAATCAGACACCATTTACTAATATCATTGCAATTGCAGATAATATTGCTGTGTTGTATACACAAGTTAACCCATAGAAAATGTAACTTGTAGTGGAATTTTCCGCCTATAGAAAACGGGATATCATTGCCACATACTATTATAAATTCACCAGCTATTCTGCTAGGAATTTTTCTTAAATACATTAGTCTTTGGACTTTTACCATCATAAAAGCATCTTATTTTAATAAACTTAATTATCAGAATCAAAATAGAGTAATGTGACCATTCTATCAATTACTGATATCTGGACAAAGTGCCAAGGCGTCAGGAGGAAGTGGTCAGCCATTGTTGTTAGACCACAGAGTCGTGGGGCAAATTCGGCTCCTATATAAATTATCTTGGACGAAGTGTTATGGAAACCAAAGGTCTGCCATCATCAACACACTGTCATCAATACAATGGAGTTGTCTTTCCGAAACACGTTTATCTAATCTTTTTGGCCATTAATGTTAGGTAGATATTTTGGGCAACCGGTTAGAACACGTATGATCGACTCAAAAAAGGTAATTAAGCCTTGGTCTTTATGGTTCATTGTACAGTGTTTTCTCTGATATAGCTGTCATATATTAGGATTCTGGCTTTGCAGCTAGCACCTTTGACAGGTACAAAAAGAGGAAGCAAGACTTGTGCATCAGTTACTATGCATGTTGGAAACTGCCTCAAAATAGGATAATTTGGTGTCTACATCCTAGTTATACCTGGTGAACTAAGCCTGCTGTATAATAAGATAAGGAACCTTCAATGTATATTAATGTGTAGTTAATACTGTAGGTTGATTGGCTGCATATATATAAATTCAATATAACCCCCCCCCCCTAATGTGCAAGAATCGATTTGTGAGATTATTGCAGAAATACAGTCCACTTAACATTATACAAATTGCTATCGATGTATATAAATTAACGTAAATATAAATTCTATATAAATTCATATAAATTAAATATAAATCTCACAATAAGACAATAAAGGTGAAAACATTGGGGGGATACATAAGCGATAAATGGGGGGGGGGTGAAACATAAGAACATAAGAATAGAGGTAACTGCGGAAGGCTTATTGGCCCATACGAGGCAGCTCCTATCTACATACAAAGATTAATCAAGTGTAATTGGCCTGTTATGTTGAACATTGTCTTCTGTGTTGGCATCGTTATGTTCTGGTCTTGTCCTTACTCTCATGGTGGGTAGAGTAAATAGTTCCGTGATTTGGGTGTTCATGGTAGGTTGTTCTATTCTTATGTGAATTGCTTCAAGAATTTGTAATCTTCTTCCATCTTGGGTTATGTCTATTATACAGATATTTTTGTTCAACATTTCTCTTGTTAGGGTGATGTCATGGGCTTGTCTCATGTGATTCCTAGGGGCACCGGATTGAAGATGGCATGTCAAACGCCTCGTCAGCTTGGTCGTCGTCATACCTATGTACTTAGATTGAAGGTTACATCCTTCGTGGGGGCAAGTGTACATGTATACAACGCTTGACTGATGTAGAGGGTTCTCCGTCAGCTTCGGGCTGTTTTTGATAAGGAGTTCGGAAGTCTTCTTGGTTTTGTAGAATATTATATTCTACAAATATATTTATAGAATATTTTGTAGAATAGAAGGTTTTGTAGAAAATAGAACCTTTATAGAAGGTTTCGTAGAATATTATATTTAGAATATAATATTCTACAAAACCAAGAAGACTAAAGTCTGAAAATGTAATAAGTTATTAAGAAATGCGTTCAAGTGTCGCGTCAGACCAGAAATAAAAATGAATTTTGGAGAATTGATTTTTCAATTACCATTAAAAGTGAAAAAAAAAAATAAGAAACATTGAGAAAATTCGTGTTAGAATTATTAATCTTACTTTTTCGGTCATATTTAATAATGATAAAATGCGATAATCGATAAACGATAAAATGCTATGCCGAAGATTACCATCTGAGTGCCGGCGGAGAAGTGGTTCAAATAGCTTCGGCTATCACTTTCTTATGTCCGGTCGTGATGGTCAAGCGGATTAAGGCGTCCCTGTACATACCAGTTGCGTTGTTCCTGGCAGTATGGGTTCGATTCACTTCTGGGGTGTGAGTTTTCAGTTATATATATATATATATATATATATATAATCAAAAATTTGATTAAGTTTAATTATAATAAGTTTAATTAATTAGTTTAATTATTATAAGTTTAATTAATTAAGTTTATAATTTAAATTTGATTAATTTTGAAAAAAAATGATAAGATTTGATTATAGTTTATCTATATATATATATATATATATATATATATATATATATATATATATATATATCTATATATATATATATCTATATATTTATTATCTATCTCTATATATATATATATATATATCTATATATATATATATATATATATATACATATATTGTGATGGGAAAATGAAGGAGTGTAAATGTTCGGCAGTCCTCCTAATGGCTGGTGTCAATGCCTATCACATTTACAAAAAAAAAAAAGATAGACTGCTCGGCTGTTGTCTGTGGTAAAGTAAGGGAAGACACGCAAAACACATAGTATGAACAATGAAACTTTAATTAAATGGAAAACAAGTTATGAACAAAAAGAATCCCTTGGCTATGTACAGTGCAAACAAACAAGTCAAAAAAATAACAAAAAATTAAGAACAGGGAGGAATTACTCCTGGTCAAAACGTTTTGTGCTACAGGTAGACGTATCTTGAAGGTAGCATCTTATTGTTGTATATATATAAGTAACTTTATGTAGGGAAGAGCAGGCTCAATCTCTATTGAAAGAGATTATTGTCACAATATATATATATATATATATATATATATATATATATATATATATATATATATATATATATATATATATATATATATATATATATATACATATAATATATATTAATTCGTTAATGGTGGTAACGAATAAACAAACAGCAAGGAGAGTAGAGGAAATGGTAGTCTCCATCAACTTACATGGACGACAGGGTAAACTTAAGACTGTAATGCTATTACGTCCAGTTAATTATTACACTGAGAAATCTTCATTTGCAGAAGTTTTATCATCCTTCACCAGAGGATGAAAAGGCAAGAGAAAACATTGCAATTGTTGTATAAGTTTTATAATGGCAATAGACTAAAAACTGCAACTTTGGAACTCGGTTTAATCAAAGGGTTCTGGGATCGGCTGTTCCTGACAGTAGACAGTGAAATGATATTCACAAACATGGTTGTAGAAAATATAGATCGTCATACTGTGACATCATTGACATTTGTTGAGAAAATTTTGCATCTTGAATTAGCATTTTTTAGTGAGAAATCAAACACCCAGGACATTATATTCGTAAACAGCAATAAACATTGCAGTATATATTTACACGTTAGAATAAAAATAAACAACAATGTCTATATTCATATACATTGTAGTTATAAAGAAACTCAAACCTTTAAACTACTTTTTAAAGTTTGAATGTGCAAATGGTGAAACTTGAAATGACACTTGAAGAAAATTTGTAGATACTACTAGAACTGATAATACTAGTGTGGCTAAGGTTAGAACGAGGTGTGAGAGAGAGGAAATGTCAATGAAAATTTAGTAAAAAAAATTATAATTTTCAAGGCGTTATCTTGAGGTTATCTTGAGATGATTTCGAGGCTTTTTTTAGTGTCCCCGCGGCCCGGTCCTCGACCAGGCCTCCACCCCAGGAAGCAGCCCGTGACAGCTGACTAACACCCAGGTACCTATTTTACTGCTAGGTAACAGGGGCATAGGGTGAAAGAAACTCTGCCCAATGTTTCTCGCCGGCGCCTGGGATCGAACCCAGGACCACAGGATCACAAATCCATCGTGCTGTCCGCTCGGCCGACCGGCTCCCTAGCGTAGAGAAAGGTAAGAAGGCTAAAGAGTGAAGGTCAAGCGATTAAGTGAAAGTTATAGCCACACACACAGAGATCACACTAACGTGATGCATCAAATGAACAAATCCACAAGGGCCGTGACGAGGATTTAAACCTGCGTCCGGGAGCATCCCAGACACTGCCTTAATCGACACTGCCAGTAAGTTCAGTAGAACTTCGGTTTCAACCCTTTTAACCCTGTCGTAGCTCAGTCGATTAAGGCAGTGTCTGGGATGCTCCCGGACGCAGGTTCGAATCCTCGTCATGGCCCTTGTGGATTTGTTCAAAGTTATGGTATTTAGTGAAAATCAAGGAATTTAGTGAAAGTCAAGGTATTTAGTGAAAGTCAAGGTATTTAGTAAAAGTCTAGGTATATACTGAAAGTCTAGGTATTTAGTGAAAGCCATGGTATATACTGAAAGTCTAGGTATTTAGTGAAAGCCATTGTATATACTGAAAGTCTAGGTATTTAGTGAAAGTCATGAGTTTTAGTGTCAAGGTATTTAGTGAAAGTCAAGGTTTTTAGTGAAAGTCAAGGTATTTAGTGAAAGTCAAGGTATTTAATGAAAGTCAAGGTATTTAGTGAAAGTTATGTGTTATGACCCCAGGAAGCCTGAAGAACAAGTCAACCCTAATGAGAATTATTCGCCGATCTGGACCTGATTGAGAGGTCAGAGGAGGTGTAGATTTATGAATATATACTAAATACATGACAAATGTCGGTGAATAGTTTAAAGGCATGAGCAGGGGATGAACATGTAAATAAGTGACATGACATGAGATGTCGATACTTTGCTGGCATGATGAGAGGCTCGCAGGACATCTTGCAACTGGCATCAGATGTTGGGATGTGGAATATAGCCCCAACACAAGGGACTATATTCCTCCTCCTTGATATCCTGCAAGGAGGAGGAATATAGTCCCCTATGTTGGTGCTGGAGTGAAGACTGCTTGTCTGCAAGAGTGAGGAAGCTGTTGAGGACTTAGTACACCATTTCTCTGTGAATTTGATAATAAGAGGCGCCTGGAAGTGAGTGTTTGGCTGCGCCTTGGTGAAACTAATTGTTGTACCTTCAAGAGGAAGGAAATGAGCAGGTGTTTCTGTCGTGGAGCCGGTCTGGAAACGTTGTGGACTCAAGTCGTGGACTGCAGGAAGCTTTTTGAAGCAGTCCTGAAGCATTTTCGTGGGCGGCCTATGTAAGGGCCATGTTGAGCTGCCGTGAGTGAGTGAGCGTCTTCACGTCAGAGATTTCGGGGGTAAGCCTATTTAATCAGTTGTTAATTTAGCCACTAGTGTTTGATCGTGTGCCCAGCGATCATAATGAACATATGTATATGTAGGATAGATAATTTATTGAGGCAGTAAGCTGAAATATGGAGTTTCAGTTCAGATGATATGCTGGAGAGAGGAGCAGTACATCTTCTCTCGACGGTGGTGAAGAGGCAACTGAGCAGGGAGGACCCAGCAGTGCGGCCCGGGAAGAACTTCCTGGCGGCGTGTCAAGACATGTCCGTCGCTTGGACTCGTCCAGTTTGGAGGCATATCCACCAGTCGGACGACGCGGTGCGGCGTCGGGTGGCTAAATTTAATGCTGGGATAGAGTGTATTCTTTATGTTCTGTTTGGGAAACATTTTAATTGGCATGGTAATGGAACTGCAGGTTTGTTTGGGAAGAAATTAATGGAACTTCGAGGCTGGAGGAGTGTATGCTGAATTCTGTGGGAGAGCAGAACTCCATAGTGAGGAGTGGACTGCAAGCAGTGTAAAGGAGAAGTGAAGAGGAGTTTCACGTGTTTCCGTGGAATCAGTGGTGAAGCATCACTGCAGAAGTGCCTTGTTGAACATTTTGGAGGACCTAGAGATGTACATGGTAGTGAGCCTCTAGGAGCAGAACAGAGGTTTATGAGGGATACACAGGAATGTATAAGGGGAGTATTTGAATGGTTATTGTATAGTGTAAGGTGAGAGTGATTTCTTCTTGTGTCGGGAATATTTATGCAGATGTTTCTGGTGTTTCAACCACAGGCTGAGTTTATATACTTTTAGGGCTGAACGTATAATATTGTTATGGCGAGATTTCACCCCCATTTATTTAAAGAGGGAGTAGTAAGTGGTAAGCCAAGAGTTGAGCAACCACTTGATAGGATGGTTGGTGAGACCAGGGTATGATATTAGATTGCTACCGGGTTGTAACGGCTTAGTGTTGTATAATAATGTTCCATTTTTTTATGTTATATAATGTGTACTATTTCCTTGTTTATTAAATGTATATTGTTAACTGACTTTTGCTCTTGTCCTGGTGAGGCTTCCCAGAAAGCAGGAGAGAGAGAGAGAGGATCACAGCTGCAGACAGGGTTGCAAAGAGTACCAATTCGTAAAAGGGGGATTTAGGAGATCATTCCAAACAAGGAGAGAGCGGGAAGTCACGGTGGCTCAAGTAGGGTGTGTACACAGGACAACGAGGCCAGTGTTGGAGCCGCACCCCTAAACGTGTGATGCTGAACCCCTCTCTGAGATCAAGAGGCGTACAGGGAGATCTCCTGAGTGAATTTCAAGCACTCCTGTGTTCATTGTTGGTCGACCGACGGTAGCGGGAGTGTGGCTGCCGAGGTCGGTTGTCTGTTCCGACAGAGAGTGGTTGGTTGTCCATCTGTACACAAGTAACAGTCTGGTGTAACAACCAGAGCTCTTATGGTTTAAGTTCCATAAACCCCAACCCCCTCAGGCCAGGACACATGGTAGTTAGTGAAAGTCAAGGTATTTACTGAAAGTCAAGGTATTTAGTGAAGGTCAAGGTATTTAGTGAAAGTCAAGCTATTTATTGAAAGTCAAGCTATTAAGTGAAAGTCAAGGTATTTAGTGAAGGTCAAGGTATTTAGTGAAGGTCAAGGTAATTAGTGAAAGTCTAGATATTTAGTGAAAGTCTAGGTTTATACTGAAAGTCTAGGTTTATACTGAAAGTCTAGGTTTATACTGAAAGTCTAGGTTTATACTGAAACTTAAGATATTTAGTGAAAGTCAAAGTATTTAGTAAAAGTCAAGGTATTTAATATAAGTAATCATTCTCAGAATGATCACAAATTTTTTTTAAATTTGTTAAGAATATTTCAGCTAAGTTATCTCCTCTGTATATGTTAATAAAAAAGCCGCTAGATTAAAGTGGCTCTCAAGGGAAGACATTACATTCAGGAGTATTAAGCAAGAATTGTTTGACATCTCCAGTACTCACCAATGGTGACCCCCGTTGAACACTAGAAGAGGATGCTCCTCCAGCGGTGGTTGGCGGTACTCTGTAACATAAAATAGATGTCAAAAAAGAAAATAGATGTTGGTAAGTAATTCGTGAAAGTTAGATAAAGAAGCTTCAGTTTTGTACATGCTGTTTAAAATCACGGGGACTTTCTCCTGAGAACAATTTCATGGTATAACTGAGTAACTCCTACTGTAGGGCTGTTCCTTAGAGGCAAACAAGTTGATGTTAATTCCAATGATATAGAATTTTGTTTCCTTCCTCCGACCAAACCATAACAGATCATAAATTATTTATTTATTTATTTATATTTATTTTTATATACAAGACGGTACATTGGGTTTGTGAGAATACAAAGCATATTATTTACAGTCTTGTAAAGCCACTAGTACGCGCAGCGTTTTGGGCAGTAACTGATTTACTATTATTTATCTTGACTAATTTACTATTATATGACCACTTAATGCTTCTTGCGTACAACTTCAACATTCACTGGTTAATAAAATGCTAACAATAGTTATTTAACAAATTTAATAAAATGCTAACAAAAATATTAAGCAAATTTCTGGGGTCCCCAAACTGGGGCGCCATCCGTGTATTTACAGCCAACCCGACCACACTCAGACCTACGGTAATGGAGTTCACATTCTTGCGCCCCAGTCAGATTGCAATGAAATAACAATGGCGTGATATACCGCTGAAAATCATTTTGAGGCAATGATTTCTTGGAGTTGGTAAAACCCTGGATGGACTTGGCATCAGCGAGGCATTACACATAAAAAGTCAACACCAGCAATCAGCAGCCATTTAATGCACAACTATATTCTACCCACTTCAAGACCCCGAACCAACAGAGAAGCAGTAAAAGGAAGTATGGGCCAATTGGCCTTCTGCAGTTAATTCCTTTCTTATGTTTTCATACCCAATTTATACCATTGATTCGTGTTCTGGCATAGCTCTGTCACCTCACCCAAAACTTTTGTGCCATATCACCTCACCAAAAACGAGTATAAGTATGATGTATTTTTAAGTGCAAACTAAGTCTTTGAAAATGTAATAAGCATTACGAAATGCGTTCAGGCGTCAGACCGAAATAAAGAATGAATTTTGGAGAGTTAATTTATCAATTACCTCGACAGTGAAGAAGAATGTAAGAAATATTGAGAAGATTTGTGTTAGAATTATTAATCTTACTGCTTGCATTGTAGGCCAAAAAGTGAGTTCTGGCTACTAGGTACGACATATATATATATATATATATATATATATATATATATATATATATATATATATATATATATATATATATATTTGAATATGACCAAAAGG
>WNGS01164231.1:0-11016 GCA_020271785.1 Procambarus virginalis
GTCAAGCAAGCATTAAATGTCGAGTCCAGGTCATTTAATTGAGCCATAGGCTCTTATCAATTTAAATTACTGTATGACATACGTATAAATAACAGATACAAGCTGAGCGACAATCTCAAGAGCAGGAGGAGGCAGGTGGAGGGGTAGGTGGAGGAGGGGCAGGTGGAGGGTAGGAGGAGCAGGTGGAGGAGCAGGAGGTGGAGGGGCAGGAGGAGGAGGGGCAGGAGGGGCAGGTGGAGGAGCAGGAGGGGGCAGAGGGGTAGCAGTGCAGCAGGGAGTCATTCCTAACACCAAAGAGAGAGAGAGAGAGAGAGAGAGAGAGAGAGAGAAGTCTCCTAGTTGACTCATCTCATTAATGCCTTGTCGCAAACATTCTGGCATCTCTTGGCCCCCTTTGCCAGTCCCTTCCCTTATCACCTAACTCTCCTCTCCCTTCTTCATCACCCTCCTCCCCCTCTGTTGATCAGCTAGTCTTGGATGTAGGTGTTTGTCACGTTCTCTCTTGAACACCGTTAGAGGTCTACCAGCTTTGCCAGTTAGGCATAACTGGTCGACCAGTTCCATACCAGTAATGGAACAATATATCACAACCTTAGAAGATAGAAGAAACAGAGGAAATATGATCACAACGTAAAAATACTGTGGGAAATAGACGTGGGGACCAAGACAGTCTCCTCAAATTGAGATAAAGTAGGATAAGAGCTGGCCACGACAATCAACAAATGATCAACAATTAGCATGTACTGAAAGAAGTCTTGGAAGCCACCTCTATTACAAACTTTAATACCAGATTCAACAAAGAATTCGAACGACCGAATAAAGGTTCAGCCGTTCGCAACAGGTTTAAGAAGGCTAGTATAGGCATGGCAATAAATGCTAGATTTCACCCCCGTATAGACACTGATAGTAGACTTACTATCTACTATAGGTCTACTATCTACTAGAGTAGATAGTAGACATGTAGACCTATCAGATAAGTTCTGATAGATAAGTCCCCCCTTCTATTATCTCCCTCAGAGGGGGAACAATATATATATTATTTTAAGAGTGCGCTATGATCATTTCGTGCGGCGGAGACACTGAACACCCATTGTGGGGTTTATTGCGCACTGAGGGCGGCTTTATCATTGGACGGTGGTGGTATATCGCCCATATCTGGTTTTTAGTGCGTGAGCCAACGAGCTATCTTGCCCCCAGTTATTGACCCCAAGCACAACTTTGATCTTTGATGACAAGCCTTTTACAATCCGGTTGGTTTGGCTTGTTATGTCTTGCTTGCTCGGGACCCCAACCCTGGGGTCTTGCTCGCTCGGGACCCCCAACCCTGGGGTCTTGCTCGCTCGGGACCCCCAACCCTGGGGTCTTGCTCGCTCGGGACCCCCAACCCTGGGGTCTTGCTCGCTCGGGAACCCCAACCCTGGGGTCTTGCTCGCTCGGGACCCCCAACCCTGGGGTCTTGCTCGCTCGGGACCCAACCCTGGGGTCTTGCTCGCTCGGGACCCCCAACCCTGGGGTCTTGCTCGCTCGGGACCCCCAACCCTGGGGTCTTGCTCGCTCGGGACCCCCAACCCTGGGGTCCCACCGGAAGACCAACAGAAGTAGGGAGCTTTACGAGACGTTAACGCAAATGAAACCTGATGACATAACTATAAAACTATTTTACTAAAACTATTACGGACCAGAAATGGCTCCAAAAGGCAGCGTTGAGCTAACTTTTAAACCAAGTTGGACTCCGGTACAGAAGAAAGCAGCGGTGGGCTTGGTAAACATGTTATGGCGGTTTGGCAAATATGCAAGTAACTGCGTTATAATTAGGTTGGAATCAGCTTTAAAAATTGAGTAAGGTCTGCATTCAATAGATAAAATTAAGCCCAGCTTTGAAAGGGAGATTTTTGAACCGGCTTGGGAGGCATGATATAATCTGCTTTGATTGCAAGATAGGATCGGTAGGGGGAGGGGTAGAAATAGCCTAAGCTACTCTATCCCTTTGAAATGTATTTTGCCTAGTCTCAATAAACATACTTGGAGATAGGATCGGCTGTTAAAACAAAGTGGGTCGGATTTATAAGCAATCTTGAGTAAAGAAAATGAGTAGAAAACACAAGCAAGAAAATAGTTAATTGAATGTGATACGAAAAGAGCGATTAGTTGATAATAAGACCAAATGTGCGAAGCTTAACACCATGTTAAGATAGCTTTATATTAGATATTTATATTACCACGTACACCAAGGTTGACAATCTGTGAAATTTGTGAATGGTGTACGGCTGAGTGGACAGTGCTTCGGATTCGTAGTCTTGAGGTGCCGGGTTCGATCCCCGGTGGAGGCGAAAACAAATGGGCAGAGTTTATTTTACCCTGATGCACCTGTTCTCCTAGCAGTAAACCTGGGTACATAGGTACCTGGGAGCTAGACAGCTGCTTCGGGCTGCTTCCTGGGGGGGGGGGGGGGTGTAACAAAAGGAGGCCTGGTCGAGGACCGGGCCGCGGGGATGTTAAGCCCTGAAATCATGTCAAGATAACCTCAAGATAATATGTAACCAGGAACTCTGGAATATTGCGTTTTGTCCGTCAAAGCTCTGGAAATTCTAGAGCAAGAAATGGGTCAATAAAACGTATCAAAATGGACCATTAAGATAAGTCAGTAGGGTAGAAACGGGCGACAAGGAAATTGAATATGGAAAAAAGATTCGAAATGTACCCGGCTTTACTGTATTGGCAAATATATAAAAGGGGGCCATTATATCCGTGTTCCTTAAGAACATAAGATACAAAACACAAGGTATCTTGTGCTGGTGAAGATGGAGGGGTAGAGATAGGCGAGGGAGGCTACAAGGCTGGCGTATAAGAGGTTGGTATGCTGGAGGTGGAGACCAGGTCATGGATAATACATGTGTGAGACCCCCGCCGGGGTACAGGAGGCCCAGCTGCACATGGTCCTGGCTGCCCTGCCTCCAGTGCTGCTTCGTGACGTCTCGTAAGTACACTTCTGCCACTACGTCTCTCCTCCAGGTGCTGAAGTAACATGGCCTAGAGATAAATAGTTCAGATCTGGGTAAAGACTTCAGATGGTGGTGTGTTTGTCTTGGTGAACAGTGTATTGGGGATACACTGATCAATTGTAGCTCAGTCGATTAAGGCAGCTTCTGGGGATGCTCTCGGACGTAGGTTCGAACCCTCGTCACGGCCCTTGTGGATTTGTGCAGTATATTGGGGATCTCCATAGGATACCTGAGCCTCTTTAAGGATCCTTTGGGTTCTACACAACGTCTCAACCCTCTAACATACCTTTGGAGTGGTGTACCTGTGTGAGGGAGGAAATAGAGGGGAATTACAGCCCATCTCCTTCATACCCTTCCCTCTTTCCGCCTCCTCCCATTGCTCAACCCCAGCACCACTCACTCCTGTGTTACGCTAGTGATATCAGGCCATTTTAGTGTTCTTCTCTCCATCTGGAAAGTAATAAATATTTTGAAATGACTCTGGGAATCGGGAATGGCTGCTGGCGGACAGGTTTGACGGCGGTAATCATGAGGAAAGCCCAGGAATATTATATTTTAATGTTAGGTCTTTATAGCAGCGAACCTGGAGGAGTCACGGGAGGCGCTCCTGGTGCGTCCAGGTCACTGATTATTGGTGGTGGAGGTCTACCAGTGTTGGAGGACCTCTACTGGTGGTGGTGGAGGTCTACCAGTGTTGGAGGACTTCTACTGGTGGTGGTGGAGGTCTACCAGTGTTGGAGGACCTCTTCTGGTGGTGGTGGAGGTCTACCAGTGTTGGAGGACCTCTACTGGTGGTGGTGGAGGTCTACCAGTGTTGGAGGACCTCTTCTGGTGGTGGTGGAGGTCTACCAGTGTTGGAGGACCTCTACTGGTGGTGGTGGAGTCTACCAGTGTTGGAGGACCTCTTCTGGTGGTGGTGGAGGTCTACCAGTGTTGGAGGACTTCTACTGGTGGTGGTGGAGGTCTACCAGTGTTGGAGGACCTCTACTGGTGGTGGTGGAGGTCTACCAGTGTTGGAGGACCTCTTCTGGTGGTGGTGGAGGTCTACCAGTGTTGGAGGACTTCTACTGGTGGTGGTGGAGGTCTACCAGTGTTGGAGGACTTCTACTGGTGGTGGTGGAGGTCTACCAGTGTTGGAGGACCTCTACTGGTGGTGGTGGAGGTCTACCAGTGTTGGAGGACCTCTACTGGTGGTCCCCACAGCACTTACCGTCTCGATCTGGTTCACCTCTTACCTTGAGGTTACCTTGAAGTGTTTTCGGGGCTTTGCGTCCCCGCGGCCCAGTCTTCGACCAGGCCTCCTGGTTGCTGGACTGGTCAATCAGGCTGTTGGACGCGGCTGCTCGCAGCCCGACGTATGAGTCACAGCCTGGAGGTGTTTGACAACTCCTGTTTATTGTGAGGATAAACAGCCTCCTAAACACTTTGGAGGTGTTCATCCAGTTCTCTCTTGAACACTGTGAGGGATCGGCTAGTTATGTCCCTTATGTGTAGTGGAAGCGTGTTGAACAGTCTCGGGCCTCTGATGTTGATAGTTCTCTCTTGAACACTGTGAGGGGTCGGCCAGTTATGTCCCTTATGTGTAGTGGAAGCGTGTTGAACAGTCTCGGGCCTCTGATGTTGATAGTTCTCTCTTGAACACTGTGAGGGGTCGGCCAGTTATGCCCCTTATGTGTAGTGGAAGCGTGTTGAACAGTCTCGGGCCTCTGATGTTGATAGTTCTCTCTTGAACACTGTGAGGGGTCTGCCAGTTATGCCCCTTATGTGTAGTGGAAGCGTGTTGAACAGTCTCGGGCCTCTGATGTTGATAGAGTTCTCTCTCAGAGTACCTGTTGCACCTCTGCTCTTCAACGGGGGTATTCTGCACATCCTGCCATGCCTTCTGGTCTCATGTGATGTTATTTCTGTGTGCAGGTTTGGGACCAGCCCCTCTACTATTTCCCACGTGAAAATTATTATATATCTGTTTATTGAAGTTGCTGTAGCTCACTGCTTATTGAAGCGGTATTTGGTTTTAGAATTCGCATTACTCTATATGTTCAGAATCAATATTGGGTGCACATTCTCAGGTTAAGCTGTGTTGGGTCTCCAAGCTTTGATGTTGTGTTGCTTCACTTGTTGAATATGTACACGGGGTGACGCAAGGAGCAGTGTTGCGTACACATGTGACGCAAGGAACAGTGTGCGTAAAAAATAATGTCTATTAGTCGGTGTATTTAGAGCAGTAAAAGATCATTAAATAACAAGCTCGTAAAAGCAATTAGGCCTAAGTTACGATTATGTAAATATTATTATGATTATCGGAGTGATTAACAGTGATGACGTCACGACGCCGGCATGATGACGTAACGACGCCGGCATGATGACGTCACGACGCCGGCCTAATGACGTTACGAGGCCGGCTTGATGACGTAACGAAGCCATCCTGATGACGTCACGACGCCGGCGTAATGACGTCACGACGCCAGCCTAATGACGTCACGAGGCTGGCATGATGACGTCACACACACATACTCAGTACATCAGTGGATAATGAGCCATTATAACTTTTATTTACCATTCAAAGAGCGTTATTTCCGCATTATAAACAGCAGTGTGTGGTAATTCACCGAACGCTATTAACTTCAGTTAGGTTCTTATTTTGTGTGTTTTTCCGATTCAATTGCAAGTGTAGATTGAAACTTTTCGAGCCATTGCATTTGCACTTGAAAAGTGTGTGGCTCTGCATACTGGAAAGTCGATATTTGAGAACGGTTGTTCATGACAAAAAAATGCCAACAGCAGATCGGTCGTGCCTGGGGGAGTCTTGTGATTGTTCGCGATTGTCCTGTGCCCAGATTGTCCGTGTTAGTGAGCACCCAAGCACCAGGAGGCTGTTTATAACAATAACAACAGTTGATATGCAAGTTCCGACCCTTGTAAATTGTTTAGTAAAGGTAAACAAAGCCGCCAAAGAGTGAAAAAGAGATGTATTGGTTTGTAAATATTTACGTGACACATACTTTCGGTTTTACACAAGTGTTTACAATTGCAGTGCATTGGTGTAATGACATTTGAAGAGCGTTGGCACTTAAAATTGTTCTCCCCATCACTCGTAATTTTATACCTGATACCTGCTAGCTTCTTTTTTCCCCAGATCTGTGGCGACCTTTGTCGTTTTTCAGAATCCCTAGGAACCCCTTACCTTGCCTGCCTACCCTGTGTCTACCTGCCTGCCTACCTACCTTGTGTCTACCTGCCTGCCTACCTACCTTGTGTCTACCTGCCTGCCTACCCTGTGTCTACCTGCCTGCCTACCCTGTGTCTACCTGCCTACCTACCTGTGTCTACCTGCCTGCCTACCCTGTGTCTACCTGCCTGCCTGCCTACCTTGTGTCTACCTGCCTGCCTACCCTGTGTCTACCTGCCTGCCTACCCTGTGTCTACCTGCCTACCTACCTGTGTCTACCTGCCTGCCTACCTTGTGTCTACCTGCCTGCCTACCTTGTGTCTACCTGCCTGCCTACCTTGTGTCTACCTGCCTGCCTACCCTGTGTCTACCTGCCTGCCTACCTTGTGTCTACCTGCCTGCCTACCTGCCTGCCTACCCTGTGTCTACCTGCCTGCCTACCTTGTGTCTACCTGCCTGCCTACCTTGTGTCTACCTTGCCTGCCTGCCCTGTGTCTACCTGCCTGCCTACCCTGTGTCTACCTGCCTGCCTACCTTGTGTCTACCTTGCCTGCCTACCCTGTGTCTACCTGCCTGCCTACCTTGTGTCTACCTGCCTGCCTACCTTGTGTCTACCTGCCTGCCTACCTTGTGTCTACCTGCCTGCCTACCCTGTGTCTACCTACCTGCCTACCTTCTGACTATCTGCCTACCTACTTGCCTACCCTGTGTCTACTTGCCTGCCTACCTACTTGCCTACCCTGTGTCTACTTGCCTGCCTACCTACTTGCCTACCCTGTGTCTACTTGCCTGCCTACCTACTTGCCTACCCTGTGTCTACCTACCTGCCTACCTTCTGACTATCTGCCTACCTACTTGCCTACCCTGTGTCTACTTGCCTGCCTACCTACTTGCCTACCCTGTGTCTACTTGCCTGCCTACCTACTTGCCTACCCTGTGTCTACTTGCCTGCCTACCTACTTGCCTACCCTGTGTCTACCTGCCTGCCTACCTTGTGTTACCGTGGCCGGGTCTGCACCAGGTCTCCTTGTTGGTCATTCACGTCATTGACTCCGGTGCTGGCAGTCAGACGCATCAATCACAGACTGGTTGATCAGGTATCCATTGAAGTTGTTTATCTTTTAAACACGGTGAGAGCTCGGTCAATTATTTGCTTTTTCGGAATTATTAATTCATTCGACCTGACCTATTCACATTTGTATTAGAGATTTCTTTTGATCTAAAAAGTTGTAGAAATCATTTATGTCAGGGCCATGGCCGCTCTTGACCTGACCAAGCTCGCCAAGTGGAGAACCACAAGCGCTTTAATTTAAATGTAATGAATATTCAAATAAAGGTGCAAATATACAACATGGACGAAGCAGTTTGTGAAAAGAGGTAGCACGAGTGGGTTAAAACACGCTNTTTTTTCCTCGTAATATATAAAGTGTGTCAAGAATTTCTCCAGAGTCGAGTCGATTTTTTTTTTGCGCTGGCAATTGCGATTGGGCAGCTCCGTAATACCGAGTTATGGAAAATGATTTGGAGTGAAATATTATGTAATATAAAGTGTGGGAAGCGAGGGGGAAGGGGGGGGGGTTGATCATACATTTGTCAGTGTTGGAGGATGACGTACGAGGCCATGTGTTTTGGAGGAGCAGGAGGAGTGTGAGGTGGTGGTGGTGGTGGTGGTGGCTGGAGGAGGAGGTGGAGGAGGCTGCCAGGGACTGTGTTTTGGAAGATGGTCAGAGGCATCTGTAGGTCTCTGGAAACTGGAAGTTGTCCACCAGATATACTGGAGTGGCCTTGCAACCTCTGCTTGCTTTTGCTGCTGCTGCTCTACGGCTGCTGCTCCTGCTGCTGCTCCTGCTACTCCTCCTGCTGTCATTTTGTGTGATCGTGTGGTAGCGCTGCTGCGTGCCGTTGTGCTAGTATTGGTGTTAAGTGTGCAGCTGCTGATCCTGCTGCTTCGGTCCACACTTCTTCATCCGCTCTTCGATTGTTAAGCTTTTTGATGCTGCGTTTGCAGCTGCTGACGGTGCTGTTGCGGCCTCAGATGGCGGGGTTGTTGCCCCGTGCCCGACAGTTGTCTGCTTCTGTTGCTGGGTTTACCTTCTGATTCTCTCCTGTTTGCTGTTATTGCAACGCTTCCTGATGAGTGTTGCTGGCGTTGCCCTCACCAGGTGGAGGAGGGACTTCTACTTCTCCTCACTTCTCTACACTACTTCTCCTTGCCTCTGCTGATTGTATGGACGACCCATCACTAACTCGGCAGACTGGCCTGCCTGCTGCGCCTACTGACTGCCGCTCCTGCTTGCTCTCCCTGCTGTATACGAGGCCTGCTGACTGCCGCCTCTGCTATCTACCACTCGCTCGGTGTGGTTTACCGTTGCTGTTCATACTGTCATAAAATATGAATATGTAAATAAATAGTTGAGTGGAGTAGGTAAATTAATTCAGATGTCAGATGGGTTGAGGGAGGCATTATGTAAGCAACTCGCGCTCTGCGTGTGTGGTGTGTGGGGGTGCGTGTGGGTGTGTGGGGGTGCGTGTGGGTGTGTGGGGGTGCGTGTGCGTGCGTGTGCGTTCTTCTGGCTGGTGAAAGATAGACGGGTTTTGTGGGGCCCAGTTCTGTCTTACAGCTTTCAGTTGTACTGTTTTGGTGTAACTGTCCAGGATGCTGTGTTAGGAGAGCAGTTGAGTAGCAATAAGACAAGCAACTGCAGGTCCCCCACACCCCCCAGCAGCTGCCTCAGTGTCGCCGGTAATATTTGCATGTCAGCAAATACCATGTCAAGTACTTGGATTGATTCACTTTGGCTGGATTTCTGGCTCCTCATTACCATACATGAATTATTCAGTGTCTGCCTTGACCCCAACTACTAGCTCTGTTCATGATGACGACCCGTGTTCCATCTGTCCCGTTGTTCATTGACGTCCTACACCACCCTGTACCATGTTCACTGTTCATGTGTACACAGGGATATGAACCTGGTTTACTTTTGTACTTTTGCTCGGTGCGACGATTTGTCGCAGCTTTGCATATGGTGTTGAAAATATATGTGCTTCTCGTTTATTTATTTATATATATACAAGAAGGTACATTGGGTTTGTGAGGATACATAGCATGGTGTTTACATTCCTGTAAAGCCACTAGTACGCGCAGCGTTTCGGGCAGGTCCTTACCTGTCTGGTAAGACCACATTATAGGCAATAGTAGAAGGTCTTGTGGCCCCCATGCGAGGCAGGTATTTACACCCAAGCTCATTCATCTATCTCTGGGATTTCTGACGTCCAGCGTGGTCCTCAGGCCGGGCTTGGGAAGCGGAAGAAATCTCGGATCCGGCAACAGGCAAAGTCCAGGGGTTCAACAGGCAACTGCTTGCGAATCTATACATCTTTTCTCGCTCTTTGGCGGCTTTGTTTACATACATTGAACCGTTAACTACCAGGATCGACACTAATCACTCAAATGTGACTATTGGTATAAACTGCCTCGTAGAGCTTCGGCGCTCATAAACTGTTTAATAAACGTAAAGAAAGCCGCCAGACATTTGAGTAAAGATGTGAAGGGTCGTAAGGAGATGGGTAAATGGTTCTTGAATCCTGGCCCAGGTAAAGTACTCACCTATTTGCGGGGGTTGAGCTCTGGCTCTTTGGTCCCGCCTCTCAACTGTCAATTAACAGGTGTACAAGAAGTTGGGTCCCGCGCTTGTCATCCTTGTCGTGGGTCTTGGCTTAACCACAGTCGAAACACAAGGGCATTGTTGTTTGGGTGCGCTAACAAGTCAATCATTGTGCAGTTGCAAGTGATTGTTTTGGGTGAGGGGCGGGTTGAGTGTGTTAGCAGGTGTGGGCTTCATAATCAGGGGGAGGAGTTTATTAAAAGGTTTTCTTGGTAGTATTCTCCTGACACGCCTGACAGCTGAATGGACAGCGCTTCGGATTCGTAGTCCTGAGGTTTCGGGTTCGATCCCAGGTGGAGGCGGAGACAAATGAGTAAAATGTTTCTTTCACCCTGATGCCCCCTGTTACCTAGCAGTAAATAGGTACCTGGGAGTTGGACAGCTGCTACGGGCTGCTTCCTGGGGGGGGGGTAACAAAAAGAAGGTTACCTTGAGGTTACCTTGAGGTGCTTCCGGGGCTCAGCGTCCCCGCGGCCCGGTCGTCGACCAGGCCTCCTGGTTGCTGGACTGATCAACCAGGCTGTTGGACGCGGCTGCTCGCAGCCTGACGTATGAGTCACAGCCTGGTTGATCAGGTATCCTTTGGAGATGCTTATCCAGTTCTTTCTTGAACACTGTGAGGGGTTTGCCAGTTATGCCCCTTATGTGGAGTGGAAGCGTGTTGAACAGTCTCGGGCCTCTGATGTTGATAGAGTTCCCTCTCAGAGTACCTGTTGCACCTCTGCTTTTCAACGGGGGTATACATTCTGCACATCCTGCCATGTCTTCTGGTCTCATGTGATGTTATTTCCGTGTGCAGGTTTGGGACCAGCCCCTCAATTATTTTCCACGTGTAAATTATTATGTATCTCTCCCGCCTGCGCTCAAGGGAGTACAGATTTAGGCTCTTCAGTCGGTCCCAGTAATTTAGATGTTTTACTGAGTGGATTCTAGCAGTAAAGGATCTCTGCACGCTCTCCAGGTCAGCAATTTCTCCAGCTTTGAAAGGGGCTGTCATTGTGCAGCAGTACTCCACTCTAGAGAGCACAAGCGTTTTGAAAAGTATCATCATCGGTATAGCATCTCTAGTGTGAAAAGTTCTTGTTATCCACCTGTCATTTTTCTTGCAGTTGTGACGGCTACTTTATTGTGTTCTTTAAAGGTAAGGTCTTCCGACATGAGTACACCCAGATCCTTTACA
>WNGS01164231.1:36391-43891 GCA_020271785.1 Procambarus virginalis
TTTAAAGAATGTTATTACTGCAGCACTTCGGGGAAGGGTATGGTCGGAAACCCCAGAAGAAGGGGTTCTTCTGGGGTCCGTAATCATGGTGGGATGTTAGAGATCGGTGAGGTCACATTTTTAACGTTCTCTTGCTGAAACTGAAGCTACTGTCAGTGTGAACTGGGAAAGTCCATCTGTTACCCTGGGTGCTTTATCCGGAGTGATATCGCCTCTGACCTAGGTAGTCCTCGGAGACCCATCACTTCAGGAGCCGCACCACTAGCTGCTGCTGTACAAGTCCTTCATTCAAGTTAAGAGAGATTCCGCTTTTTACTTTCTGAGTCACATTTTATTAATAAATAATTCACCTCACGTGACATGGGGGTGTCGATGTTGCTATCATTCATGGCGTGTTGAGAGGCCAGAATGGACTTGAACCCAACCTTAAAATGTATATTTATGAGTGGTTTAGGGTATTTGTCTGAGCCCCGTTGTTGTGCAGGATTCTCTGCAAACTGGCTGTGTGAGGTTGACATGCAAGGTCTATGGCTGACATGTTCCCGGGAGTGTGTGTGGCTGATCTCTGAATCTCAGTTGTTAGATTCAGAGATCAACTGAAATCTAACTTAAATCTTACTGAAATCCCTTGAATTGCCTCACCTCCGTAAGGCAATATACAATACTCTTTGCTATCCACTCCTCTCAGCTCTCCCTTCAGTTGTGTTGCAAAATAGAGGGCGAATGGGAAAGGGAAAGCTGGAATATGAACAAAAGTGGATAAAAAGGAGAATGGGGAAGGAGCCAGCAATGTGAGAGTGAAGACTTGGTCACTGGACCTCGATACTGTGGACATGCTCGTCGCAAATGGACCTACGGACACAAATGAATTACGAACGAGGCAGTGACTACCTATTTTGTTTCTTTGTGAACAGCAAGAGTATGGACCCAGCATTTTCGAACTAAAAAAACAAACATCGCAGCCAACTGCTGATGTTCCCTCCGTGAATAAGAATTCGTACTTGACTGATGTCTCCTAATTTAGCGAAGCCGCGAGACGTGTCCTCACCTAGATGTGTTTGCGGAGGTTGAGCTTCAGCTGTGTGGTTCCTGCCTCAACAATCAATCAACTGACGTGTGGACAGTCGGCAATGTAAAAGACATGTGTCAAGTGAAGAAGACATGCCAGGTGTCACGAGAGCTCTCCTCGGCATGCAAGGAATTAGAGAGGAGACGAGCAGAGGCAGCAAGGCAGGCGGGCAGAAAAAGATGTTCCTGTGTCTTGAGATTATATAAACTTTACATTTGTGGCCGGCAGCAGAGCGACCCGCTCGGGTTCCTGGAAAGAGTTACAAGATGATTGATTGAATTCCATCGGGTCGTGGGCAACGAACACGGCTCCAGCATACAAGACCAGGGAGGGTGCTCAACAATTGACATATATTGAGGGGGAAGAGACGCCGAAGGTAAAGGTGAGGTAGGTCGTTGTGAAAGGCAGAGTGCTGGAGTGGCTGTGCCAGGGGAGGGCTGCTGCCAGGGGCGGAGGCTGGAGCCCCAGATGGGAGAGGGACGCGGCTTGTGAAATGGATGTGCAGCCTCCGGGAAGGAGAATAAGGATAAGTGTGGAGATACGAAAGTGTGTGCGTGTGCACATTTTGCTTTTGCTCGCCTGGAAATATGTTGATTCCAGCTGAGAACTGTAAGTTAAACGATTCATAAATGTGAGTATGTATGTGTGTGTGTGGGGGGGGGGGGGAGACGCAGTAGGCACGTTGTGAAGAGATGTATTCACCTAGTTGTGCTAGGTGAATAGTGTGTGACATTGTGGCTGAACTCTGAATGCGTGAGAGAGAGGTTTCTGAGTGTTGGAAGCACGTTACCTTCTTAGCTTTGATCTGCCCTGGAGTGAAGTAATGAGGCAGCCTGTGAGTAATGAGACAGCCTTGACGAAATGAGGACGGAGACCTAAGAGCTAAGACAGTAGGAGGGGAGAGAGAGAGAGAAGTTGTTGTGGAAGAGATGGAATGGTGAGTTGGTGGGTTGGTGGGGTATGGGCTGGAAAGCATACATATAGGCCGATTCACGTGCGAGATTCACACGGGCTATTCATGCCCGTGCCACTTTTAGGATGGCTTAATCTTCATCAATCAGTCAATCTGCGGGATTCAAAAGTGGATTGTTTTACTTTTCTAGAACAACTAGGTATCAGTGTGGATAAGTTGGTGGGTCAGTAAAAGTGCTGGCGCTGTCAGCACAGTAAAAATGTCAATATTTAACGCCTCTCACAAAGGGAGAACGAGCTTGGATGATGGAAGCGGGAGAGGGGAAGGCAGGAAGGAAGGGGAGAAAGAAAGAAAGAAAGAAAGAAAGAAAGAATTGAGTAGGGCGAAGGAGGAGGAGAAATAAAACACATTAGAAAGTGATCACAGTCACACAAAATAAAGTTCAACAATAAAAAGTCTTATTTTGTTATCGAAAAAAAACTTTGTTTTTACTCAAAAATTAATCTGTGGATTACCAGAGTTTGAATTGTCTTTTAAAAGGCCGCGGAGGAAATGTTGATGCTGCTGAAGGAATATCTTGAGTCAAGGAACGATTCGATTGAGGTCGGGTTACAGGAAGTAGGACGGCCCGAGCCAGACCAGTGAGTCTGGCTCCTTCTCCGAGCCAGACCAGGGAGAAGTCTCACCCTCTCGTGCGTCGTGCCTTCCGCTGTATTTATGACGTTTCGCGTTCCATAGTGAGGCAGCAGGAGAGAGCCAAACAGCGCACGCGGTGTCCACTATAGTAGCGATGATCAGAGATAGTCCTCAAAGAAATCACAGCAGTAAGAATGTAATAAGAAGTAAATCAGGTGAAGAAGACTTGCCTGAGCGATCTTCGTTACCAGCCAGGGGTAGAGGGGCTCATCCAGACCTAATTCACCCGAGAAGCCAAGTTCTCGCATCAATTGCTCTTACTTCTAACTTTTTAACTTCTCATGTAACTCATTTCGACTAATCTTGAGATTGTTTGCTCTCTTCGTGGATCCAGACAAGTTCCCTTCCACGCTAAAAATTTATAATCACTTCCCAGCATCTTTGATGTGTTTGATCAAAGTATTAACCGCGCTTGGTTAATGCGTTTGGGGATGAGGGAGAGGCGGGAGGTAGCCTGAAAGTTGTGGGTGAATGTGTCCTTGGCATACCACCGAGCCAGACAGGATGAAGGGCATTATAGAAGTTGCTGATTCTTCACCAGTAACACTGTTCACTTGTACACTGGCGAGTGATGGGTGTGCATGAAGGGGTGTGGGCATAACCGTAGCCTTGTGTTGTTTGGTTGTATTGCTCCTGATGAACAGAATATGCCTACGTTCGTCATGAACAAAATGTGTCTGTGTTCGTGACGAACAGAACATGCAGCAGTTCTCCAAATGTGTGACTTTTTGTAATGGCTGGCGTAGTCGCCTCACAACCTGTTGGTCCTGGGTTTGTTTCCCGGACAGGGCAAGATGTTGGGTACACGTGTCCATACATCCGATGCCTATGCCCACCTAGCAGCAAATAGGTTCCTGGGTGTTCGAGTTGACTGTTGTGGTTTACTGAGAAGAAGTCACAATATTGTGGCGAAACAGTTAACCCAAAGAAATGAAAGTAGCAACGTTTTGGTCCTTCGGTCCGTCCTGGACCCTTGTCCACTGTCCGTCCTGGACCCTTGTCTATGGACCGTCCTGGACCCTTGTCTATGGTCCGTCCTGGACCCTTGTCTACGGACCGTCCTGGACCCTTGTCTATGGACCGTCCTGGACCCTTGTCTATGGTCCGTCCTGGACCCTTGTCCACTGTCCGTCCTGGACCCTTGTCTATGGACCGTCCTGGACCCTTGTCCACTGTCCGTCCTGGACCCTTGTCTATGGACCGTCCTGGACCCTTGTCCACTGTCCGTCCTGGACCCTTGTCTACGGACCGTCCTGGACCCTTGTCTATGGACCGTCCTGGACCCTTGTCTATGGTCCGTCCTGGACCCTTGTCCACTGTCCGTCCTGGACCCTTGTCTATGGACCGTCCTGGACCCTTGTCTATGGACCGTCCTGGACCCTTGTCTATGGTCCGTCCTGGACCCTTGTCTACGGTCCGTCCTGGACCTTTGTCTACGGTCCGTCCTGGACCCTTGTCTACGGTCCGTCCTGGACCCTTGTCTACGGTCCGTCCTGGACCTTTGTCTACGGTCCGTCCTGGACCTTTGTCTACGGTCCGTCCTGGACCCTTGTCTACGGTCCGTCCTGGACCCTTGTCTACGGTCCGTCCTGGACCCTTGTCCACGGACAGTCCCTTGTCCACGGTCCGTCCTGGACCCTTGTCCACGGACAGTCCCTTGTCCACGGTCCGTCCTGGACCCTTGTCTACGGTCCGTCCTGGTCTTTCGTCGACGGACAGTCCTGGACCTTACCAAGTGGTGGGTTGCGTCCTGGGAAGGTCATCAGTTGGCCTTGTTGGGCCTCGATAACCCCTACTGGCATTCTTTCCCCGACTGTTGGAAAACAGTTACCAGTGAGATGCTGAGTCTCGAGTTCACTGACCGGATACATAAACTGTTTCACAGTCAATCGTTGCCTTATTTGCCGCGAAGCGGAATGCTCAGAGCCTAAACTCACCCCCGCAAGCACAACTAGGTGAGTACAAGCTGCTGCACCTCCACCTCCTCCCCTCTCTAGCATCTCACTTCAGTTGTATCTTTCCACTCCTCATACCTCGCTTTCCTGCCTCATCCACCCAACGGTGAGGGCGAGGCGCCCCATCACCCCTTCCCAGCATGCTAGAGACCGGGTCGTCTAGAATTACCAGATGAGGGGAACTTGCTGATATTAACTCATCCCACTGGACCTCCCCTCGAGTTGCGACTAATCACCAGCTGATTCGATGATTTGATTCTTTCCTCCCTCACCCCTCTCTCCCCCGCTTGCCGTGTTGTCAACCCGGATGTCCACGCTCCGTCAATGATTTGACCGGTTGGGGGTTTTGGCTGTCAAATGGGGGAATCAGAGGGAGGTTACAATACGCAAGCGAGGGTGCCGGGGGTGAGGGGGGAGTGTTGCATATGTTGACTGAGAGATTAAATACGGTGTAGAGTTTCAGGACAAACGGTCTGATGATTTTTTGTGTGATGTTTTGGAGGGGCGGCCGCAATGGGAAGGCTCGCTCCAGCATCAGCAGGCGTGGGAGTCGGCGCACACGTGGAGGACGACCAGCTGCAGAGGGCAGCCCTGCCGCAGGAGCCTCATTGGACCAGCTGGAGAAGGCAGCAGTGCCACAGGAGCCTCATTGGACCAGGTGGAGAGGGCAGCCCTGCCCAAGGCGCCTCGTCGGAACATTTTAGAGAGGCAGCCCTGTCATAGTAACCTGGCGGGAAAGAGAAAGAGTGAGTGCGGGAGCATGCGTGGCCGATGGCAGGACCCAAGATGGTGCAGGTGGTGGTCATGGATTATGGAGCGGCGGTGGGACTTGGGCCTGCCACACCCGCCGGTTAAAGGAGAAGTAACCAGGCTTCTCCCGCCTCTAACTCTCTCTCCCACTCACACACTCCCACTCTCCCCCTCCTGGCTCACCCAACTCCTGACTTCGTGGANGTGTGTGTTGTTTGTGAGTCGATATGATTTATAGTACATCATATTTTGTTCGCTGTGAATTTCGACGTCAAAATGCGTTATAATATTCGGGAGGACAGGTTGCTCTGTAGTCAACAAATGTTTTTTTTTCTATCCCTTTGAAACGTGGGTATAGCTATCCTGCCTGTTGTTGCGTCAGAGGATGAGCGTCCCTGCGGCCCGGTGTCTCCTGGTCGACCAGACTACCGAGCCTCCTGGTTAGTGGCTGGTCAACCAGGTTGTTTTGTTGTTATAGATTCAGCTACTCGGAACAAGTTCCAAGTAGCACAGGCTATGGTGAGCCCGTAACTTATCTGGCACAGGAGCGGGGCAAGTAGCTGTGCCGTCGACCAGGGCTTGGTTACCTTACCTTCCTTACCTTTTATCCCTTTTTTATGGCATCTGTATCTTGTCAGCCTCTGTGTATCTTCATTGTATTTACCTAGTTGTACCTAGTTGTGCTTGAGCTTTGGCTCTAGTCAGAGAGAGGGAGGGAGGGAGGGGGGAGGTTTGATGTGACGCTGAGGAGTTCCGTAGGTCTATATATAACATGGAGAGGGAGTGGGAGGGTCGGGGTTAACCCTCCCCCACTCTCACCTTCACTGCTTGGTCTGAGGACCATGTGACTGTCTTAGCATCACTGCAAATCTCTTCGAGGTTTGAAGCCTATTCACTGCGAGTCTTTGATACTAAATGATATATAAATTCTTAATCTTTTAATAATAAAAACAATAATATAAAATAATAATAATAATAATGAAACAATGATCATAATAATCCATTCCCTCATCCCCATATTTTCTTCAGCTACAAGCAAAATTGGTGATGAAATAATCTTAACTTTAATTTGGGAAAATATCGGATTGAACGAAAGTTAGAATAACCAAGATAATTGGCATTCAGTTAAGTAGTTTAGGAAAGTGACTGACAAAAATCACTTGCCACAGGCCCTGAAGATCCTATAGAGATTGACAGCATTAGCATGAAACATTGTTGTTACCACTCTCACAAGTCAAGCCTGGCCTCAGGCCGGGCTTGGGGACTAGAGCCAGAACCCCATCAAGCAGGTATCAAGCAGTCCTCGCAGGGGAGATTACAGAGCTGGAAAATGAAGAGCGCGTTAACTGCACGCATAGTCATTGGAGCATTTGGTCTCCTGTACTTTACCCTCCCCCTCCCCCGGTCCCATCCCAAATCCCTATCCTGATCCCTTGGCGCTTTCTCCCCTGATAATTCCCTCCCTCTGCAGGACCGCCTCAAAGCACCTCAACTGTACTTTAAGACAAGAAATATATTTCATAACATACACAGGGACAATACAGGAAAATCAGGTTACAAACTTGCACAAGAAAATTACAACATAAAGGTGAGAAGATATGGTAGGAAATGTAAATAATTTAGATGAGAAGTTGGTGGGTGCCATAAGCACACTTGGAGAACACGTGTAAACACCAGAGGACCACTACTCTTCACTCTCCTGCCAACAAATATAAGAAATATCGCTGGAACAACAGTGGAAGCTTTGAGGAGAGAAAATTAAGTTCCTTCTGAAGTTACTGGATCAGACAGGCTATTTGGACCTTAGGGCTATGAAAACAGTCTCACAGACCAGGCAGTCTTCAGGGAAGATTCAACTTACTCACATCAGGCTAGGCTGAGGGAATAAACAAACTACCAGAATTATTAAAGTAATCAGCAGGTAAATGACATCCCCGATACAGTTAAAGCAGCGGAGATTGCGCCACTCCATAAAGGAAGTAGTAAAGTAGGCGCAATACTTGTATCTCTATTGAAAACTTGTTCAATAGACATGTTCCAGCTCCTGTACTAAAGTGAAATCCATAAAATAAAGGCTGGAATCAGCTTGATCCTGGAAAGCACCAGAAGGTAACCTC
>WNGS01164231.1:46391-54207 GCA_020271785.1 Procambarus virginalis
CTGACCCCTTCCAACTGCTATATAGTCATAATGGCTTGGCACTTTTCCGTGATAATTCCCTTCCCTTCCACTGATTCCCTCCTCCCCCTTCGGCTGCTCCTCCACCTCCGGCTGCTCCTCCACCTTCCCCTTCGGCTGCTCCTCCACCTTCGGCTGCTCCTCCCCGTCTTGAGCAGCGCCCTCTACCTCGACTGCTCCACCTCTCCGTGTCTTGGCCCCCAGGGGACCACTTGCGCATACCCGAGCGTCTTTTATCTTTCGCTCTTGGAATACTTTTACCGTTTCTTCATTTTATGGCTTTTATTATTTGGGCGGCTCTTATTTGGTGGCGTGTATAAGACTGGGCGCTGGCCTGCCTCCCCCGGACCCGACCCGGCGCTCGTAAGATATGAGAGAGCCGGGTCAGGCCGGATATATTTCCAGCAAAATATATTGCTGGAAATCTGGTTAAGTATCTACAGGTAGTTACTGGATCAGTCTGGCTGTGATGGCCGTCTTGGCGTGCTGACACCCTGCCTCTATGGTGGGTCAACTCTGGAGACGGGCTTCAGGTAAAACGTTTGTTGTTGCACTGCTTGTCTTATGCCCGTGTACTAGAGCTTGGGGGATGTGGCGAGATGGGCGGGTGGTGGGTTCGGGGGAGTAGGTCAGGGTGGGGGGTGGACGCGGTGTTAATAGGGGGTTGTAGGCGGGAGGGAATAGCCGTCACTGTGGTTTGTAGTGTTAATGTGACCGTTGGGTAGTGTGTACGTGGCTCCATCTCTCCCACTTTTATTCATTCATTTGCTTAATTTTTTCACTGCTTTTATCCGTTCAATCTGTTTCCATATCTTTAGACTTCTTTCCATTTTGTTATATTCGCCCTCCTGGCCTTTCCTCGCTCCATTCTGTATTCACTCTCTTATTTCTTCCCTTCTGACTCCGTACTGTCTTTTCTTTCTACTCCTCTCCTGCCTTCCCTCCTTTCTGCCTCCCCTCTCTTCTGCCTCCCCTCCCTTCTGCCTTCCCCTTCCTCCTGGCTTCCCTCCCTCTCTCAGACTTGCGAAAAATTCGACTCTCCTTCGTTGGGTTTCTTGACAATGGTTGTCGAAGTCATGTCCTGGAGACTGATAGTGGTGTTTTCCAGGTGGTGTGGCTTGCGGGGCGGTCAGTTCTGTGGCTGAGAGCTCCATCCTCCTTGTCTGAGGATTAAAGTGTAGCGTCGGGCTCACCCGAGCCACGGTCCCCGGCGCTGGTTCAGGCTTGTTTGCAGGGGTAAATGTCGAGTGGCATCCCCACTGGCGTCATTGATGACCCAGACGGACAAGATGGTTTTTTAACTTGTGGTTGTGGCGAGGTTGTGTTTTAATTTCCTGCGCGTGTGTGTGTGTGTGTGTCAACGTGAAGGAATCGAGTGTATGTGTGTGGGGGGGAGGGGAAGCTGTGTTGAATGGGGACTGGTGGGGGAAAGGAAGCTGTTTCTGGAGTGTATGTACTGGGGGAGGTTGTGTTTGTGTGTATGGGGTGAGGGTGTGTAAACAGCTACATAACCAGGTATGCCGTTGCCTACGTGTGTAAGGTTCCCACATTATATGTAACGCACGAAATGCGAAATATTATCCACAGTAGAGATGCTGAGCCTGGCCTCAGGCTGGGCTTGGGGAGTAGAACAACTCCCAGAACCCTCTCCAGGTATACTCCAGGTATGCTGAGTGCTGATTAACCACTACAAACTGTCACGGACCCGCAAAATGGACATGGTAATATTTTCACACCAGGGCAATAATTTTTGTAACAGTGTCTATGGTAGTCATATGTATAACTAGCAACTCAAAATAATACATTTCTGGCATAATTGCCCAATGGTAATAGTTTCACACAAATACCTTTTATATAGAGAGTTCCAGTTTTATACATGGTTCCAGTTTTATATATATATATATATGGTTCCAGTTTCATTGTGCGGTTCCAGTTTTATATATAATTCCAGATACATAATACGTTTCTAGTTTTAGTTTCTGCGATTTCAATAGCAGGGAGCTGGAATTCCTCAATGAGCACCTCATTGTTTCGTGCAGGCCATCGGAAGACTGGATGCGCCTCAGTTTAGAGGAGTAACGAGTTCTGGAGCGGCTACCATAAAGACCTTGTGTCCTGGGAAGGGTGCATAACTTTCACACAATAGAGCGTAATTTACATTTTCCAGATAATAGCGTGAATGTGCTTCTATGCCACCGTCCACAGCTGTCTGTGGCGTTATACACGACACACGGATGGACGTGGAGGTAATCTGGTGAGGTGTGTGTGTAGTCGTGTGTGTTCGGAATTGGCTTTGCGAGTGTTGTGTCTGGATGTGTGTCGTCAGACTACGTGTGTTTGTGTGTGTGTCCGTGCGTTATCTGTCGCTGTGTGTGTACGATAGACTGTGTGTTTGTATGACTTGGTCCCGAATAGGAATGCGTGCCTCTGCGCATGTAGAGAGCGGTATGAGAGGATAAGAGGAGGAGTGGCGGGCAAGACTCTTAAAGGGGCAGGAGTCGTAAAGAACTGGAATAGCTATAATTATGTCAGTGTGTTTTAAATGAGGAGCGAATCTTGACCTGGCACAAATCTTATACTCCGGATAAATCCCGCTCGGGGGGTGGGAGAGGGGGTAAGAAAGAGGGGCTTAGGCCTGGAGCTGTCCTGACCACTCTGTGACGGGGAATGTTTCGCCCATGTATTTGTTTACAAGTGCTTCCGAGGGGTATTGACCTTCCAGCGCCTCATGCGTCAGGCACTTCAGAATTGAATTCGCGATGTCTCCCTTTACTTAGTCATTATTTTCCTGTAGAGAATGTTCTATTATAATATTCTGGCAACTTGTCAATTGTGTAGTTTCCTCTTGATCCCTTGGAATAGTCCTTGAAGTATTGTCTTCTCAACATCTCTGTCCGAGTATTTGATATGTCGTAATCATGTTTCTTAGCTAATCTTCTCTCCTCCCAGTGAACGCATGCTGCAAAATTAGATACAGTTATATTGAAACGGTACTTCCAATTACACACAAAAGGGATAGAGGTAGCTCAGCTATCTTCTCAAACCCGTAGGCAACAGTGTTAAATAACATAACCGAAAACCACACCAATCACAACAATAACATAACATCACATAATTACCAAACCATGTCAACGTAGCAGATAATAAATATAATTTCCTTCACAAGTATGGTATCGACTACACAGCATAGTATGACTAGTATACTTAGTATACCTCCATTACTTAGTACCGTAAGGATACTGTTATTCTCCAGGTTTGGGCAATTAGTCTTGTTAGTCTCTTCTCGTATTTCCTGTGCTGCTCAGTTACCTCACTACCTTCGGCTTTATTCTCCTACAACTTCCTCTTCCCCCACCTCGTCTCCATTCAAAGCATCTCCATCCCAGTCACTCACCTTTGCGTCTTAACTTTTTATCATGTATATTCGTTTGTTTTTTCTTCCTATTATTACTCCATAAATCCTCCCGCTGTAAATATTGTGTATTTTTACCAATCTTTCTTGTTAACTTTTCAAGTGCAGGTCTTGTGTTTCTAGGCGCTCTGCCTAGTATCGTCCAGGCGCTCCCCTGCCTGGTAGTCTCCAGGTTACTACTGCTTGGTATCCCAGGTAGTTCTCTCGGTATTTCCATGCACCCTTTGGTATTTCTAGACGCATTTTCTAGTATTTCCAGGGCATTTTTTAGTATATCGTGGCACACTTGCTGTCGTTACCATGTCTCGTCGCCTAAGTATTTACATTCCTGCGTGAGATTGTATGCAACGACGGGCGTCAAGGAGTTCTCCAGGGTGGGCTGGGGTAGTGTGAGGTAGGTAATTCTGCCTGGAGTGGGATCGCTGCGCTTATCTCCGCTTAGAGTGACGCCCTTTAAGGGGATCCCAGCGGCTCTTGCAGAGTGATGCCAATTTTGGACTCATTGGAAAAAATAGTTCTTTGTGGACGTCCGTAAGCAACCGAAACTCTGAAATGGATGTGGTAGTATGGGGTGCTTTACGGGCCAGCTTCTTTGGGAGGCTAGATTGTGTTGTTGTTTCGACCAAGGAGAGCGGGGGGATCAGCTGTGTTTTGTTATTGGATGTGGGGCTTACTGTGTTTGTTTGTCCTCTTGTTCCTCCTCGCTGTTTAGCTTCACTTGTTTTTGGGTTGTGGTTGAGACAGGCTTGAAACCAACGTTGTTCCCGTCACGCTGGGCTGAAGATGGAACAGTTTAGGGTTTCGTCGGTGGGGAAGCTCAAACTTGTACCAGGGCCAGACTGTTGCTGGTGTTCCTGGCTGTCTCACTCACGCTCTCCTTCTGTAGAGGATTATTTCTCTTTGCTCCTGGTGTGTGTCGCGTCTCGTCTGCTAATCCTGCTACTGCGCCTCTCTCTCTCTAGACTCATCTCGGAGAGATGAGAAAGCGGAGGGGTAGGAAATGCTAGAGAGGTGAAACGACAGAAAAGAAGATAGGCTTAAGAAAGAAGAAGAAGCGAACGACAAGAGAGAGGGGGACGAGTCGAGTCCGAGTAAAACGAGTGCTCACTAGACCAGAGAGTTCCGAGCTCTCTCCTATCTCATAGACTCCCTAGCATCCTGTCTCCTTACCTCTCCTCTCTACCCTTTCCTTCGCTCTCTTCTCACTCGTCTCTCTCTCTCCTCTCGCTCGCTCTCTTCTCTCTCTCCCTCACTCTCCATCACTCACCCTCACTCATATCGGGCCTGGTAGGCAGCGCACGGAAGGGAAACATCCGCGAGAAGAATAGAAGAGATAAGTAAAGTGCTCGAGAATTTGTGAAGTCCCAATCGCGGAAGAAGTTTATGTCACAAACTTGAAGAATCGTTGGACTTGCACGTTTTCCGGGACGACCGTAAGGGGGGGGGGGGGGGGGCTAGAGGGGTAAGGAAGCCAGGGAAGGAGGGGAAAAAAGTGGGAGGAAGGAAGGGAATAAGAGGAGGTAAGCTGTGTGGAGGGGGGGGGGGCATAGAGGTTCCATGTATATCTCACCTAAGTGAGGGGGTCGGCTATTTAAAAGATTATTTTCTCGTTTTTTTCTAATTAGTCCTTTCAAATATGGCGTAGTCCTGCATTGTACCTGGATGTGCGTACATTGTGTGTGTTCGTATTGACTCTATCCCCAAATCCCGAAAGCCCTCCTCTGTTCCCCCTCTTCCACTCCAATCAAGTCTCTCTCTCTCCCCTTCCCGCAAACATTTCCAATCATCTAAACCTCTTCCTGGGTTAGGACGGGGTGGAACGAGGTGTTTGTTTATTTGTGTTTATGAGAGTAACATGGGGTGGGAGTGGGCTTGTGGTGGTGTCACCACTGCCTCTCTCTGAGCTTGGCTGCTCCCTCTCATCTCTCACAAAGTTTTCTCTCCTCAATTAAGAGCACCAAATAGCATGGGTGATGATGATAGAGAAGCATTTTCGCTCACTATTCCCACCCTACTTCGTCTCTGTTTTTTTTCTTTCCTGCTTCTTTCCTCCCCCTCTTTCCCACGCCACTTTCATGTGTCCGTGAAGGTGAGAGAGAGAGAGAGAGAACAGCGATGAGGAGGGAGAGGAGAGGAAGAGAAGAGAGAGACGGCAGAGAGAGACGAGAGAGAAGACAAAGGCTTGGGCCAGATCATTTCTTTGTGGTTTTCATTCACGTGATGATGTGGATGGTTGTAAGCAAGGAGAAGTACAGTACTGAGAGGCTTGTGACGAGACTACAAAAGATCTAGCGGATGCCTCCTCCTAACGTGTGAATGTTGGCAAATAGTGGAAGGCAAAAGCGGTGAAGAGAAACGGGCGGACATTGTAACGGGGGTTGTGAAACGCTCTCCGGGGGCCTCCACAATATTGATTTGGCTTCGGTGGCGGGTGGTAGGTTTCCCCGTGAGGTTTCAACCAGCTGCCTACCTAAACCTTCCCAACAGGCACCCCAACCACTCGACTGTACAACCACACTCATAACCTGTCACACTCACGGTCGTCCTGGCAGCTAATCAACCATCTAATTAAGCAAGCTAATCGAATAAATTCAATTTAATAATCGTTGATCACCACCACAAAACCTGCAGATGGTCTAACCAACATTCACGAAGAACCTCCTTTTGGTTACAATCACGTTAGCTGTGTGTGTCAAAACTTGGTGATAAGCATTTGGAATGCCTTAACCCGAGTTTATTTAAAAGCTCAGCCTTCCTTTCTGAACTTAAGACCTCCTCACTCAGTGATGGAGTCTCTAAGCTGGGGGATCTCTCACGGAAAGGAATCCTCTCTCTCTCAACTGGCGAACTCTGAGAGAGGAGCACTAGGGCCCTGGGTAAGCTTGAAGATCTCTTTCTGGTAAACGCTGGGCTGCCAGCTCCAATATGCTGGTCTGTTTTTGATGTGTAGGTACTTATCCGGAGCTGAGGGTCCTCTTAAGTGACGGTGAGAGTCTTGCTAAACTGGTGGGGCCTTGATGCGGTTAAAGGGGTTGGTAGGGGCAGGGGGAGAGGCCACCAATGAGTGAGAGGGTGGGAGAGAGTGGAGGAGGTTAAGGAGGGTCTACGGTTGGAGAGGAGGAGAGGGATGGGGGCGGGGAGGGGCACTGGAGCGTTCTCCTGAAGTTTGTTGTTTCAGTTTAGAAAAAATCGGAGAGTGAGCTTTCAAACAATCCGGGGGTTTGCCCTCTCTTAAAGAATGTTATTACTGCAGCACTTCGGGAGATAGGGGGTACTGGTCCGGAACCCAGAAGCAACCTCTTCTTCTGGGGTTCCGTAATCATGGTGGGATGATTTAGGATCGGTGACGGGTCACATTTTGAACGTTCCCTCTTGCTGAAACTGAAGCTACTGTCAGTGTGAACTGGGAAAGTCCATCTGTTACCCTGGGGCTTGTATCAGGAATGTGATATCGCCGCTGACCTAGGTAGTCCCTCGGAGACCCATCACTTCAGGAGCCGCACCACTAGCTGCTGCTATACAAGTCCTTCATTTCCAGTTACCAGAGAGATTCCGCTTTTTACTTTCTGAGTCACATTTTATTAATAAATAATTCACCTCACGTGACATGGGGGTGTCGATGTTGCTATCATTCATGGCGTGTTGAGAGGCCCCAGAAGGACTTGAACCCACCTTAAAATGTACATTTATGGACTTGGATTTAGGTGTATTTGTCTAGTGCCCGTTGTTGTGCAGGATTCCTCTGCAAAAACTGGCTGTGTGAGGGTGACATGGCAAGGTCTATGGCTGAACCTTGTGTCCCGGGGATGTGTTGTGGGGCTGATCTCTGAATCTCAGTTGTTAGATTCAGAGATCAACTGACATCTAACTTAAATCTTACTGAAATCCCTTGAATTGCCTCACCTCCGTAAGTGGCAATATACAATACTCTTTGCTTTCCTCTCCTCTCAGCTCTCCCTTCAGTTGTGTTGCAAAATAGAGGGCCGAATGGGAAAGCAAGGGACAAGCTGGTCAATATGAACAAAACCGTGGATAAAACAGGAGACAGGGGAAGGAGCGCCATGTCACATCGTCGCAGAGGTGATAGACATGGTCACTGGACCTCGATACTGTGGACATGCTCGTCGCAAATGGACCTACGGACACAAATGAATTACGAACGATCGGCAGTAACTACTCTAAGTTGTTTTCTGTTGTGAACGCCCAAGAGTATGGACCCGCATTTCGAACTAAAAAAAACCAATACATCGCAGCCAACTGCTGAGATTGTTTTCCCCTCCGTGAATAAGAATTCGTACTTGACTGATGTCTCCTAATTTAGCGAAGCCGCGAGACGTGTCCTCACTTAGATGGGTTTTGCGGAGGGTTGGAGCTTTCAGTCATCCA
>WNGS01164232.1:34051-65539 GCA_020271785.1 Procambarus virginalis
TTGTGCTCTGCTCTTCGCGGCCCGCTCTCAACTGTCAATCAAAGTTTACTAACTACACTAACTACTTTTTTTTTTCCACCCAAACACACACACACCCCAGGAAGCAGCCCGTTGACAGCTGACTAACTCCCATGGACCTATTTACTGCTAGGTAACAGGGGCATTCAGGGTGAAAGAAACTTTGCATTTGTTTCCGGGTGCGGGAATCGAACCGCGCCCACAGAATTACGAATCCTGCGCGTATCAACCAGGCTTACCTGGACCCTGTGTTGTGGTGTGGTGTGATGTGGGTGGTGTGTGTGTGTGTGTGTGTGTGTGTGTTGTGTGTGTTTGTGTGTGTAGTATGTCGTTGTATCCAGTACCTTTTCCTCATATTGAAGTTCCTGGTCCTCACACGCCCAGCTTATGTCTTATATCACCCCACTCCTCTCCCCACCACTCCTCTCCCTCACCCCACTAATCTTGGAGGTCTCTGGTTGACGGTTTCTTTTCTCGTATTGGATGTCGGGGTTCCGTCCGATTTACGACGATTTGTGGTTACAATAAGACCCCGACTGAGGGCAGACAGGTGAGCAGCACCGGGAGGGCCAGGAGGAACCTGCTTGGGGAAAAAGAGGGGGGGGGGGCAAGGGGCAAGGATGGGTAACGTTACTGAATGTGGTAAAGGAGGTTGATCTCCCTGGGTGGGAACAGGGGACTTCCCAAGTGGGACATTGTTTTGAGGTGGGGAATTGGTCTCTGCGTGGAGTACACTTTGCTGGTTGGGGAGACGGAGGGACATGTCCAGGGGGTTGGGACATTTTCACCCGGGGGAGACTAGTACCAAATAGGGGGTTGGGTGGGAAGAGGGGGGGGTAGGGTTTGTCGTCCATTGTGCCCTGATATGGCAAGGCTGCCTCCCTACCCCCTTCCTGGAAGGGGATTCCTCCGCCTTCCCCCTCCAGAGAGTATTCTTTCCTGCTGTGCAGGGGAGGAAAGAAAGCCTCCCTCCCTCAGCTAAATGAACTCCCAGAGTTCATTTCCTGACCCTTATGTGTCCCGTAACCTCTCCCCATCACCCATGGATGAGTATGGGGTGCATAATAAATAAATAAAAATAAATCCCTGAAGAAAATATCGTTGAGGGATTATGTGGTGGCCACAACAAGAGGAGGAAGGAAGAAAGAAGACATTGGCCGAGCTGGGAGCTGGGGAATTACTCGCTTGTGTTAACTATGAGGCAAAAGGCAAAAGGTTTAAAAAATATTTCCCGATGAACTCCGGCCCCACCGAGTGAGTTGTGGCCTGAAGATGTTCATGTTCTTTTTGTTTAATATATTTCCGCTCAGTATGTGGAGACCGCTTTTGAGTTTTTCACTCAAGGTAAACACCAGGAGGAAGGAAGGGAGAAGCAGCAACACCAGGAGGAAGGAAGGAAGGAGCAGTAACACGGGAGGAAGGAAGGGAAGCAGCAACACCAGGAGGAAGGAAGGGAGAAGCAGCAACACCAGGAGGAAGGAAGGAAGAAGCAGCAACACCAGGAGGAAGGAAGGAAGAAGCAGCAACACCAGGAGGAAGGAATAAGCAGCAGCAACACCAGGAGGAAGGAAGGGAGAAACAGCAACACCAGGAGGAAGGGAAGGAAGAAGCAGCAACACCAGGAGGAAGGAAGGAAGAAGCAGCAACACCAGGAGGAAGGAAGGAAGAGCAGCAACACCAGGAGGAAGGAAAGAAGAAGCAGCAACACCAGGAGGAAGGAAGAAGAAAGCAGCAACAACCAGGAGGAAGGAAGGGAGAAGCACAACACCAGGAGGAAGGAAGGAAGAAGCAGCAACACCAGGAGGAGGAAGGGATAAGCAGCAAACACCACCTGACCAACACATAGTAACAAACAGGCACAGTCTGGACCCCCCCAAAATGGTACGATATTGAGCTGTAAAAGGAACCTAAATTTACCAGCACCGTGCTTGGCTATCCCTCTTGAGGGCTCCGTGGAGCCATTGAAGAAGATAGGTGAGAAATGTGCTATTTGTTGCCCTCTTGGAGGACAATTGTGGAGATCCTCTGGGCTCTTTTAGGTTGCTCCGACGCCCTGGAGGGCGAGGGGCAGTAGCTCGCTCTCTCTCACTTTGACACTCCGTTAAAAATGCACTGTTTTGTTTAACCGGAAAGGTTCAAACCGGGCAACTTGTCGAGGGACCTGTCGAGGCCGATGCATTGACAACGTCAATATTGTGTTTTGAATGTTTACTATGCGTCGCGTTTTTTAATAGAATGTCCTCTATGGCTGAGAGGATAGGAGTGGGTGTGCCTAGGGGATAGGTAGTGGGAACTTTCTCACTCGCTCTCAGTTTATCGCCTTTTCTCTTCCTTCCTCTTCCTCTTCCTCTCTTCCTTCCCCTCAACCTCTCCTATCCTTTTTAAACGAAGGATTTGTAGAGGATTACATTCACATTTTACAAGCTAAGTCCTGTTGTGATACATCAGCTCATTTTAAACCCGACTCATAAATATAGTTATTGAGTTTGTGGGTGCATTCAGGTCCCAGGACGACGTTGGCGCCATCTATGGGGCGTAAAAATCACTTGATCACATTATTGGATTTCTGACACTGAATCCTCAATTGCAAGCACAATGTATGGATATTACATTCAGTAACACACAATTTGCATCAAATGTCTGTCTGAGAAAGATTAGATTGATATGAAGTAAACGCCGAATTCTTCGTGCAAGTCGGCGTTCAATCCCCGACCGTCCAAGTGGTTGAGCACCATTCCTTTCCACCCCGTCCCATCCCAAATCCTTATCCTGATTCCTTCCAAGTACTATAAAAATATAGTCGTAATGGCTTGACACTTTCTCCTGGTCGTTTCCTTCCCTTCCCTTGATATACTATGGAAATACGTTTGGAATGGAAGTGAGGCAAAGTCCAGGAATGAGGGATTCAATCCCTTTGCATAATCTCAACATTTCCCTTGCGAAGGAATCCTTGGGATGGTGGTTAGTGAAACTGGCAGTGGCTTGACATCTTGTGGTAAAACACTTGTTGACATCACTAGGCAAGGTAAGGCGTAGAGAGTGAAGTGTGTGCAGGTGTGTGAGCGGCCACAGGTGTGTGGGCGGCCCCCCAGACATCTAATCCATCTCTGGTGTCACCAGTCGTCTCGGAGGGTCCCCCCCCCCCCCTGCCAACTGCCCACTTGACATGGGTTATTGATGGAGGCTGGTCACGCGCCCCTTGTTCTAACTCCCTTCCCTGCCTCGCTGTTATAAATCCTATTCTAAACTCGCTATTATAAAGCCTCTTCTAGTCATAATACCCACATACCCACCGGGCTGTGGTGGGTATGTGGGCCTGCGGGCCGCTCCAAGCAACTGTTGGACCAAACTCTCACAAGTCAAGCCTGACCTCAGGCCGGGCTTGGGTAGTAGAAGAACTCCCAGAACCCCATCAAGCAGTTACACTAGTTCGCTGGCAGTATGCTTCGTGGCAGGTTATCATGGGGGTCAATAGCCGGCATGTAGAGGCGGGAGGCACATTACAGTCATGGGAACGAGCTACTTACAGTTGGCAAATTTGCTGGCAGGAGGGTTTCAAGGCTGTAGGCGACTCACCACCTACATCGCTGTTCTAACAAACTCAACCAATCCGTTAAAATGGCGACGGTTTACTCAAATTTAAAACATTGTAATATTGATATTTTGTACGCGTCGGCGTCGATAGGTCAAGTGTGGCTGTTTAGAATCGTACGTTTTTGGTTAGGCAAAAATAATTGCATTTTTTACGGAGTGGCAAATGGAGAGGCCAAGAGCCACACACAACACATGTGTATATATATATATATATATATATATATATATATATATATATATATATATATATATATATATATATATATATATATATATGTACATCAGAGTTCCGCGGTTGTTCAACGTCCTCCCAGCAAGCATAAGAATATTGCCGGAACAACCGTGGACATCTTCAAGAGGAAACTAGATTTATTCCTCCAAGGAGTTCCGGACCAGCCGGGCTGTGGTGGGTATGTGGGCCTGCGGGCCGCTCCAAGCAACAGCCTAGTGGACCAAACTCTCACAAGTCAAGCCTGGCCTCGGGCCGGGCTTGGGGAGTAGAAGAACTCCCAGAACCCCATCAACCAGGTATCAACCAGGTATCAACCAGGTATATATATATATATATATATATATATATATATATATATAATATATATATATATATATATATATAATACACACACACACACACACACGCTGCACCAGGTGTGATGTGAGGCAGGTGTCAGCAACATTAAAAGCAACGTAAATATTGTCAAGTTAGCATTCACTCCACTGGCAGTGGATTCCATTTGGATAAGCCGTGTCGGATTATTGTTCGATTGACTGTTAATAATGTTGTAGCGCCGCCATTTGTCTCGTGTTTCCTGGCAACTCTTGAATTGTGTAGTTGGGTAATTACAGTTGATGGTTGAGGAGCATCCAAGTGAGCTTCACGCCTTGTTTGTGGAAGTGGCACCGATGACACACTTCCAAACCTTGTGGTTACTTTGCCTTGATTTCGGGGATCAACGTCCCCGTTGGCCGGTTTCTGATCACGCTTGCAGGTTGATAGTCTGGTCAACCAGGCTGCTGGTCCTGACAGCTGAATGGACAGCGCTTCGGATTCGTAATCCTGAGGTGTCAGGTTTGATTCCCGCTGCAGGCGGAAGCAAATGGCCAGAGTTTCTTTCACCCTGATGCTCCTGTTACCTAGCAGTAAATAGGTACCTGGGAGTTAGACAGCTGCTACGGGCTGCTTCCTGGGGTATGTAACAAAAAAAAAAGAGGCATGGTCGAGGACCGGGCCGCGGGGACGCTAAACCCCGAAATCATCTCAAGATAACCTCAAGCCTGACGTATAAATCACAGCCTAGTGAATCAGGTACCCCCGGGAAGACTGCTGTTTTATTTCCTGTATTTCTTGCTTACCTGGCCTATTATTCTGTCTGTGCCTCTAGCAGCGTGGTGCCAGCTCACCAGTGGACGACCACGAGACAGGACTCCCACCTGTCTCGTGGTCGTTCTCTAGTTACAACTGAGTCTCCTCGGGAACAACATTCACTGCAAGCTCGGCACCGAGGGCACTGCACCAGGTGAACGAGGTCAGCGACCATGTGGAACTTAAGGCTACATGATCTTAGTGGAAGCTGGAAACACAGATGAGCTGAAGAAAGGCAAGGAGATACTCGTACGCTGTACAGGTGGGCATTAAGTTGTTGCTGAAGCCACCTGATCCATTCACACATTCAAGGTCAAAGTCGACACAGTAATCGAGTATCATCATGTTTAAATTAATTCAATGCACCAAGTAGAAAAGGCCGATCACAGAGAGCAAGACTTCACTGGCCGGTAATCTCATTGGGCAGCAATTCAACAGACTACCAAACCACTATCAACCAGCCGCTGCCATCCTGGCCTCCGCCCTGGCCTCCCCTGGCCTCCTCCCTGGCCTCCGCCCTGGCCTCCGCCCTGGCCTCCTCCCTGGCCTCCTCCCTGGTCTCCGCCCTGGCCTCCTCCCTGGCCTCCTCCCTGGCCTCCTCCCTGGTCTCCTCCCTGGTCTCCTCCCTGGTCTCCTCCCTGGCCTCCGCCCTGGCCTCCTTTTCCTCTGGTCTCCTCCGCATATTCCGTCTCTCCTTGTCCCCCAAGTCTGGGGGATCGATAGTAATACCCGCTGCTCACGAAACTATTCTGTTTTATGATGCCTCCTTTGTCGCTTATTTAATATTTTTTGTGAGGGTGGAGGGCACCGGCTCTAGAGTGGGGTGGAGGTTTGGGGGTCTGGGGTGTGAGGTGGAGAGTCTGGGGGGGTTGGGGTGGAGGGTCTGGGGTTCTGGGGTCGAGGGAATAATTGGGAGTCTTAAAAATTTATGAAGGAAAAAACAGATTTAATATTTCACTAGTTGAGGGTTTTATTAATGGGGGATTATTGATTCAGTTTATCTTCTCCCACAAAGGAATGAGTTTATGAACACTTTCCCTTTCGCACCCCCCCCCTCCCCCTCGCTCTCACTTCTCGTCCTCTACCTTTAAACATCACCTCTCCCTCTCCCTCTCCCTTCCTGCCTCCCCTTACCCTCTATCCACCCCCACCCCCCTTGTCCTCTTTTCTATTCTCACTGGTTGGATGATCTGCTCTTTGATAAAGAGTTCTTTTGTTTGTGTCTATAATTAGCGGACTCGCCATTGCTTTGATTAATTTATTGAATGATTGATTATAACGTTTGTGGCATCGCAGCGACGAGGTCATTAGCACCGTGTGATGTCTTGACGTGTTCGGGTTGTTTTGGTCTGTTCGCGTAGTGAAATGCTTTGTCATCGTGTGTTCTCCATTTGCTGGACACTCTTAGGCGTTCACTGCCTGGAGCAGCCCTTGATGACCACACCCTTGGGCGACCTGCCGTATAGGCACTTGTGACTTGTCACCGCCAGATGGTCATACTTCAAGTAGTCCTTGTGCCCTGGAACCCCTGAGAGGGACCTCTCGTGGCTGCCTGCGTCGCCTCCTGCTCCGTACTGGAAGTTACGAGAGCGCGTTCCAGGGGATTTATTGCGGCGTTGCGGTTCTTGTGGGAGCGGGTGATGGGCGTCGGCGGTGGCACTGCTGGGGACCCAGAGTGCCTCTACGCTTGTTTATGGTCCATTATCAGTCACCAGCGGTGGCAAGGAGATGTATCACCTCCCGCACACCACTGACGGCCCGATAATTGACGGGGTTGGCGTTTGTTTGGTTTTGGTGATGTGCGTCCCGCGGCATATTTGATGATGGTGATCTCTCTCTCTCGGTGTTGTTGAAATGGGTTCAGTGCTTGTGGTTGTGTGCTTACACTTACACACAAACACATATATCCTGCCAGCCAGCCAGCCAGCCAGCCAGCTAGCCACACAGCCAGCCAGCCAGCCAGCCAGCCAGCCAGCCAGCCAGCCACCCAGCCAGCCACACAGCCAGCCACATAGCCAGCCACACAGCCAGCCACACAGTCAGTCAGCCAGTCACACAGCCAGTCAGCCAGCCACCCAGCCAGCCACACAGCCAGCCAGCCAGCAACACAGCCAGCCAGACACACAGCCAGCCAGCCAGCCACACAGCCAGCCAGCCACACAGCCAGCCAGCCAGCCACACAGCCACACAGCCAGCCACACAACCAGCCAGCCAGCCACACAGCCAGCCAGCCAGCCACCCAGCCAGCCACACAGCCAGTCAGCCAGTAATGGAGCAGTCAGTCAGCCTGGCATGTAGCTTGCCAACAATCCGTGGTAGGAAGTGACGTGATGCCTCAGTAAGTTTAGGACCATCGTCACGCTACAGAAGATGTCCTAATGACCTCGTTGTTACCACGTCCAGAGATAATTTAACTCATAAATTATTTTTGTTATCGTTACAGGTTTTGTTAGGGATGTCTTAATTCATATTGTTTCATTGTAGGTAAATCAAATCAAATCATGATTTGCTTTAAAATATAACCCTTCACACTAGGACTGGGCGGGGTACGGCAGAGCTGGGCATGGCTGGGCACGACGGAGAACGACGGGGCATGTCTGGTCATGGCAGGGCTGGGCACGACGGGGCAGAGTTGGGCAGGGCTGGGCACGACGGGGCAGAGTTGGGCAGGGCTGGGCAGGGTTGGACAGGGCGGGGCAGGGCAGGGCTGGGCAGGGCAGGGCTGGGCAGGGCTGGCAGGGCAGGGCAGGGTCAGGAAAGACGGGCAGGACTGGGCATGGATTTCTCTGGGTTTCCAGGACCTCCACTGCCACACACCCCCTTTATGTTACCGTCATATTTTACTCAAACTTGTCCCTTTTTTACTCGGCTTTATTTTTGACCCTTGTATTTTCTTTGGGCTCGGTAATTAGTATATAAAGTGGCTGATTAGATCCGTAATTGGCGGGTTGCGGACAGGCTATTATTTTCTCGCGCCGGTCGTGGCGAAACCTCTGATAATCTTGGGAGATTGCGAATACTGAATGCCTGCTCGATCCGATTTATGCGCCAGTTGAATTTTTTGCGTGTGAATGAAGGTGAGTTTGTCATGAGTGTTGCGGATTCAGTTCTTGTCGTACTCAGGGGAGTAGAACTCTCAGAATCCTCTGCAGGTATTTCCAGCTACACAGGACCGTTTACGAACGGATTTTAAAGCCACCTAACCTTGCCTAGCATAATACAGCCCATCCCAAGTTAGGTAATATGCGGACGCTGCACTTTTATCTTCTTTTCCTGGAGTTTACTTTGTTTCGAGAGTATTCCATAGCCCCGCCTGGCACCGGGCTTGCCTTGTGGTAACTTGATCTGGAAGGTTGTTGCTTGAAGCAGCCGGTCTTGTCCCTAGTGTGTGTGTGTTGTGAAGGAGAGTGTGACAACGACGAGGCTGCGTCAATAGGTACACTCTCCGTAATCTAACATGCAGCAGTAGTTCAGCTGAGGGAGTGTAAGTGGCTTGAACGCTATCAACATTAGCTACCCCATGTCTTGTGTGTCGCGCTGGGCACACTAGACGTCTTGTGTGTCGCGCTGGGCACACTAGACGTCTTGTGTGTCGCGCTGGGCACACTAGACGTCTTGTGTGTCGTGCTGGGCACACTAGACGTCTTGTGTGTCGTGCTGGGCACACTAGACGTCTTGTGTGTCGTGCTGGGCACACTAGACGTCTTGTGTCGTGCTGGGTACACTAGACGTCTTGTGTGTCGCGCTGGGCACACTAGACGTCTTGTGTGTCGCGCTGGGCACACTAGACGTCTTGTGTGTCGTGCTGGGCACACTAGACGTCTTGTGTCGTGCTGGGCACACTAGACGTCTTGTGTCGTGCTGGGCACACTAGACGTCTTGTGTGTCGTGCTGGGCACACTAGACGTCTTGTGTGTCGTGCTGGGCACACTAGACGTCTTGTGTCGTGCTGGGCACACTAGACGTCTTGTGTCGTGCTGGGCACACTAGACGTCTTGTGTCGTGCTGGGCACACTAGACGTCTTGTGTCGTGCTGGGCACACTAGACGTCTTGTGTGTCGTGCTGGGCACACTAGACGTCTTGTGTGTCGTGCTGGGCACACTAAACGTCTTGTGTCGTGCTGGGCACACTAGACGTCTTGTGTGTCGTGCTGGGCACACTAGACGTCTTGTGTGTCGTGCTGGGCACACTAGACGTCTTGTGTGTCGTGCTGGGCACACTAGACGTCTTGTGTGTCGTGCTGGGCACACTAGACGTCTTGTGTCGTGCTGGGCACACTAGACGTCTTGTGTCGTGCTGGGCACACTAGACGTCTTATGTGTCGTGCTGGGCACACTAGACGTCTTGTGTGTCGTGCTGGGCACACTAGAGCTACCTAAATCCTTCAAAACAAAAAGCTTTACTCTCAGTGATACTCATTTCGTTGGGGGGAAAATTATCTCCTCCAGGAGACCACGAGGTTGTAATTTAGAAGGCAGACTTAATTCCTCGGGGGGATTATTAACGGAGCGAAAGGTGTAATTGCAAGCACTGGACTGTTAAATAATTGAACTTAACTAATTGAAGTTATGTAATCGAGTTGAAATTGTGTGGTTGGAGTGATAGTGATGGAAAATGGTGGGAGTTGTGGTTATCTTGGATGACGACTGTTGCTCTGCTGGTCGAGAGCTAGCTCCTAGGCTTCACCTTAACCCGCTGTTTGGTTATCGAATGCAGTAACTACTGATCGTTGGCCTGCGTCTTGTCATACATGGCCTTCGCTTGTGGCTGTTAACTGTATTAGCCTTTACTGGCCCTTCCTCAAGTCCAGTGGTTCCTCCACACTTTTTGCAGTCACAAACCCCTTTGAAAATCGCATGAAAGATATGGGAAAATTCGGCTGAAAATCGGGTGAAATATATGGGAAAATTCGGCTGAAAATCGGGTGAAACATATGTGAAAATTCGGCTGAAAATCGGGTGAAACATATGGGAAAATTCGGCTGAAAATCGGGTGAAACATGTGGGAAAATTCGGCTGAAAATCGGGTGAAAATCCACATAAGCACATATATATGCAACTTTGCACATAATGAATATAGTTTATTAGACTGGAAATTGATTGCCTCATAGAGTGTATAACACGAAGGAAAGTTTGAATAAAGTCATTATCTATGAATCTCGGGTTAAGAAGCCCTTCTCTAGTTCATTCTATTTGTTCGCTTCCCTTATGCTATAAAAAAGTTCTTTGTAACATGTTTGTGAGTCGTCAGCACCTCAATCACGTATTAGCTGTGTCCTTTTGTTCAGTCTTTGTCTCATACTGTTTATTGCCTTTTGTTTTATGCTGCCTTATACTGAACATTTCCAGAGAGTTGTCTCTCGGCGTACCTATTACACCTTTGCTTTTCAACGGGGCCATTTTGCACTTCCTGCCATGCCTCCTGCTCTAATGAGGAGTCATGCCCGTGTGCAGATTTGGAACCGGTCCCTCTCGTATTGTCCACCTTGCCCAAGTGTCAATTATTATCGGTCGAACCTGGTCTCAGGCCGGGCTCGGAGAGTAGAAGAACTCTCGAAACCCTCTCCAGGTATGTTCTAGGTATTATGCATCTCTCTTGACTGTGCTCTAAAGAATACAGATTCAAAAAATTTAAGCAGTCCCAATAATTTAGATGTTTTATTGAGTGAATTCGGGCAGTAAAAGACCCCTTTGCATGCCCTCCAGGTCATCAAATTCTCCAACTTCGTGGAAATTCATGGCATATTCTTTTTCTCAGGATGCTTATAGGCAATCCTTATGCTTGCCCCGTCAAGCCCTCAGTGTGTTGATGAAGGGGTCGTGGGTCCTGCCTGTCTGGTAATACACATCGCAGTTAATAAATGGCTGATGGTACTGTTTTGTTAAGTATGGGCAATGTTGCCAGGTGAGCTCTCACAAGTCAAGCCTGGCCACGGGCCGGGCTTGGGGATAGAACAACTTCCAGAACCCCATCAAGCAGGTACCGAGGCCGGGCTTGGGGAGCAGAACAACTCCCAGAACCCCATCAAGCAGGTACCGAGGCCAGGCTTGGGGAGTAGAACAACTCCCAGAACCCCATCAAGCAGGTACCGAGGCCAGGCTTGGGGAGTAGAACAGCTCCCAGAACCCCATCAAGCAGGTATCAAGCATCACCTCATGGTTCTGTGGGTGTTATACTCTGTGTCAACCAGGTAATTCCAGGAACAGCTGCTCAATTTTTCTTGTGATTAGAGTTCATCTTATGACTTACAGACGTGGTTCTGTTATCTTAACTGCGTCTCGAGTGGAGGTCTCTGGTCGGCCTTGATGTTATATGAGTGGTTCCGAAGATCAGAGTCCTCTCGGCCCGCTCTCTGATCAAGCCTTCTGGTTGGGGAGAGAGAGAGGGGGCGGGGGTGTAGTTAACCAGGCTGTTAGACGCGGCTTCTGGCAGTGTGATGTGTGAATTACAGCCTGTAGGGTAGTTTACTACTGGCTTGACGTTCTTCCTGCTCTCCATGTCTCGCCTTCTGTGTTAGTATTCTTCAATTACTTCCTGTCATTTGTGCTGCGATAGAGATGATAATTCTGGTAATTATAGTGTGCTTGTGTGTTTTCACCTGGTTGTACTCACCTAGTGGAGCTGACAGGGTCGAGCGTCTACTCTTAATCCCGGCCTTTCGACCGTCGTTAGTTCAATGCAGTCACTGTCTTCACTCGTTTTTCTTCTCATATTTGCATTTAAAACTGTGTATCGAATTGGCTTCGACAACCCCTTATTTAGTTCTTTCCACCTATGTACGACTCTTTGGACTGAAAAAGTTCTTTCTGGCGTTTGTGACTCATCTGTGATTCTAGTTTCCGTGTGTGGGTTCCTTGCATCGTACACGACGTGTGGGTTCCTTGCATCGTACACGACGTGTGGGTTCCTTGCATCGTACACGACGTGTGGGTTCCTTGCCGGTGCCTTGTATACTACGTTTGGGCGCCCCGACATTTTGAGGTAGGCCTCAAAAGTTAGTTTTGAGGCCTACCTCAGTTAGTTAGTAGGTAGGTAGTTTGTGCTTTTCTCCTTGCCCCCAACTTTTCATTTTCATTGTGCATTGGGATGAGAACAGGTATCGGCAGAGCCTTGCAGAGCCTTGCAGAGCCTTGCTATCATGCTCTGGAGAGCTGGCGGGTGTTGGAGTGGATTATGGGAATGGTAGTGTTTGGTGCGTGAAATGGTGGTGGCAGGAGAGAGGTGGAGGGGGTGCAGAGGGCACGGACCAACAGCACCAGTAGCAGGGCTGAGCAGCGGAAAATGCTGAAGGGGAGAGAGGACGAACGGAAGAAAAAGATGGAGTGGGTAGGGTTGAGATGTTGAAGGGTACAGGGGAATTGGTGAAGCACGAGAGACATATTTCCAGGGAGATTGTGTTAAATAAAGGTGGGGAAAATAAACCAGGAAATGAGGAGGAAGAGGAGTTCTCACGGAGAGATGATAACAGTGAGACCCGGGCAGGTAGTGTGTAATTTGGATACGAGATAAAAGCATATATTCGCAATATTTATGTTGAACTTGATGTGTGTTAATAATGTACTCCTGTGTTGTTGTTCTATGTTGCTCCAGTGTAACGCTTTTCCTGCCTGCCTACCTCTCTCTCCTTCTAAATATAAATACACAAGTGCGTACAGAAGCTAGGAGGAGGAGGAGGAGGTGATAAAGGGACAGAGGAAGGAGAAGGAAATGAAGAGGAGGAGGAAGAACAGAGTCTTCCCCCTTCCTCATGTTTTATTCAGAAGGGGTCGCCTCGCCCTGTTACAGATTGACACGCTTACTGAAGACCCGGGGTCCTTCATGCTGGTGTGTTGCTCCCTCATGTTAGTGTTGCTCCTCCCTCATGTTAGTGTTGCTCCCTCATGTTAGTGTTGCTCCTCCCTCATGCTGGTGTGTTGCTCCCTCATGTTAGTGTTGCTCCTCCCTCATGTTAGTGTTGCTCCCTCATGTTAGTGTTGCTCCTCCCTCATGCTGGTGTGTTGCTCCCTCATGCTGGTGTGTTGCTCCCTCATGTTAGTGTTGCTCCTCCCTCATGCTGGTGTGTTGCTCCCTCATGTTAGTGTTGCTCCTCCCTCATGTTAGTGTTGCTCCCTCATGTTAGTGTTGCTCCTCCCTCATGCTGGTGTGTTGCTCCCCTCATGCTGGTGTGTTGCTCCCTCATGTTAGTGTTGCTCCTCCCTCATGTTAGTGTTGCTCCTCCCTCATGCTGGTGTGTTGCTCCCTCATGTTAGTGTTGCTCCTCCCTCATGTTAGTGTTGCTCCTCCCTCATGCTGGTGTGTTGCTCCCTCATGTTAATGTTGCTCCTCCCTCATGTTAGTGTTGCTCCTCCCTCATGTTAGTGTTGCTCCTCCCTCATGTTAGTGTTGCTCCTCCCTCATGCTGGTGTGTTGCTCCTCATGTTAGTGTTGCTCCTCCCTTATGTTAGTGTTGCTCCTCCCTCATGTTAATGTTGCTCCTCCCTCATGTTAGTGTTGCTCCTCCCTCATGTTAGTGTTGCTCCTCCCTCATGTTAGTGTTGCTCCTCCCTCATGTTAGTGTTGCTCCTCCCTTATGTTAGTGTTGCTCCTCCCTCATGTTAGTGTTGCTCCTCCCTCATGTTAGTGTTGCTCCTCCCTCATGTTAGTGTTGCTCCTCCCTTATGTTAGTGTGCTCCCCCTCATGTTAGTGTTGCTCCTCCCTCATGTTAGTGTTGCTCCTCCCTCATGTTAGTGTTGCTCCTCCCTTATGTTAGTGTTGCTCCTCCCTCATGTTATGTTGCTCCTCCCTCATGTTAGTGTTGCTCCTCCCTCATGTTAGTGTTGCTCCTCCCTCATGTTAGTGTTGCTCCTCCCTCATGTTAGTGTNCCTACCCCCGCTGCCTCTCGAGTTTGAACAGCAGTCTCATGTGCGGTACTGTATCAAAGGCTTTTTGGCAGTCCAGAAATATGCAGTCTGCTCAACCATCTCTGTCCTGTTTATCCTCGTTATTTTATCATAGAATTCCAGAAGGTTTGTTAGGCACGATTTCCCTGTCCAGAACCCATGTTGATGTTTGTTCACAAACCTAACGTTCTCCAGGTGTGCAACCAGTCGTAGCCTAATTATTCTTTCCAGTATTTTACAGGGATGCTTGTCAGTGATACAGGTCTATAGTTAAGTGCCTCCTCCCTATCGCCTTTCTTGAAGATCGGCACGACATTCGCCTTCTTCCAGCAACTGGGCAATTCTCCCGACATTAGTGACTCATTAAAGATCATTGCCAGGGGCACGCTGAGGGCCTGCGCCGCTTCTTTTAGTATCCACGGTGATACTTTGTCTGGTCCTACTGCTTTAGATGCATCTAGAGTTGTCAACTGTTTCATTACCTCCTCTGCTGTCACCTCTATATCTGATAGTCTTTCATCTAGGGTAACCCCTTCCAACAATGGGAGCTGCTCAGGCTCGGTAGTGAACACTCCATGGAAACTGGCATTCAGTGCCTCACAGATGTGTGTGTGTGTGTGTGTGTGTGGTGTGTGTGTGTGTGTGTGTGTGTGTGTGTGTGTGTGTGTGTGTGTGTGTGTGTGTTTGTCGGTCGTGCACCAGATCTGACGAATAACGGGAAACTACTGCAGCGATAACGAAGTTAGTTAGGACTGGTTGGCAGTAACTTTGGGGCGTGTGGGGCCCTGCCGGGGTGGAGCCAGCCAGCCACACAGTCAGCCAGCCAGCCAGCCAGCCAGCCAGCCAGCCAGCCAGCCACACAGCCAGCCAGCCACACAGCCAGCCAGCCACACAGCCAGCCAGCCAGCCACACAGCCAGCCACACAGCCAGCCACACAGCCAGCCACACAGCCAGCCAGCCACATAGCCAGCCAGCCACACAGCCAGCCAGCCACACAGCCAGCCAGCCAGCCACACAGCCAGCCAGCCAGCCACACAGCCAGCCAGCCAGCCAGCCAGCCAGCCAGCCAGCCACACAGCCAGCCAGACAGCCAGCCAGCCAGCCAGCCAGCCAGCCACACAGCCAGCCAGCCACACAGCCAGCCAGCCAGCCAGCCAGCCAGCCAGCCAGCCACACAGCCAGCCAGCCACACAGCCAGCCACACAGCCAGCAGCCAGCCAGCCACACAGCCAGCCAGCCAGCCCCACAGCCAGCCAGCCAGCCACACAGCCAGCCATACAGCCACACAGCCAGCCAGCCAGCCACACAGCCAGCCAGCCAGCCACACAGCCAGCCAGCCAGCCACACAGCCAGCCACACAGCCAGCCAGCCAGCCACACAGCCAGCCAGCCAGCCACACAGCAGCCACACAGCCAGCCACACAGCCAGCCAGCCAGCCACACAGCCAGCCAGCCAGCCACACAGCCAGCCAGCCAGCCACACAGCCAGCCATACAGCCACACAGCCAGCCAGCCAGCCACACAGCCAGCCAGCCAGCCACACAGCCAGCCAGCCAGCCACACAGCCAGCCACACAGCCAGCCACACAGCCAGCCAGCCAGCCAGCCAGCCCCACAGCCAGCCAGCCAGCCACACAGCCAGCCAGCCAGCCCCACAGCCTGCCAGCCAGCCACACAGCCAGCCCCACAGCCAGCCAGCCAGCCAGCCAGCCACACAGCCAGCCAGCCAGCCACACAGCCAGCCACACAGCCAGCCAGCCAGCCACACAGCCAGCCAGCCCCACAGCCAGCCAGCCAGCCACACAGCCAGCCATACAGCCACACAGCCAGCCAGCCAGCCACACAGCCAGCCAGCCAGCCACACAGCCAGCCATACAGCCACACAGCCAGCCAGCCAGCCACACAGCCAGCCAGCCAGCCCCACAGCCAGCCAGCCAGCCACACAGCCAGCCATACAGCCACACAGCCAGCCAGCCAGCCACACAGCCAGCCAGCCAGCCACACAGCCAGCCATACAGCCACACAGCCAGCCAGCCAGCCACACAGCCAGCCAGCCAGCCACACAGCCAGCCAGCCAGCCAGCCACACAGCCACACAGCCAGCCACACAGCCAGCCACACAGCCAGCCAGCCACACAGCCAGCCCCACAGCCAGCCAGCCAGCCAGCCAGCCACACACACAGCCAGCCACACAGCCAGCCACACAGCCAGCCAGCCACACAGCCAGCCATACAGCCACACAGCCAGCCAGCCAGCCACACAGCCAGCAGCCAGCCACACAGCCAGCCAGCAAGCCACACAGCCAGCCAGCCAGCCAGCCACACAGCCAGCCAGCCAGCCAGTCACACAGCCAGCCAGCCACACAGCCAGCCAGCCACACAGCCAGCCAGCCAGCCAGCCACACAGCCAGCCAGCCACACAGCCAGCCTGCCTCAGGGTCAACTTTACAAACTTATCAAGTGGATTCCCAGATTTGCTGAAGTGAGCGTATGTTGTGATGAAAAGTGTAGCTAGAATTAGAGAGCAAGAAAGAGAGAGAGAGAGAGAGAGGAGAGAGAGAGAGAGAGAGAGAGAGAGAGAGAGAGAGAGAGAGAGAGAGAGGGGGGAATTAGGGAGGAAGAAGCAGGTGAAGCAGCATAATTCGACCGTCAGAGTAGTTAAACGATAACACCACAGGCACAACAATGTAAATAAGTGGGAAACAAAGAGCAATACCACACCTTTCCTTAGCCAGTGACAGGTAAGTAACAGAAGCAGTACCTGCAGAATACACAACCTGTAATTATTGTGTTGGTAAGGTGTAAAGGAGAACGAAGCTAGGTATATAGGTGCCTCACTATGGGGTGTAGATGCAGCCTCTCCGGTGGGGGGCGGGGGGAAGGTGGGGGGGGATGGTAGGGGAGGGGGGAGGATATCGAGGCTCCCCATCGTACATATATCACAATTCTGTGTAATCACCGTGAAGAGTGTGTCAGTGGGGGTGAGAGGGAGGAGCCCCAAGCGCCAGGTTATGTTAGGTGGGAAGGAGGTGAGGAGGGAGGTAAGGAGGTGAGGAGGGAGGTAAGAAGGTGAGGAGGGAGGTAAGGAGGTGAGGAGGGAGGTAAGGAGGTGAGGAGGAGGGAGGTGTTGGTGAGAGGGACGGTAGCGGTTTCTTTTGGCTGAAGAGGGTAAGAATGGGGAGGTGGGTGGTCACGTGAGACTGTCACGTGATCTCAGGGAAAGTCATGGTGGTGAACTTTGCAAAGGCAGAACCCCTTATGTGAGGGGTTCAGCGGTAATACATGCACGCAATACCCTCGCGCGCGCACACAGGTGAGAACGGAGTACCAGGGAGGACTAACAGGGAAACTTGAGTACCCAAATAGCCCAAATATGCCCAAGAAACTTGCTCAAATAGCCCAAATATGCCCAAGAAACTTGCTCAAATAGCCCAAATATGCCAAGAAACTTGCTCAAATAAGGCACAGAGACGTTAGAAACAATTAGTTCAGTGTCAGAATAGCTGACAAATGGAATGCATTAAGCACTGATGGGTGGAGGCAGATTCCATACACAGTGTCAAATGTAGATTTGATAGAGCCCGGTAGGCTCCAGAATCTCTACGCTAGTTGAGAGGCGGACCAAAGAGCCAAAGCTCAACCCTCGCAAGCACAACTAGGTGAGTATACACTCATATTATGTCCTCTACCCTGTCAACTCTAACAATTTTGTATGTGGTAATCATGTCTCTCCTAGCTCATCATTATTCTAGTGATGTGAGATTTTATTATATAGTCTTTGCTTTTAACTCATATTCCTTAGTTCAGTGACTAGCCTAGTGGCATGCCTTTGAACTTTCTCCAATTTCGGCTTCTTTTGGCGTGCGTGTGTGTGTGCGTGCGCGCGTGCGTGCGTGCGTGCGTGTGTGTGTGTGTGTGTGTGTGTGTGTGTGTGTGTGTGTGTGTGTGTGTGTGTGTGTGTGTGTGTGTGTGTGTGTACTCACCTAGTTGTGCTTGCGGGGGTTGAGCTCTGGCTCTTTGGTCCCGCCTCTCAACCGTCAATCAACTGGTGTACAGATTCCTGAGCCTATTGGGCTCTATCATATCTACACTTGAAACTGTGTATGGAGTCAGCCTCCATCACATCACTTCCTAATGCATTCCATTTGTCAACCACTCTGACACTAAAAAAGTTCTTTCTAATATCTCTGTGGCTCATTTGGGCGCTCAGTTTCCACCTGTGTCCCCTAGTGCGTGTGCCCCTTGTGTTAAACAGCCTGTCTTTATCAACCCTGTCGATTCCCCTGAGAATCTTGAATGTGCTGATCATGTCCCCTCTAACTCTTCTGTCTTCCAACGAAGTGAGGTTTAATTCCTGCAGTCGCTCCTCGTAGCTCATACCTCTCAGCTCGGGTACTAGTCTGGTGGCAAACCTTTGAACCTTTTCCAGTTTAGTCTTATGCTTGACTAGATAGGGACTCCATGCTGGAGCCGCATACACACACACGCATGTGTGTGTGTGTACTCACCTAGTTGTTGTGTGTGTGTGTGTGTGTGTGTGTGTGTGTGTGTGTGTGTGTGTGTGTGTGTGTGTGTGTGTGTGTGTGTGTGTGTGTGTGTGTATGTGTGTGTATATGTGTGTGTGGTGTGTGTGTGTGTGTGTGTGTGTGTGTGTGTGTGTGTGTGTGTGTGTGTGTGTGTGTGTGTGTGTCGAGAGCCGAGAAGAGAGTCTTGCTCAACAAATATAACCGGCTTCCTCTCTCGACAACCTATCTCAACAGGGGTTTTGCTTTATTAACTCTAAATAAGGAGAATTTCCTGCCAGTATGGAGATGGTTGGCCTGTCTCCACATTGTCGGGGAGCAATGTGGAGATGCTGCCTGTCTCCACACTGTCGGGGAGCAATGTGGAGATGCTGCCTGTCTCCACACTGTCGGGGAGCAATGTGGAGATGCTGCCTGTCTCCACACTGTCGGGGAGCAATGTGGAGATGCTGCCTGTCTTCACATTGTCAGGGAACAATGCAGCATGCCAGAGAAAGGTGGAAGAGGTGAAGGTAAATGAAGAGATAAGTAGAAATACGTAATTTATTACTAAAACGCGGTACATGGAGGGGACGTGAGAGCAAGGAACTGGGGGGTAGGACGAAGGAAGGGAACAGTTCTCAACCACATGGACCCGTCGGGGGTCGAACTCTTACCCGCAGGAAACCAGGTAATCGCTGCACCGACCAGTCAAAGTACCTGGTCTGAAAGTAGTCGCCTTATGGTCGTATAGCTGTTTTTTTGTCCCAGGTGAGCCACCAGGAGCCGTAGGGAGGAAGGAGGAGACGGAGCAGTGGCTGCCCTTACCGAGAGGTTGGCCGCTATAATGAAGTGTGCCGCTATAATGAAGTGTGATGATAATGAAGTGTGCGAGGTATATCTTTGGGCGGCATCAGCCGACTGTCGAGCAGAAGTAATGAGCAGCAGCTCCGAGAGGGGTGAAAGGCGCTGTCTTCCTTTTCCGCAGCCTTTTCTCCCTTTTTTCCCCTCCTGTAAATTAGATTCACGAGCTTCACCGCGCGAGGAAATATGTCCTGAAAAATTGGCCAACAAATACGAGGTAGTGAACCATGAAGGAGGAGGAGGAGGAGGAGGAGCAAGGCTCTGTGGAAGACACGCGGGAAGAAGGCAGTAACACCAGGAGGAAGGAAGGAAGGAGCAGTAACACCAGGAGGAAGGAAGGAAGGAGCAGCAACACCAGGAGGAAGGAAGGAGCAGTAACACCAGGAGGAAGGAAGGAGCAGTAACACCAGGAGGAAGGAAGGAAGAAGCAGCAACACCAGGAGGAAGGAAGGAGGCAGTAACACCAGGAGGAAGGAAGGAAGGAGCAGCAACACCAGGAGGAAGGAAGGAGCAGTAACACCAGGAGGAAGGAAGGAGCAGTAACACCAGGAGGAAGGAAGGAAGAAGCAGCAACACCAGGAGGAAGGAAGGAAGAAGCAGCAACACCAGGAGGAAGGAAGGAAGGAGCAGCAACACCAGGAGGAAGGAAGGAGGCAGTAACACCAGGAGGAAGGAAGGAAGGAGCAGCAACACCAGGAGGAAGGAAGGAGCAGTAACACCAGGAGGAAGGAAGGAAGAAGCAGCAACACCAGGAGGAAGGAAGGAGCAGCAACACCAGGAGGAAGGAAGGAGCAGTAACACCAGGAGGAAGGAAGGGAGAAGCAGCAACACCAGGAGGAAGGAAGGAAGGAGCAGTAACACCGGGAGGAAGGAAGGGAGAAGCAGCAACACCAGGAGGAAGGAAGGGAGAAGCAGCAACACCAGGAGGAAGGAAGGGAGAAGCAGCAACACCAGGAGGAAGGAAGGAAGAAGCAGCAACACCAGGAGGAAGGAAATAAGCAGCAGCAACACCAGGAGGAAGGAAGGGAGAAACAGCAACACCAGGAGGAAGGAAGGAAGAAGCAGCAACACCAGGAGGAAGGAAGGAAGAAGCAGCAACACCAGGAGGAAGGAAGGGAGAAGCAGCAACACCAGGAGGAAGGAAGGGAGAAGCAGCAACACCAGGAGGAAGGAAGGGAGAAGCAGCAACACCAGGAGGAAGGAAGGGAGAAGCAGCAACACCAGGAGGAAGGAAGGGAGAAGCAGCAACACCAGGAGGAAGGAAGGGAGAAGCAGCAACACCCACCTGACCAACACATAGTAACAAACAGGCACAGTCTGGACCCCCCAAAAAATGGTACGATATTGAGCTGTAAAAGGAACCTAAATTTACCAGCACCGTGCTTGGCTATCCCTCTTGAGGGAGCTCCGTGGAGCCATTGAAGAAGATAGGTGAGAAATGTGCTATTTGTTGCCCTCTTGGAGGACAATTGTGGAGATCCTCTGGGCTCTTTTAGGTTGCTCCGACGCCCTGGAGGGCGAGGGGCAGGTAGCTCGCTCTCTCTCACTTTGACACTCCGTTAAAAATGCAACTGTTTTGTTTAACCGGAAAGGTTCAAACCCGGGCAACTTGTCGAGGGACCTGTCGAGGCCGATGCATTGACAACGTCAATATTGTGTTTTTGAATGTTTACTAATGCGTCGCGTTTTTTAATAGAATGTCCTCTATGGCTGAGAGGATAGGAGTGGGTGTGCCCTAGGGGATAGGTAGTGGGAACTTTCTCTCACTCGCTCTCAGTTTATCGCCTTTTCTCTTCCTTCCTCTTCCTCTTCCTCTCTTCCTTCTCCCTCAACCTCTCCTATCCTTTTTAAACGAAGGATTTGTAGAGGATTAACATTCACATTTTACAAGCTAAGTCCTGTTGTGATACATGAGCTCATTTTAACCCGACTCATAAATATAGTTATTGAGTTTGTGGGTGCATTCAGGTCCCAGGACGACGTTGGCGCCATCTATGGGGCGTAAAAATCACTTGATCACATTATTGGATTTCTTGACACTGAATCCTCAATTGCAAGCACAATGTATGGATATTACATTCAGTAACACACAATTTGCATCAAATGTCTGTCTGAGAAAGATTAGATTGATATGAAGTAAACGCCGAATTCTTCGTGCAAGTCGGCGTTCAATCCCCGACCGTCCAAGTGGTTGAGCACCATTGCTTTCCACCCCGTCCCATCCCAAATCCTTATCCTGATTCCTTCCAAGTACTATAAAAATATAGTCGTAATGGCTTGACACTTTCTCCTGGTCGTTTCCTTCCCTTCCCTTGATATACTATGGAAATACGTTTGGAATGGAAGTGAGGCAAAGTCCAGGAATGAGGGATTCAATCCCTTTGCATAATCTCAACATTTCCCTTGCGAAGGAATCCTTGGGATGGTGGTTAGTGAAACTGGCAGTGGCTTGACATCTTGTGGTAAAACACTTGTTGACATCACTAGGCAAGGTAAGGCGTAGAGAGTGAAGTGTGTGCAGGTGTGTGAGCGCCCACAGGTGTGTGGGCGGCCCCCCAGACATCTAATCCATCTCTGGGTGTCACCAGTCGTCTCGGAGGGTCCCCCCCCCCTGCCAACTGCCCACTTGACATGGGTTATTGATGGAGGCTGGTCACGCGCCCCTTGTTCTAACTCCCTCCCTGCCTCGCTGTTATAAATCCTATTCTAAACTCGCTATTATAAAGCCTCTTCTAGTCATAATACCCACATACCCACCGGGCTGTGGTGGGTATGTGGGCCTGCGGTTCGCTCCAAGCAACTGTGGACCAAACTCTCACAAGTCAAGCCTGACCTCAGGCCGGGCTTGGGTAGTAGAAGAACTCCCAGAACCCCATCAAGCAGTTACACTAGTTCGCTGGCAGTATGCTTCGTGCCAGGTTATCATAGGGGTCAATAGCCGGCATGTAGAGGCGGGAGGCACATTACAGTCACGGGAACGAGCTACTTACAGTTGGCAAATTTGCTGGCAGGAGGGTTTCAAGGCTGTAGGCGACTCACCACCTACATCGCTGTTCTAACAAACTCAACCAATCCGTTAAAATGGCGACGGTTTACTCAAATTTAAAACATTGTAATATTGATATTTTGTACGCGTCGGCGTCGATAGGTCAAGTATGGCTGTTTAGAATCATACGTTTTTGGTTAGGCAAAAATAATTGCATTTTTTACGGAGTGGCAAATGGAGAGGCCAAGAGCCACACACAACATGTGTATATATATATATATATATATATATATATATATATATATATATATATATATATATATATATATATATATATATATAATACACACACACACACACGCTGCACCAGGTGTGATGTGAGGCAGGTGTCAGCAACATTAAAAGCAACGTAAATATTGTCTAGTTAGCATTCACTCCACTGGCAGTGGATTCCATTGGATAAGCCGTGTCGGATTATTGTTCGATTGACTGTTAATAAGTTGTAGCGCCGCCATTTGTCTCGTGTTTCCTGGCAACTCTTGAATTGTGTAGTGGGTAATTACAGTTGATGGTTGAGGAGCATCCAAGTGAGCTTCACGCCTTGTTTGTGGAAGTGGCACCGATGACACACTTCCAAACCTTGTGGTTACTTTGCCTTGATTTCGGGGATCAACGTCCCCGTTGGCCGGTTTCTGATCACGCTTGCAGGTTGATAGTCTGGTCAACCAGGCTGCTGGTCCTGACAGCTGAATGGACAGCGCTTCGGATTCGTAATCCTGAGGTGTCAGGTTTGATTCCCGCTGCAGGCGGAAGCAAATGGCCAGAGTTTCTTTCACCCTGATGCTCCTGTTACCTAGCAGTAAATAGGTACCTGGGAGTTAGACAGCTGCTACGGGCTGCTTCCTGGGGTATGTAACAAAAAAAAAAGAGGCATGGTCGAGGACCGGGCCGCGGGGACGCTAAACCCCGAAATCATCTCAAGATAACCTCAAGCCTGACGTATAAATCACAGCCTAGTGAATCAGGTACCCCCGGGAAGACTGCTGTTTTATTTCCTGTATTTCTTGCTTACCTGGCCTATTATTCTGTCTGTGCCTCTAGCAGCGTGGTGCCAGCTCACCAGTGGACGACCACGAGACAGGACTCCCACCTGTCTCGTGGTCGTTCTCTAGTTACAACTGAGTCTCCTCGGGAACAACATTCACTGCAAGCTCGGCACCGAGGGCACTGCAACAGGTGAACGAGGTCAGCGACCATGTGGAACTTAAGGCTACATGATCTTAGTGGAAGCTGGAAACACAGATGAGCTGAAGAAAGGCAAGGAGATACTCGTACGCTGTACAGGTGGGCATTAAGTTGTTGCTGAAGCCACCTGATCCATTCACACATTCAAGGTCAAAGTCGACACAGTAATCGAGTATCATCATGTTTAAATTAATCAATGCACCAAGTAGAAAAGGCGGATCACAGAGAGCAAGACTTCACTGGCCGGTAATCTCATTGGGCAGCAATTCAACAGACTACCAAACCACTATCAACCAGCCGCTGCCATCCTGGCCTCCGCCCTGGCCTCCGCCCGGCCTCCTCCCTGGCCTCCTCCCTGGTCTCCGCCCTGGCCTCCTCCTGGCCTCCTCCCTGGCCTCCTCCCTGGTCTCCTCCCTGGTCTCCTCCCTGGTCTCCTCCCTGGCCTCCGCCCTGGCCTCCTTTCCTCTGGTCTCCTCCGCATATTCCGTCTCCCTTGTCCCCAAGTCTGGGGGATCGATAGTAATACCGCTGCTCACGAAACTATTCTGTTTTATGATGCCTCCTTTGTCGCTTATTTAATATTTTTTGTGAGGGTGGAGGGCACCGGCTCTAGAGTGGGGTGGAGGGTTTGGGGGTCTGGGGTGTGAGGTGGAGAGTCTGGGGGGGGTTGGGGGGAGGGTTGGGGTTCTGGGGTCGAGGGGAATAATTGGGAGTCTTAAAAATTTATGAAGGAAAAAACAGATTTAATATTCACTAGTTGAGGGTTTTATTAATGGGGGATTATTGATTCAGTTTATCTTCTCCCACAAAGGAATGAGTTTATGAACACTTTCCCTTTCGCACCCCCCCCCTCCCCTCGCTCTCACTTCTCGTCCTCTACCTTAAACATCACCTCTCCCTCTCCCTTCCTGCCTCCCCTTACCCTCTATCCACCCCCCACCCCCCTTGTCCTCTTTTCTATTCTCACTGGTTGGATGATCTGCTCTTTGATAAAGAGTTCTTTTGTTGTGTCTATAATTAGCGGACTCGCCATTGCTTTGATTAATTTATTGAATGATTGATTATAACGTTTGTGGCATCGCAGCGACGAGGTCATAGCACCGTGTGATGTCTTGACGTGTTCGGGTTGTTTTGGTCTGTTCGCGTAGTGAAATGCTTTGTCATCGTGTGTTCTCCATTTGCTGGACACTCTTAGGCCTTCACTGCCTGGAGCAGCCCTTGATGACCACACCCTTGGGCGACCTGCCGTATAGGCACTTGTGACTTGTCACCGCCAGATGGTCATACTTCAAGTAGTCCTTGTGCCCTGGAACCCCTGAGAGGGACCTCTCGTGGCTGCCTGCGTCGCCTCCTGCTCCGTACTGGAAGTTACGAGAGCGCGTTCCCGGGGATTTATTGCGGCGTTGCGGTTCTTGTGGGAGCGGGTGATGGGCGTCGGCGGTGGCACTGCTGGGACCCAGAGTGCCTCTACGCTTGTTTATGGTCCTTATCAGTCACCAGCGGTGGCATGGAGATGTATCACCTCCCGCACACCACTGACGGCCCGATANGTGTCAGAACCCATACGGACGTCCCATAATATCCATACGGATGGTGTCAGAACCCATACGGACGTCCCATAATATCCATACGGATTGTGTCAGGAAACCCATACGGACGTCCCATAATATCCATACGGATTGTGTCAGAACCCATACGGACGTCCCATAATATCCATACGGATAGGTGTCAGAACCCATACGGACGTCCATAATATCCATACGGATAGTAGTATCTTGTGTGTAAACGTCCAGGTGATGACATATACAGATGACACACTGGGACCGCGTGCCGGCAGCATGCTCCATAGCGACCAGTAACCAACCAGGTAACCCAGGTGAGTCTGTAGACCTGTAGCGATCGTAATTAAGAGATGTACTGATATTAAACATCAGAAGTCCACGGTAGTTCAACATCCTCCAGCGAGTATAAGAAATATTGCGGAACAACAGTGGACATCTTCAAGAAAAGACTAATTTGTTTTTTTCAAGGAGAGTTGCGGACCAACCGGGCTGTGGTGGGTATGTGGGCGTGCGGGCTGCTCCAAGCAACAGCCTAGTGGACCAAGCTGTCACAAGTCAAGCCGGGCTTGGGGAGTAGAAGAACCCCAGAACCCCATCCAGGTACAATCCAGGGTAACCGGCAGTCGTCAGAGTTTTTTTTAACACAAGTGAATACAGAAGCTAGTGACTTCTGACTCCTATTTGCAGGCTAAGAACACACTCCCTTCACGCAAATACACAACACACAAATCAGTTAAGGATTGGCGCCAGTCAATCTTCCCTGGCAGGACTCGAACCCGGACCTAATCACTGGCGAGCGCCGGGATGGTCGAAGGTGATTAGCGGTCGTAAGACTTGTGCTCCTATTTCAGGTAATCAGCTGTATGGCAGGAGAGGGAATGGTAGTGTGTAGTGGAAACCTACAGCTGTCTTGTTCAGTCCCTGTGGTGGTGTTCTCTTTCTGTATGTGTATCTCTGTCTGCGTCTCTCTGTCTCTACTGAGTCTCTACTGAGGCTCTCCACCACCACCACTGCCTCTTCCCTGCCCCCTCTTACTCTCCCGCGCTGTGCTTGAATTAACCTCTCTGGTTTAATTTAATCAATTCCGTAGATGTAGCATCGCTGTTGGTTAAAATTCATAGCGAGTTTGGTGGTGACGCGTGGGGTCTACAGAGCCTTGCTCATCCACTTACAACTGCCAATTACTAACATGCCTCGCCGCACTGCCATGCTCACTGTCTGTCTGTCTGTCTGTCTGTCTGTCTGTCTGTCTGTCTGTCTGTCTGTCTGTCTGTCTGTCTGTCGCTGTCTGAGTAGCTGGTTGCTGGCTTGGAAATTGAGAATGGGAATAAAGAAGATAAGAACAGGGGCTGAGGAACGTGGAGGACATGAGGAGAAACTTGAGCCACAGATGGGTTACAAGGGCTGTAAATAACTTGTTTTCAGTTCATGACGGGACTAGCGGGAAAATGTGAAACCCATTCAGTAAATAGTTTGTAAAGTAGAGATATATGATATGATTGGCTACAGGCACAGCGTTTGAGAAGTGAGAGTTAGTAAAAGCGGCCCTCAGGAGCTAATGGTTGACTCTGTGAACACATTTGTTCAATGCACTATGTATATATACGTTCATAATACGAGGAAAAAAAGAGTGTGGTAAATGGCCTGCGGGCCGCTCAAAGCAACAGCCTGTTGGACCACATTATCAAAAGTCAAACCTGACCCCAGGGTTGAAGACCCTGGTCCAGGTATTGGACTTGGTTAAGGTTAAACAACGTAATTTAACGTCTACGGCGCGAAAAAACAATCTTTTTTGTATTGACGATGGCCTCAGGAAATTACTAATTATTCCCTCTGGATAGTCAATCTTTTTGGGAAAGGTTGTTCCTTGTAGCTCTACTGGGATATGTAGGCGCTACGACGGAGCTGGTTGTAGAGACGAACATGTATCGTGTGGTAGGGGTGTTGTTGAACCTTTGTAGCACTACGTGGTGGGGGGATTATCTACGACCTACAAGGGTGACTGAGGTAGCCATCAGCACCTGTACAAGGGTGACTGAGGTAGCCGCCAGGACCTGTACAAGGGTGACTGAGGTAGCCATCAGAACCTGTACAAGGGTGACTGAGGTAGCCGCCAGGACCTGTACAAGGGTGACTGAGGTAGCCATCAGAACCTGTACAAGGGTGACTGAGGTAGCCACCAGGACCTGTAGAGTGTGTCGCAGAGACAAGGCAGCACACAAGGTCCTAAGGTGCCCGTCTTCGCTCACAGCATTTCCTTCGCTCAGGCGCAACCATAATACAGATTTTTCCCTCGGCTGTCCGCGGTGCTCCCTTGGGCTCGCCTCCCCCTCCGGTGCTGTCCTGGAACGACACTGAAGGGCCTCGTTAGGGTGATGTGAGGGTTGTAGTGGGCTTCGTGGGGAACGAGGTGTCGTGGGCTTTCTGGTGTTGTGGAGGGTGGGGTTGTAGTGGGGTGAGACTTCGTGGTGGTGTAGTGGTGCTCGGGTAGTACTCAGTTAATTATGCTGCCCGGGGTTGTGCTTGGGCTCTTTGCACTCGCCTCTCAAGTGTCAATAAACTGGTGTTCGATGTTCCTGAGCCTATTTGGACCTATCAAATCTACATTTGGATCTTAGTGTGGAGTCTGCCTTCACCATCTCGTTTCTTGGTCCATTTGTTTTCTTTTGTTCACTACTCTAACACTATCAATTCCCTTGAGAATTTATATGTGGTAATCACGTCTCTCCTAACTTTTTCTTATCTTCCAGTGCCGGGAGGCTTAATTCCCGTAGTGTTGCCTCGTAACTCGTACCTCTTACTTTGGGACTGGACTAGAGGCTACGTCTGAACTTCCCCAACTTCGTCTTGTGTTTGACTAGATAAGGACTCCACTTTGGAGCCGCATATCCCAGGATTGGCCTGACAAGGTCTTGAATGCTAGCCAAGTTAGCGTATGCAGCTGATGATATCTGTTTGATGTGGGCTGCAGGAGACTGGTTCGGCGTGATATATCAACTCCCAAGTGTCTGTACCTGACTCTTAAACGATTTCATATCCCATTTGATGCCTTGAGTCTGGCCTTCTGTTTCCTACACCAAGTTTCTTTGTTTTGCAGCTACACGAGTTCAGTTCTATTTGCTGTTTGTTGGTTCACTTTTAGTTTGTCCCGGTCTTCTCGTAGACTCCAAGTGGGAGGTGGTGAGGAGGCAACGAAGGGGAAGGTGGTGATGGGGGCTTCAGAGGGGAGTGAAGATATTAAGACCTGGGGATTATTGGCGCTGCGACCGAGGGAGGAGATGGCTGCGATTAGGGGCTTTTACTGGCTATATCATCTCGCTGGTTGGTCCGTCAGCAGGGGTTGATGGCCGGGGCCAGGTCTTGGGGAAACATCACCTGCAGGCCTCCTCAGGCAGGTGGTGCTGGAGCTGCTAAAGTCACAGGTCTTCTCGTCCTCGAGGTGGTCCCCGTCCTCATGTTCCCTTCTCTCTCCCACCCCTCTTCTACTCCCTTCACCTCTCTCTCTCTCTCTTCCCCTCCATCATTCTCACTCTAACAGAAATGTTGTTAGCCCTCGTTTAGATTGAATTTAGCCACTCATCTTTCTGGTGGGGGGGGGGGAGGTGCAAAGGTTGGCTCGAGACCTACAACTTTAAAAACAGTGTGTGTCCTGGACAAGTTGGTGAGAGCTGGTGTGGGTGAGTTGTGCAGTCTCTCGTAGCCCCAGGGAGCTGTCAGTTGCCCACTGTTGTCAAACTTGTTGGGCCTTGGTGCTCTCCACACGTGTGTGGAGCCAAGGCATTGGCCCGGTGTTTGTTGTTGTTGGTAAACGTATTTTCCTTGTGTGTGTGTGTGTGTGTGTGTGTGTGTGTGTGTGTGTGTGTGTGTGTGTGTGTGTGTGTGTGTGTGTGTGTGTGTGTGTGAGGGGGGGGGGAGATTATCTTGCCAACCCCTGGACGCTGCACTCCGCGGCGTCACATCAACATCCTTAGATAGATGGCTCCACCAGAAGCCAACATACAAAATACATTTCCTGAGCTTCCCGCCAGTGTTTGCATATCTGGTGAGTGGATTTCTTGCTCATAACCGCACTGGCTGCAATGTTTGGATATCTGGTGTATAGATAGTCTGGCCAGGACCACTTGGTTATCCTATCTTGCTCAAGACCGCATTAGCCAGTGTTTGGATTACTGCTGAGTGGATATCCTCCTTAGAACCGCATGGTTATCCTGCCCAGGACCCCATGGTTATCCTGCCCAGGACCCCATGGTTATCCTGCCCAGGACCCCATGGTTACCCTGCCCAGGACCCCATGGTAACCCTGCCCAGGACCCCATGGTTATCCTGCCCAGGACCCCATGGTTACCCTGCCGAGGACCCCATGGTTATCCTGCCCAGGACCCCATGGTTATCCTGCCCAGGACCCCATGGTTACCCTGCCCAGGACCCCATGGTAACCCTGCCCAGGACCCCATGGTTATCCTGCCCAGGACCCCATGGTTACCCTGCCCAGGACCCCATGGTAACCCTGCCCAGGACCGCAGGGTAACCCTGTCCAGGACCCCATGGTTACCCTGCCCAGGACCCCATGGTTACCCTGCCCAGGACCCCATGGTTCCCCTGCCCAGGACCCCATGGTTCCCCTGCCCAGGACCCCATGGTTCCCCTGCCCAGGACCCCATGGTTCCCCTGCCCAGGACCCCATGGTTCCCCTGCCCAGGACCCCATGGTTACCCTGCCCAGGACCCCATGGTTACCCTGCCCAGGACCCCATGGTTCCCCTGTCCAGGACCCCATGGTTACCCTGCCCAGGACCCCATGGTTACCCTGCCCAGGACCCCATGGTTACCCTGCCCAGGACCCCATGGTTCCCCTGTCCAGGACCCCATGGTTACCCTGCCCAGGACCCCATGGTTACCCTGTCCAGGACCCCATGGTTACCCTGTCCAGGACCCCATGGTTACCCTGCCCAGGACCCCATGGTTACCCTGCCCAGGACCCCATGGTTACCCTGCCCAGGACCCCATGGTTACCCTGCCCAGGACCACGCTAGCCACATCCGCCCCCCGTGCCTCCGGGAGGTGGCGACATTAAATATTCATTTCCTCCTAACGAATACTCCCGCTGGGACCATTTGCATTCTCGAACACAGATTAATGTAGTTTACAAAGGAAACCTGTTGGATATTGCATTTTGTGACGCTCTTCATCTCCGTTGGATAGGGATATTGCATATTTTGTTTACAGACTATTGCAAATTTTTGTATAGATGCGTGGGAATTTAGTGATATGTATAGTTTAGTTCATAAAACCATCACTCATAAAACTCAAAATATTTGAGTCTGGCACGAGCGATTGGTCAAGTTATTCTTCGTGTATTTATTATGTGTTATATAGTTACGAATGATTTGGACATAACAAGTTTGAATGCAATTCAGAGTTCAGTGTGAACATAATTCAATTGTCCTTTGTTATGGGACCTTTTCCCGTCAGTGTACATTAGAAAAGCACACTGTGTACTAATCATAATAATTACATTGTTTGTGTTAGGAAAGTGCTCTGTCAGTATAAACACTGGCCTTAAAACTGCATCTACTTTGTATTCGTAAAATATCGTGACCTTGTGGGGTCTTGGTTGTTTATCCGTTGTTTGACAGTCTGTTTGTTTGATATAGTTAAGTGAATCTCAGCTGCGTCTGGGTTGAGGTGACAGGATGAACAACTCAACGGGTTTTCTTCCTATTGGGGGGTATTGGTCATGCTGTTGATGTGGTATATTCACTCGCAGGATGAGTGACGCGAATACTCTACAAATGGCGGTATGTTCACTCACAAAATGAGTACTCACGGTACGCCATAACTTCGTCCTCCGGGGCAAAATATAAAACAGTTTTAGAACTGTGGAAATCGTCTATAAAATCGCCAATAAGCGCCTTCGTCGTTACAAATTCTGTCTCCCGAGGGTTCCATACGTGCATCAGTAGTTCTGATTCTCATATCTGCTTAATTATTGCTGAATTAGAGGGAGAGTGCTGAAATAAGGGGAGTTCAGGGAATATATACGGCATACGTAGACGCGATAAAGCACCTAAATTATTGGGATCGTCTCAAAGCTCTCCAAATGTAGTCGCTGGAAAGGAGACGAAAGAAATATCAAATAATATACACGTGGAAAATACTGGAGGGACAAGTACCAAATCTACACAGTAAAATAACAGCATAACAGCACAGACCAACCGGGCTGTGGTGGGTATGTGTGCCTGCGGGCCGCTCCAAGCAACAGCCTGGTGGACCAAACTCACAAGTCAAGCCTGGCCTCGGGCCGGGCTTGGGAAGTTGAAGAACTCCCAGAACCCCATCAAGCAGGTATCCTGGTGAGTAACAGGACCGCAGAGACATTGATCCCCAGAGGTGCCACGGGGTAACCCAGCCCGTTCTTTCGATATCTGTTTTGCTTAATCAACAAGGACGTACGAACCCAAATGATCTATCTGACA
>WNGS01164235.1:0-29636 GCA_020271785.1 Procambarus virginalis
CACGAGCCTAAAGTGCAGATTCCCCACCCACGCCCAGAATCCCAAATTATCCGCCTGCGTGGAATTGAAAGTCGTTCAGCGTGAAAAATGTTGATGGCAGCGCCATATGCTTCAAACGTCGGGGCAAGCCGTCACTGTCAACCATCGCCTCCATGTTGTCCTAGACAGTGGTTACTTTAGCGTAGCAGCNACACCATAGAACACATTCACAATATACAAGCTGAAAACAACATTGCACAGACCATATACACTGACGGATCACAATACAGCTACAGGGAGGGCAGGAAGTGCTGTTATTGCTCATCAGCCCGATGGCAGCACAATTGAAAGGAATATCCGAATTAGTAACTGGGCGTCCACTATGCAAGCCGAGTTGGTAGCGATACTGGTAGCACTCGAAATTATTGACAACACTGAAGTAGACAGCTTAATTATTTCTGACTCCCTTTCCTCACTACGAGCAATAAACAGTTTGCAATCAAGTAATAACGTGCTTGTCTTGGAAGCTAGACGTAGATATATAAGAATACTTAGCAAGAGGGTAAATATAAAAATGTTGTGGATTCCTTCTCACATTGGCCTGCAGGAACATGACAAAGTTGACGCCCTTGCTAAGGCTGCAGTAAATAAAGACAGTATTGAACGGAATCTTGAATTATCAAATAGTCCCTTAAAAATGTCATTAGACGAGAACTCCTGGATGAATTTGAAGAAAGTAGAAACTGTGCAAACTGGAACTAGCAGGTCCATTGTACATCACAATGAAATGTGTGAAGTAAAACATGTGTATGGGGCAAGTAACAAAGTCAGTAGACTAACAGATGTTGTCACAGCTCGTATAAGACTTGGCTACAGGTATCTCTGGCAGTTCGGCTTGTATAGGGATCTAGATGAAGTAAAGTGTAAAGTGTGTGGACAAAGACAGGGACACACACTCGAACACTATATCTTGGATTGTAGTAAAATTGAGCCATTTAGAGATAATCTAAGCTCACTCTGTATGATATGGCAACCTATCTTATTACCATGGATAAATTACCTGAAATCCTTGCACTGTATCCACATTTCGCTTCCAGTAGATAAACGACATATGAGATTCAGAAACAAGTAGTGTATTGTGAGGACTAATAATAAACAGAAGCTCCCCTATGACTCTGTAATCCCCATTGGTCAAACTATTATGTATTAGCGATAAGACCTACCATTAATGTATGATGACTTACTGTAAATATGTAGCTCTTGAAATAGCACTTACTCTGTAACTAGCTGACATTGTAACTATAAGGTGTAAATGATAGATGTAATTGTTAATGTAATAATCTAAGATGAGGTCTGATAAAGACCTTTTGTGCCCTCTGTAATGCTTTTGCGCTACCGCTCACAGGATGAGTATGGGGTGCACAATAAACTAGCCGCCTTCGGCGGCAACATCAAATGCCACAAAATTAAACATATTAACTAGGTTAATCAATATCCAACTATTATTGATATGTTGCAATTGCTGAAAGCCAAATTAAAGCATACATTTGCCGTAGATAAATCATGTCATTACTTAATCTTGTCATTGTTTATAATAATTCATATGTGGCAAGATGCCAGATCAAAGGATAGCCTAAAATAATTTGTAACCGTATCAGTGCTAGTTGCACTTACACATATTACTTTTTACCAAGTGGTAAATGGAGATTTTCAATTTTCAACATGTTAATGAAAGCAGCCCCCCATTTTTGTTGGATCATTCTGAAAACTGAGCATATTAGGCTACACAGAATAGATATAATCCACTACCCCAAGAAGAAAAGAAAATTGTTCTAGTGGCTAGTTAGTTCCTTATTTTAGGAAGTCAGAGGGTTAGAGGGTTAAAAAAATCCCACATCAAACACAGTAGTAGTAGTAAGAGTAGCCACAAGTAGCAGAAGTAGCCAGAACCGGAGCTTGAGAAGGTTTCATCTAGAGTTCCAAATGCAACCTGAGGGCAGTTCCAACTAGAGAAGTTGAAGCTAGAACTGCAAATGAAAAGAAGTAGAAAAAGAAAAAGATAAATTAGAATGAGAAAAAGAGAAAGAAAAACACCGGATTCGAGAATTGGAGTTAGAACAAGAAAAGAAAAAATGAAAACTATATTAGAGGTAAAGAAAGAAAAATATAAAACGAGACAAATGGACATAGAAGTGAATAGCTCTTTAGCGGAGCAGAGGATTGAACGTGGGGTTGCCAGAAAACGCCACACACGTGTCACACCCACTAGATAAAAGAGTGAAGGAAAAGGATATACCACTGTTTAGGGTATAGTGTGAAAGTTTCTTTGAGCACTATGAAAGGGTAGCCGGTATCAAGCAGTGGCCCCAAGAAGATCGGGCACAATTAGTCGAGTTAGGATTAACTGATGTCGCCAGAGAGGAATACACCCAGTTGACTCTAGAAGCGTGCCAAGACTACTGGACAGTAAATAATAGTGTGTTGTGATAGTTTCTGCAAACTCCTGAAGCTTATAGAAAGCGATTTCGGGACATGGTGAAAGCTCCAGCCAGCACATTCGCAGAGACAGCTAGAGAGCTAGAACGACGTTTCCAAATATGGGTTGAAACTATCAGAGTAAAGTCATACAATGACTTATAGCAGTTAATGGTGATGGAGAAGTTTATAGAGATGATTCATCCAGTAACAAAATTTAAAATTCAAGAGGTAGGAGAGAAATGCCAAGGATGCAGCAGACACAGCAGACTTGATGACAGAAGCCTATCAAAGACTTAGAGAGAGTAGTATGAGGAGTGATGCAGGACGGAACTATAACAGACCCAGTGGATCCTGGGTGAGACAAATGTTGGTGGACAGGTGTATAAGCACGCGAGCCCTAAACCCTATGATAGGAAGCTTTAGAGTCCAGCTGCAGAAGACAAGCGAGAGACAAGTCTGTACAGAGAAATTGGGAGAGTAGGCAGATGAGTAGTGCCTACTCTTCTGTAGTACTTACTCTCCTGTAGTGCCTACTCTTCTGTAGTACTTACTCTCCTGTAGTGCCTACTCTTCTGTAGTGCCTACCCTTCTGTAGTACTTACTCTCCTGTAGTGCCTACTCTTCTGTAGTGCCTACTCTTCTGTAGTACTTACTCTCCTGTAGTGCCTACTCTCCTGTAGTGCCTACTCTTCTGTAGTTACTCTCCTGTAGTGCCTACTCTTCTGTAGTGCCTACTCTTCTGTAGTACTTACTCTTCTGTAGTGCCTACTCTTCTGTAGTACTTACTCTCCTGTAGTGCCTACTCTTCTGTAGTGCCTACTCTTCTGTAGTACTTACTCTTCTGTAGTGCCTACTCTTCTGTAGTACTTACTCTCCTGTAGTGCCTACTCTTCTGTAGTGCCTACTCTTCTGTAGTACTTACTCTTCTGTAGTACTTACTCTCCTGTAGTGCCTACTCTTCTGTAGTACTTACTCTCCTGTAGTGCCTACTCTTCTGTAGTGCCTACTCTTCTGTAGTACTTACTCTCCCTGTAGTGCCTACTCTTCTGTAGTGCCTACTCTTCTGTAGTGCCTACTCTTCTGTAGTGCCTACTCCTCTGTAGTGCCTACTCTTCTGTAGTACTTACTCTCCTGTAGTGCCTACTCTTCTGTAGTGCCTACTCTTCTGTAGTGCCTACTCTTCTGTAGTGCCTACTCCTCTGTAGTGCCTACTCTTCTGTAGTGCCTACTGTTCTGTAATGCCTACTCTTCTGTAGTGCCTACTCTTCTGTAGTGCCTACTCTTCTGTAGTGCCTACTCTTCTGTAGTGCCTACTCTTCTGTAGTGCCTACTCTTCTGTAGTGCCTACTCTTCTGTAGTGCCTACTCTCCTGTAGTGCCTACTCTTCTGTAGTGCCTACTCTCCTGTAGTGCCTACTCTCCTGTAGTGCCTACTGTTCTGTAATGCCTACTCTTCTGTAATGCCTACTCTTCTGTAGTGCCTACTCTTCTGTAGTGCCTACTCTTCTGTAGTGCCTACTCTTCTGTAGTGCCTACTCTTCTGTAGTGCCTACTCTTCTGTAGTGCCTACTCTCCTGTAGTGCCTACTCTTCTGTAGTGCCTACTCTCCTGTAGTGCCTACTCTTCTGTAGTACTTACTCTCCTGTAGTGCCTACTCTTCTGTAGTGCCTACTCTTCTGTAGTGCCTACTCTTCTGTAGTGCCTACTCTCCTGTAGTGCCTACTCTTCTGTAGTGCCTACTCTCCTGTAGTGCCTACTCTTCTGTAGTGCCTACTCTCCTGTAGTGCCTACTCTCCTGTAGTGCCTACTCTTCTGTAGTGCCTACTCCTGTAGTGCCTACTCTTCTGTAGTGCCTACTCTTCTGTAGTGCCTACTCTCCTGTAGTGCCTACTCTTCTGTAGTACTTACTCTCCTGTAGTGCCTACTCTTCTGTAGTGCCTACTGTTCTGTAATGCCTACTCTTCTGTAGTGCCTACTCTTCTGTAGTGCCTACTCTTCTGTAGTGCCTACTCTTCTGTAGTACTTACTCTCCTGTAGTGCCTACTCTTCTGTAGTACTTACTCATCTGTAGTGCCTACTCTTCTGTAGTGCCTACTCTTCTGTAGTGCCTACTCATCTGTAGTGCCTACTCTTCTGTAGTGCCTACTCTTCTGTATTGCCTACTCATCTGTAGTGCCTACTCTTCTGTATTGCCTACTCTTGTGTAGTGCCTACTCTTCTGTAGTGCCTACTCTTCTGTAGTGCCTACTCATCTGTAGTGCCTACTCTTCTGTAGTGCCTGCTCTTCTGTAGTGCCTACTCATCTGTTGTGCCTACTCTTCTGTAGTGCCTACTCTCCTGTAGTGCCTACTCTTCTGTAGTGCCTACTCTTCTGTAGTGCCTACTCTTCTGTAGTGCCTACTCTTCTGTAGTGCCTACTCTTCTGTAGTGCCTACTCATCTATAGTGCCTACTCTTCTGTAGTGCTTACTCTTCTGTAGTGCCTACTCATCTGTAGTGCCTACTCTCTGTAGTGCCTACTCATCTGTATTGCCTACTCATCTGTAGTGCCTACTCTTCTGTTGTGCCTACTCATCTGTAGTGCCTACTCTTCTGTAGTGCCTACTCTTCTGTAGTGCCTACTCATCTGTAGTGCCTACTCATCTGTAGTGCCTACTCTTCTGTAGTGCCTACTCTTCTGTAGTGCCTACTCATCTGTAGTGCCTACTCATCTGTAGTGCCTACTCATCTGTAGTGCCTACTCATCTGTAGTGCCTACTTTCTGTAGTGCCTACTCATCTGTAGTGCCTACTCATCTGTAGTGCCTACTCCTCTGTAGTGCCTACTCCTCTGTAGTGCCTACTCTTCTGTAGTGCCTCCTCCTCTGTAGTGCCTACTCCTCTGTAGTGCCTACTCTTCTGTAGTGCCTACTCATCTGTAGTGCCTACTCTTCTGTAGTGCCTACTCTTCTGTAGTGCCTACTCATCTGTAGTGCTTACTCTTCTGTAGTTCCTGCTCTTCTGTAGTGCCTACTCATCTGTAGTGCCTACTCTTCTGTAGTGCCTACTCTTCTGTAGTGCCTACTCATCTGTAGTGCCTACTCTTCTGTAGTGCCTACTCTTCTGTAGTGCCTACTCTTCTGTAGTGCCTACTCTTCTGTAGTGCCTACTCTTCTGTAGTGCCTACTCCTCTGTAGTGCCTACTCTTCTGTAGTGCCTACTCATCTGTTGTGCCTACTCTTCTGTAGTGCCTACTCTTCTGTAGTGCCTACTCCTCTGTAGTGCCTACTCTTCTGTAGTGCCTACTCATGTGTAGTGCCTACTCTTCTGTAGTGCCTACTCTTCTGTAGTGCCTACTCATCTGTAGTGCTTACTCTTCTGTAGTTCCTACTCTTCTGTAGTGCCTACTCTTCTGTAGTGCTACTCTTCTGTAGTCCTGCTCTTCTGTAGTGCCTACTCATCTGTAGTGCCTACTCTTCTGTAGTGCCTACACATCTGTAGTGCCTACTCCTCTGTAGTGCCTACTCTTCTGTAGTGCCTATTCTTCTGTAGTGCCTACTCTTCTGTAGTGCCTCCTCCTCTGTAGTGCCTACTCCTCTGTAGTGCCTACTCATCTGTAGTGCCTACTCTTCTGTAGTGCCTACTCTCCTGTAGTGCCTACTCTTCTGTATTGCCTACTCTTCTGTAGTGCCTACTCATCTGTAGTGCCTACTCTTCTGTAGTGCCTACTCATCTGTAGTGCCTACTCTTCTGTAGTGCCTACTCATCTGTAGTGCCTACTCTTCTGTAGTGCCTACTCATCTGTAGTGCCTACTCATCTGTAGTGCCTACTATTCTGTAGTGCCTACTCATCTGTAGTGCCTACTCTTCTGTAGTGCCTACTCCTCTGTAGTGCCTACTCATCTGTAGTGCCTACTCTTCTGTAGTGCCTACTCCTCTGTAGTGCCTACTCATCTGTAGTGCCTACTATTCTGTAGTGCCTACTCATCTGTAGTGCCTACTCATCTGTAGTGCCTACTCTTCTGTAGTGCCTACTCATCTGTAGTGCCTACTCTTCTGTAGTGCCTACTCATCTGTAGTGCCTACTCATCTGTAGTGCCTACTCTTCTGCAGTGCCTACTCATCTGTAGTGCCTACTCTTCTGTAGTGCCTACTCTTCTGTAGTGCCTACTCATATGTAGTGCCTACTCATCTGTAGTGCCTACTCATCTGTAGTGCCTACTCTTCTGTAGTGCCTACTCATCTGTAATGCCTACTCTTCTGTAGTGCCTACTCATCTGTAGTGCCTACTCTTCTGTAGTGCCTACTCTTCTGTAGTGCCTACTCTTCTGTAGTGCCTACTCATCTGTAGTGCCTGCTCTTCTGTAGTGCCTACTCTTCTGTAGTGCCTACTCATCTGTAGTGCCTGCTCTTCTGTAGTGCCTACCATCTGTAGTGCCTGCTCTTCTGTAGTGCCTACTCATCTGTAGTGCTTACTCTTCTGTAGTTCCTGCTCTTCTGTAGTGCCTACTCATCTGTAGTGCCTACTCTTCTGTAGTGCCTACTCATCTGTAGTGCCTACTCATCTGTTGTGCCTACTCTTCTGTAGTTCCTGCTCTTCTGTAGTGCCTACTCTTCTGTAGTGCCTACTCTTCTGTAGTGCCTACTCTTCTGTAGTGCCTACTCTTCTGTAGTGCCTACTCATCTGTTGTGCCTACTCATCTATAGTGCCTACTCTTCTGTAGTGCCTACTCTTCTGTAGTGCCTACTCTTCTGAGTGCCTACTCATCTGTAGTGCCTACTCTTCTGTAGTGCCTACTCTTCTGTAGTGCCTACTCTTCTGTAGTGCCTACTCTTCTGTAGTGCCTACTCATTTGTAGTGCCTAATCATCTGTAGTGCCTACTCATCTGTATTGCCTACTCATCTGTAGTGCCTACTCCTCTGTAGTGCCTACTCCTCTGTAGTGCCTACTCTTCTGTAGTGCCTCCTCCTCTGTAGTGCCTACTCCTCTGTAGTGCCTACTCTTCTGTAGTGCCTACTCTTCTGTAGTGCCTACTCATCTGTAGTGCCTACTCTTCTGTAGTGCCTACTCTTCTGTAGTGCCTACTCATCTGTAGTGCTTACTCTTCTGTAGTTCCTGCTCTTCTGTAGTGCCTACTCATCTGTAGTGCCTACTCATCTGTATTGCCTACTCATCTGTAGTGCCTACTCCTCTGTAGTGCCTACTCCTCTGTAGTGCCTACTCTTCTGTAGTGCCTTCTCCTCTGTAGTGCCTACTCCTCTGTAGTGCCTACTCTTCTGTAGTGCCTACTCTTCTGTAGTGCCTACTCATCTGTAGTGCCTACTCTTCTGTAGTGCCTACTCTTCTGTAGTGCCTACTCTTCTGTAGTGCCTACTCTTCTGTAGTGCCTACTCATCTGTAGTGCCTACTCTTCTGTAGTTCCTGCTCTTCTGTAGTGCCTACTCTTCTGTAGTGCCTACTCATCTGTAGTGCCTACTCATCTGTAGTGCCTACTCTTCTGTAGTGCCTACTCATCTGTAGTGCCTACTCATCTGTAGTGCCTACTCTTCTGTAGTGCCTACTCATCTGTAGTGCCTACTCTTCTGTAGTGCCTACTTTTCTGTAGTGCCTACTCATATGTAGTGCCTACTCATCTGTAGTGCCTACTCATCTGTAGTGCCTACTCTTCTGTAGTCCTGCTCTTCTGTAGTGCCTACTCATCTGTAGTGCCTACTCTTCTGTAGTGCCTACTCATCTGTAGTGCCTACTCTTCTGTAGTGCCTACTCATCTGTAGTGCCTACTCCTCTGTAGTGCCTACTCTTCTGTAGTGCCTACTCTTCTGTAGTGCCTACTCTTCTGTAGTGCCTCCTCCTCTGTAGTGCCTACTCCTCTGTAGTGCCTACTCATCTGTAGTGCCTACTCTTCTGTAGTGCCTACTCTCCTGTAGTGCCTACTCTTCTGTATTGCCTACTCTTCTGTAGTGCCTACTCATCTGTAGTGCCTACTATTCTGTAGTGCCTACTCATCTGTAGTGCCTACTCATCTGTAGTGCCTACTCCTCTGTAGTGCCTACTCTTCTGTAGTGCCTACTCTTCTGTAGTGCCTACTCTTCTGTAGTGCCTACTCCTCTGTAGTGCCTACTCATCTGTAGTGCCTACTCTTCTGTAGTGCCTACTCATCTGTAGTGCCTACTCTTCTGTAGTGCCTACTCATCTGTAGTGCCTACTCATCTGTAGTGCCTACTCTTCTGTAGTGCCTACTCATCTGTAGTGCCTACTCTTCTGTAGTGCCTACTCTTCTGTAGTGCCTACTCATCTGTAGTGCCTACTCATCTGTAGTGCCTACTCATCTGTAGTGCCTACTCTTCTGTAGTGCCTACTCATCTGTAGTGCCTACTCTTCTGTAGTGCCTACTCATCTGTAGTGCCTACTCTTCTGTAGTGCCTACTCTTCTGTAGTGCCTACTCTTCTGTAGTGCCTACTCATCTGTAGTGCCTACTCTTCTGTAGTGCCTACTCTTCTGTAGTGCCTACTCATCTGTAGTGCCTACTCTTCTGTAGTGCCTACTCATCTGTAGTGCCTACTCTTCTGTAGTTCCTACTCTTCTGTAGTGCCTACTCATCTGTAGTGCCTACTCTTCTGTAGTGCCTACTCATCTGTAGTGCCTACTCATCTGTAGTGCCTACTCTTCTGTAGTGCCTACTCTTCTGTAGTGCCTACTCTTCTGTAGTGCCTACTCTTCTGTAGTGCCTACTCTTCTGTAGTGCCTACTCTTCTGTAGTGCCTACTCTTCTGTAGTGCCTACTCATCTGTTGTGCCTACTCATCTATAGTGCCTACTCTTCTGTAGTGCCTACTCTTCTGTAGTGCCTACTCTTCTGTAGTGCCTACTCATCTGTAGTGCCTACTCTTCTGTAGTGCCTACTCTTCTGTAGTGCCTACTCTTCTGTAGTGCCTACTCTTCTGTAGTGCCTACTCATCTGTAGTGCCTAATCATCTGTAGTGCCTACTCATCTGTATTGCCTACTCATCTGTAGTGCCTACTCCTCTGTAGTGCCTACTCCTCTGTAGTGCCTACTCTTCTGTAGTGCCTCCTCCTCTGTAGTGCCTACTCCTCTGTAGTGCCTACTCTTCTGTAGTGCCTACTCTTCTGTAGTGCCTACTCATCTGTAGTGCCTACTCTTCTGTAGTGCCTACTCTTCTGTAGTGCCTACTCATCTGTAGTGCTTACTCTTCTGTAGTTCCTGCTCTTCTGTAGTGCCTACTCATCTGTAGTGCCTACTCATCTGTAGTGCCTACTCATCTGTAGTGCCTACTCCTCTGTAGTGCCTACTCCTCTGTAGTGCCTACTCTTCTGTAGTGCCTACTCCTCTGTAGTGCCTACTCCTCTGTAGTGCCTACTCTTCTGTAGTGCCTACTCTTCTGTAGTGCCTACTCATCTGTAGTGCCTACTCTTCTGTAGTGCCTACTCTTCTGTAGTGCCTACTCTTCTGTAGTGCCTACTCTTCTGTAGTGCCTACTCATCTGTAGTGCCTACTCTTCTGTAGTTCCTGCTCTTCTGTAGTGCCTACTCTTCTGTAGTGCCTACTCATCTGTAGTGCCTACTCATCTGTAATGCCTACTCTTCTGTAGTGCCTACTCTTCTGTAGTGCCTACTCTTCTGTAGTGCCTACTCTTCTGTAGTGCCTACTCATCTGTAGTGCCTACTCATCTGTAGTGCCTACTCTTCTGTAGTGCCTACTCATCTGTAGTGCCTACTCTTCTGTAGTGCCTACTCTTCTGTAGTGCCTACTCATCTGTAGTGCCTACTCATCTGTAGTGCCTACTCATCTGTAGTGCCTACTCTTCTGTAGTGCCTACTCATCTGTAGTGCCTACTCTTCTGTAGTGCCTACTCTTCTGTAGTGCCTACTCTTCTGTAGTGCCTACTCATCTGTAGTGCCTACTCTTCTGTAGTGCCTACTCTTCTGTAGTGCCTACTCTTCTGTAGTGCCTACTCATCTGTAGTGCCTACTCATCTGTAGTGCCTACTCATCTGTAGTGCCTACTCTTCTGTAGTGCCTACTCATCTGTAGTGCCTACTCATCTGTAGTGCCTACTCTTCTGTAGTGCCTACTCTTCTGTAGTGCCTACTCTTCTGTAGTGCCTACTCATCTGTAGTGCCTACTCTTCTGTAGTGCCTACTCATCTGTAGTGCCTACTCATCTGTAGTGCCTACTCATCTGTAGTGCCTACTCTTCTGTAGTGCCTACTCATCTGTAGTGCCTACTCATCTGTAGTGCCTACTCTTCTGTAGTGCCTACTCTTCTGTAGTGCCTACTCATCTGTAGTGCCTACTCTTCTGTAGTGCCTACTCATCTGTAGTGCCTACTCTTCTGTAGTGCCTACTCTTCTGTAGTGCCTACTCTTCTGTAGTGCCTACTCTTCTGTAGTGCCTACTCTTCTGTAGTGCCTACTCTTCTGTAGTGCCTACTCATCTGTAGTGCCTACTCTTCTGTAGTGCCTACTCTTCTGTAGTGCCTACTCTTCTGTAGTGCCTACTCTTCTGTAGTGCCTACTCTTCTGTAGTGCCTACTCTTCTGTAGTGCCTACTCTTCTGTAGTGCCTACTCTTCTGTAGTGCCTACTCTTCTGTAGTGCCTACTCTTCTGTAGTGCCTACTCTTCTGTAGTGCCTACTCTTCTGTAGTGCCTACTCTTCTGTAGTGCCTACTCTTCTGTAGTGCCTACTCTTCTGTAGTGCCTACTCTTCTGTAGTGCCTACTCTTCTGTAGTGCCTACTCTTCTGTAGTGCCTATTCATCTGTAGTGCCTACTCTTCTGTAGTGCCTACTCTTCTGTAGTGCCTACTCTTCTGTAGTGCCTACTCTTCTGTAGTGCCTACTCTTCTGTAGTGCCTACTCTTCTGTAGTGCCTACTCTTCTGTAGTGCCTACTCATCTGTAGTGCCTACTCATCTGTAGTGCCTACTCTTCTGTAGTGCCTACTCTTCTGTAGTGCCTACTCTTCTGTAGTGCCTACTCATCACAGGTCAGAAATATATAAAGGATATTCGTCCATTCAACAACTTTGAATATTATCCTAAACAATTATATGTTGCGTCACTTAAAACAAATATAAATAATTCCTTAACAAGGAATATACTCACTGAACGACGAATCCTCGCACCTAATGCGTCCCAATTTTTACGGCATTAACGAATACATTAAAAATACGACGCATTTGTAACTAGTAATTGGCTATGATTTTGACGTTTTCTTTGTAGTTGTTCCGTATGTTTGATTAGTGTGAGGTACAACCGTTAACATTTATACCTAATGGAAAAATCGAGAAAATGGGCTGATAGCTCCTCTTCTCTTGTTTCACTTTATTCACTGAGCGTTTTCCTCAGTCATAAAATATGTTAAGACTAAGTTTTATTGGCTGGTTAATAAGTCTTAATAACTCGCCAACTGTAAATAGACTTTAAGCCGAACACCAAATTCACATCACCTTCATTAAGCATCAACATGAAGTCTTATGAATATAATATATTGTCAAAATATTGTATACGTTTTACACGTACACAAGAGTATGACTTACATTGTGAAGAGAACTGCGTATGAACTTGACGCAATAATCAATGCTCATCCACACCATGAACAATTTGCCATTAGGGAAATGAAGAACAAAAACTCTCAAGATGGAAAATAATAACTTTCTTAAGAGATGGCGGAGAATTAATCAAGCTTCTTCCACAATGCTCTTCAAGACCCGCCCGAGGAACAAAGGCGCCAGAGACCCGGCACACAGCTATTGTCTCCGCTCTCTTAAGAAAGAAAATTCGGAAGACTAAACTTTTCATTTTAAAAAGCCCTTTAAACTTTAATACCATAATAATAATATGCAACATATTAATATGCAACTTGCACCATCCAAGAGAATTATTCAATTACAGAATATTACAGCAATCTTATGTCCCCAACATTATAATTATGTAATGACCAGGAACTACCTGCTTGGTCACATTTTGCGACAATGTGAATGATTTTAGTTCATTACTACATCCTTGATGTCGAGCAACTTAGTTAGTGCAGCACCACTATTACTTGATGTTGCGTAACTTAATTAAGTTGCAGAACAACTTTATTAAGGAAGTCTCCTTTGCATCAAATGCAAAGGAGTCATCCTTAAAGAGATTAGAAAAAAACACCACAATGACAAAGAGGCGACGGCTTTGTTTTAACACTTGAAGATTTAAATCACAAAAATTAGTCTGGATAAATACAGACCCCCCCCCCCTAGAGGGGCGACAAGACATGGAGGGAAAAACTAGTGGATACAACGGACACGTGCCTATTTGAAACAGTATATTTAAGTACAAACAATAGTTAGGGGGGGAAGAATACCCATCAGCAGCACAAGACTTGCAATTTACTCAAATTAAGGCAGATATTGAGAAGACGTCGAATCAAATCCTCACAGGAGCAATGACCACTTAATTATCGTATTTGAGTAGATAATGGAGTTAAACAAACTGAACGAGAGGAACTACAGTAAGGAGAAGGATGTTCTGAGTGAAGCATGCGTGAGAGAACTGGACAGAAAGCAACATATATAATGAGGACGTTATTGTGCATAAATGTGCAGATGTAACGGAGCTGTATATCCATCATAAGAAAGAAGTGAAAGGAAAAAGAAGCCTGAGGGTTAATAGACAGTGATGAGCAAAGGAAAGGACCATAAAAGGATGAAAAAAGTACAAAGGGGTGGGAATAAAGGCAAATTGAAACGTACTGAAGAGAGCCAGAAATTANATTTGACATCAGCGTCGTGAAAATTTCATTTCAATATTTTAACAATGAATTTCTTACGAATTTGTTTTTAAATAATTGCACATGCGATGGGACCAACCGGTAGTGTAATAACGATAACACCTCCAATTTACTGGCAATCAGGGATAAAAGAGATGCAAGCACCTGTCCGACGCACAAAGAAGAAAAGTAGTAGTAATTAGGAGGGCCTATAAAATGGATATGCCGCTGGTGCCTCCTGGAGACCAGATTTCATACAAATTATGCGTTAGTATGTATTATGCTGTATTCTAATATATATCATAAAAATACATTTCCCAAAGGCAATATTTCTTATGTTCCTTGTATGAAAAGGTGACAACCACTTTCTTTTAGTTTTTCTTTTTCTCTCTCCTTTAAGTTGGAACAAAATTGGTCAACATGTTAATCAGCCACAGGTGGCAGTAGTGACTTTTATTTTTGACCGATTTATTTACAAAGTTCCAAACTCTATTCTCTTTTTATTTAGCGTGTATTGATGAATTAGGACAGATGAGATCTTATCACCTATATATGGGCAATAAAATACTGCAATATATTTGTTTCATTATAAGAATATTTGAATAAAGGTAACTGCAGAAGACCTATTGGCCCATACGAGTTAGCTCCTGTTTATATCCATCCAATCTCATTCATATATATCTCTAATCTACAGTTAAACAGTTAAGGGCCCAGTGTCTGTTTTACAGTTATCCCTAACGTATCAATATATTATGTTTTTTGGGGGGGTTCTTTTTTCTTGACTTCATTCAACACATATGACCTACCACTTACACATTTTCTACTACGAATTCCAAGCAATCTAATTAAAACTTACAAGATATGTCATAAATTAGAAATACTATATTAATTGTCGAGAACTTTAAATGCATTTTTGTGTATGAACATCATTTTCAAGTTTGAGATCTAATTTAAACTTCAATTCTGACCGATTCTCACCATTTTTACATATGTGCAAAGTTCTTAGTTCTAAGGTTTCCCTGAATCGTTTAGTCATAACGCCATAACGTTTGGAGTTATAAGTATTTTGCGTATACATTTGAAAATATTTGGATGGCCACATTCAAAAAATATTTTACCGTAAACTATACTCGTAAACAAAAATTTCATCAGAGGAGATTGAATGTTATTTGCCATTCTGAGACCATAATGAATACAATAACAATTTGGTGACATTATAAAATATTTACAGCAATTTGAAATAGTTTTTTTATCTTTAAAGAAAAAAGAACTTTATTTTCATGGTATGATGATCCATTATTAAAAGTTGGAGCATTTACCATGCACAAAAAAAATTTAGTGTGTTTGAGGAAGTTTTGGTGCACATGCACCGGGCTCCCTAAAGGCAACTGCCTAATATTAACAGAAAAAACTGTTACATTACATTATAGTACAAGTTGGTGAATAAGTATCAGCAAACTGCAACATTTTATATTTTTGTACTTTACTGTAATGTGTGCATTAATGTACTTTGTTTACAGTGTAATTAGTTTTTAGCCCTATTTTTTAACTTAACCTTAAGTAATTACAGTAATTACAGGGATTAAGTAATTAATACCACATTAGTATAGTATTAAATTGCTGACTCTATGTGGGGTGGGAGAATTTACAACAAATTCTGCACTGTTGGTGCATAAAGATGCTTTTTCACATTTTAATACAAAATGTTACACTTTTGATGACTGAGAAAAATTATGTTACCCAGATTCTGGTGTGGTAATGAGGAGCAAAATTCAGTAATCATATCCTATTAACAAAACTGAATTAGACATCAATCAAAATAAACACAAACACAAACAAACACACTTTGCCTTAAGACAATAATTTTAGCTAAGTGAGCATGGCCAGACCAGTTAATCATTAATTGTGGCTACTCTAGAAATACATAAGAGAAAATTAGCAGGTCTGAATGGCCATCTGAGTAAACAGATCAAGAAATGTGAGGATTTGTCTAATCAAACACCAGTTGACTATGTACAACGTGAAACATATTGCCAAGTAGCTACAGCTAAATTTAAATTTGAACAAGTCAAAAGACAAATAGAAACTTACTCCGTATTAATACTCCCTTGAAAAGCAGAAGTGCAATAGACACTTTGAGAGAGAACTCTCAGCATCAGAGTCCCGAGATTGTTCAACACGCTTCCACTACACATAAGGGACATAACTGGCTGATCCCACACAGTGTTCAAAAGGGAAAGAACTTGATAAGCACCTCCAAAGGATACCTGATTAAACAGGTTGTGACTCATACGTCAGGCTGTGAGCAGCTGCGTCCAACAGCCTGGTTGACCAGTCTAGCAACAAGGAAGCTTGGTCAAGGGCCTGGCCGCGGGGACGCTAAGCCCTGAAACCATCTCAAGGTAACCTCAGGATAATGTACTAGCCGATGCCAAAACATCAGGTACAGATATGGATGATATTATGGACACCATGGCCCAGTATGAAGATCATACACAGGCCACATTAGATTTAATCGAAGCCATACTCACACAATATAAAAGCACAAAACTGTAAACTGCAAGAGTTTCATCAAATTTAATGCCACTTCAACTCCCACTTCCAAAGCCTAGTCAACCCACTTTTACTGGACTAGATGAGAAAAATTGGAATGACTTTTGGCAGTTTTTTGATACACATAAATTCACAGGCATCCATAAGTAAAGTAAATAAATTCCCATACCTAACAGGTCAACTTAAAGAGGAAGCGAGAGCTGTGATAGCAAATTTAACCTTAACAGACGCTAATTATGATGTCGATGTCCAGTTATTGAAAGGTAACTATTCCAACACAGAACCGGCAATCGCAAACCTTTACTATAAGTTAATTGCTCTACTTCCATCCAGTAACAAACCTGATTCGTTACAAAGTTTCAGGCTAGAAGTTGACTCTTTAATTAATGCACTTGGCACTAAAGATAATGTTAATCATTCTGAATTGGGTTAAAACTCGACATTCAGCATAAATTACCTGCAGATATGCAGGCGATGAGTCATAATAACGTGGCTAAAGTATGTTGACCAGACCACACACTAGAAGGTGAAGGGACGACGACAGTACCTGCAGATATATTGGCAATAAGGTGCTCACACTACAGAAAGGACATATTATCTCTTCAAGTGATATTTGATGGCTTAAAGACAGTTGTCACCCATCTGACGACACAACAGATTTAATGTTCTTTAAAAGAACACTCAAGTCTCCTCTCACAAAACAAAATTTTGTCCAAAATAATGGCACAAAGTAGCAACAAAGTGCAACAACTAAATGGAAGCAAAGTAGCATAGACACTTATGCAATGAGTCCATCAAAGCCAGTAGTGACAATAGCATCTAAGACGGCAAAGCCGAACGGTGCAACAAACTGGTCAAAATGTTTATTCTGTGAAGAAAATCGTTCAATGTATCAGTGCTCTTCATATACTGACCATCCAAGCAGAATCGTCGTCGCTACTAATTCAACAACATTAACAACACTCCACGATGTTCAAGCTGCTTAATAGCTGCCGTTTAACATATGTGGACCTGGTTGGTTTTGTAAACTACATGTACAATGTGCATAATAAACAAGAGACCATTTAATGGATAAAAGGGTATTGCCATTGTGAGAGGAGTGTGAGATCACATTGTCGCCACATCATGCGATGCCTCACTTCCTCACACAGAAGTAAACATTGTTCCATCCGCCGTGAAGATACTCCAGGACGTTCAAGCTGCTTAACAGCTGCCGTTTACCACCTGTGGACATAATTGGTGGTGTGAACTGCACGAACAATGTGCAAAACAAGCAAGATATTCGGTTTAAAGATTTATAAGTGTGTCTTGCCACAGTGAGAGGGTTATGAGACCACACTATCCCCACAACTGCGACACCACACACCCTCCCACACTTCTATATACAAAGCTCTGCCACCACACAAGGACCTGGTCGGTGGTGTTAACTTTATAAATGTGTAATAACATTAAGACCCCTCTATTTTAAAGAAACAAGTGTGTGTCTTACCATAACCTGTGAGTGGATTGTGAGTAACACCTGATGCCTTAAACCAGAAGCGAACGAAGTCAACACTGCCATTCCAACATCAGTAGCGAACAAAACTATATGCTCAGGCCCCAAAAGTGGGCTAAGTCTAAGTATTCTAAGACTGAGCTCTGTACTTGCATCTTAATAAGGGAGGTTGGTAGTGTAGTAACTAGAGATTGCTTCCAATGTTTTCTTTGTGCTACTAATCCATTAATATTGCAGGTGCAGCTACACCATGAGCTTTCGAACTCACCTCAGGAAGTAAATTACTTGCCACTAAATTCTCGCTAATTCGTACATAATCACTTCCCTATTAGCAATATCAAAGGCATTTTTTAAATCAAGAAATGTTGTGTACTTGTGCCTTTTATCTCCATGAACAGTGAGAAAGGTTGTGATACAATTGTGTACACTTTTACTATGTGTGAAACCATTGATATCAGGTGACATGTGCTCTTTAACTCTATACAATAATCTATTAAGCACCATTCTCTCAAAGGTTTTGCACATGCAACTGGTCAGTGAGATGGGACGGAAAGCATCAGGTTGGCCAGGCTTCGGTACAGGTACCGTAAGACTGGTGGTCCATGATACTGGCAGCTGCCCAGTGGCATAACTCGCACTAAACAATTCTAATAATGGGTTACCGGGTACACGATGTAGGAGTCTTAGAATATCATAGGTGATACCGTCCTCACCAGGAGCAGTGCTACTGCCCCTGGAGAGGGCTGCATCCAATTCATAATCTGTATACGGAACATCACATTCATCATGTTGCTTGCTCAACATGAAATTTATGAGAGAATTTCTGTCTGTGGACCCCTCCCGCAATTTCTCCCTAGTGCTAGCTGGTAACATTCCAAGGCTGGAAACCTTAGCCCATTTTGCAATTAACTGATTAGCTTTCTGTTGCGGGTTTGGGTGTGAAACTTGTCTACTATTTTTACCAATAATTTTGTTTATGCCTTTCCAGGCTTTGCCCAGGGGAGTATGCAGGTTAAGTCCACTAACAAAACCATCCCATTCATTTTGTCTCAGTTCAGTCATTCTCTCCCTCGCCGCTGCATTAGTGAGAATGGATATAGGGGGACATTTATTACAATGGATACGAGGCTATCTTACCAACCGGAAGTCCTCTGCACTGTTCCAAGGCTACAAGAGTGAAACTAAAGTAATGCAACTAGGCACCCCACAAGGAGGAGTACTTAGTCCTACCTTGTTTAATGTTCTAATTAATGCTTTACTAAAATCAATTCCAACTAGTCCGGCAAACATCACTATCAGCTATGCAGATGATATCCTTGTGCATACTAAAACCCACCGCGAAATGCAAACAGTCTTAAATTGTATACATACAGCTTGTGAGAGCCTTGGTCTTGTAATCAACGCTGCTAAAACTAAGGTATTTAACAGACAAATTGGCAACCGCAAAAGTGGACCACGAAAACTCAAGATAGATAATATACCAATAGACTATGTCTCTTCTTTCAAATACCTTGGAGTCTATGTCCCTTGTACCTCAACTGCAGTCAATAAGTTACATCAACAATGTAGACAGACTCAAGGCTCTCAGAACTGTAGTGGGGTACAGCCCGAAATATGGTGTTAATATTAGAATAGCAAGAATGATGTATTTAGCGTATATAAGGTCTTTGATAGACTATCATGCACCAGCTTTGGTCCTGCAAAATGGCAAAAGTATTGATAGACTTGAAAAAATGCAAAATGAAGCACTCAGAATTATACTTGGCTGTCCTATAACTACCAAAGTTCTCAACATGAGGAAAGAATTAAATATACTTAGCATTAGAGATAGAATATTTGAAATTAATCTTATGATGGGACTAAAGCTTCTGCGTGATAACAAAAACAACATTGTGTCAGTTGCTCTGTTAGAACACATACGAAATGGAACTAGCGAGTCTAAATGGATTCAAAGAACAGCCACTCATATTAAAATGATGGGACTGCACGATGTATATACAGATGAAAGAGTACAGCACTTCCTTCCACCCTGGCAGATAGTACCTTTTGACATCCTGACCCCTGCATACCCCACCAAGAAACTAATCACAAACAACCCTCATGCTCAGCTTGCTGCTAAATTAAGCACCATAGAACACATTCACAATATACAAGCTGAAAACAACATTGCACAGACCATATACACTGACGGATCACTCAATACAGCTACAGGAAGGGCAGGAAGTGCTGTTATTGCTCATCAGCCCGATGGCAGCACAATTGAAAGGAATATCCGAATTAGTAACTGGGCGTCCACTATGCAAGCCGAGTTGGTAGCGATACTGGTAGCACTCGAAATTATTGACAACACTGAAGTAGACAGCTTAATTATTTCTGACTCCCTTTCCTCACTACGAGCAATAAACAGTTTGCAATCAAGTAATAACGTGCTTGTCTTGGAAGCTAGACGTAGATATATAAGAATACTTAGCAAGAGGGTAAATATAAAAATGTTGTGGATTCCTTCTCACATTGGCCTGCAGGAACATGACAAAGTTGACGCCCTTGCTAAGGCTGCAGTAAATAAAGACAGTATTGAACGGAATCTTGAGTTATCAAATAGGTCCCTTAAAAATGTCATTAGACGAGAACTCCTGGATGAATTTGAAGAAAGTAGAACTGTGCAAACTGGAACTAGCAGGTCCATTGTTCATCACAATGAAATGTGTGAAGTAAAACATGTGTATGGGGCAAGTAACAAAGTCAGTAGACTAACAGATGTTGTCACAGCTCGTATAAGACTTGGCTACAAGTATCTCTGGCAGTTCGGCTTGTATAGGGATCTAGATGAAGTAAAGTGTAAAGTGTGTGGACAAAGACAGGGACACACACTCGAACACTATATCTTGGATTGTAGTAAAATTGAGCCATTTAGAGATAAATCTAAGCTCACTCTGTATGATATGGCAACCTATCTTATTACCATGGATAAATTACCTGAAATCCTTGCACTGTATCCACATTTCGCTTCCAGTAGATAAACGACATATGAGATTCAGAAACAAGTAGTGTATTGTGAGGACTAATAATAAACAGAAGCTCCCCTATGACTCTGTAATATCCCCATTGGTCAAACTATTATGTATTAGCGATAAGACCTACCATTAATGTATGATGACTTACTGTAAATATGTAGCTCTTGAAATAGCACTTACTCTGTAACTAGCTGACATTGTAACTATAAGGTGTGAAGGATAGATGTAATTGTTATGTAATAATCTAAGATGAGGTCTGATAAAGACCTTTTGTGCCCTCTGTAATGCTTTTGCGCTACCGCTCACAGGATGAGTATGGGGTGCACAATAAACTAGCCGCCTTCGGCGGCAACAATCAAATGCCACAAAATTAAAACATATTAACTAGGTTAATCAATATCCAACTATTATTGATATGTTGCAATTGCTGAAAGCCAAATTAAAGCATACATTTGCCGTAGATAAATCATGTCATTACTTAATCTTGTCATTGTTTATAATAATTCATATGTGGCAAGATGCCAGATCAAAAGGATAGCCTAAAATAATTTGTAACCGTATCAGTGCTAGTTGCACTTACACATATTACTTTTTACCAAGTGGTAAATGGAGATTTTCAATTTTCAACAGGTTAATGAAAGCAGCCCCCCATTTTTGTTGGATCATTCTAAAAACTGAGCATATTAGGCTACACAGAATAGATATAATCCACTACCCCAAGAAGAAAAGAAAATTGTTCTAGTGGCTAGTTAGTTCCTTATTTTAGGAAGTCAGAGGGTTAAAAAAAATTCCCACATCAAACAGGAGTAGTAAGAGTAGCCACAGTAGCAGAAGTAGCCAGAACCGGAGCTTGAGAAGGTTTCATCTAGAGTTCCAAATGCAACCTGAGGGCAGTTCCAACTAGAGAAGTTGAAGCTAGAACTGCAAATGAAAAAGAAGTAGAAAAAGAAAAAGATTAATTAGAATGAGAAAAAGAGAAAGAAAAACACCGGATTCGAGAACTGGAGTTAGAACAAGAAAAGAAAAAATGAAAACTATATTAGAGGTAAAGAAAGAAAAATATAAAACGAGACAAATGGACATAGAAGTGAATAGCTCTTTAGCGGAGCAGAGGATTGAACGTGGGGTTGCCAGAAAACGCCACACACGTGTCACACCCACTAGATAAAAGAGTGAAGGAAAAGGATATACCACTGTTTAGGGTATAGTGTGAAAGTTTCTTTGAGCACTATGAAAGGGTAGCCGGTATCAAGCAGTGGCCCCAAGAAGAACGGGCACAATTAGTCGAGTTAGGATTAACTGATGTCGCCAGAGAGGAATACACCCAGTTGACTCTAGAAGCGTGCCAAGACTACTGGAGAGTAAATAATAGTGTGTTTGTGATAGTTTCTGCAAACTCCTGAAGCTTATAGAAAGCGATTTCGGGACATGGTGAAAGCTCCAGCCAGCACATTCGCAGAGACAGCTAGAGACTAGAACGACGTTTCCAAATATGGGTTGAAACTATCAGACTAAAGTCATACAATGACTTATAGCAGTTAATGGTGATGGAGAAGTTTATAGAGATGATTCATCCAGTAACAAAATTTAAAATTCAAGAGGCAGGAGAGAAATGCCAAGGATGCAGCAGACACAGCAGACTTGATGACAGAAGCCTATCAAAGACTTAGAGAGAGTAGTATGAGGAGTGATGCAGGACGGAACTTTAACAGACCCAGTGGATCCTGGGGTGAGACAAATGTTGGTGGACAGGTGTATAAGCACGCGAGCCCTAAACCCTATGATAGGAAGCTTTAGAGTCCAGCTGCAGAAGACAAGCGAGAGACAAAGTCTGTACAGAGAAATTGGGAGAGTAGGCAGATGAGTAGTGCCTACTCTTCTGTAGTGCCTACTCTTCTGTAGTACTTACTCTCCTGTAGTGCCTACTCTTCTGTAGTGCCTACTCTTCTGTAGTGCCTACTCTTCTGTAGTGCCTACTCTTCTGTAGTACTTACTCTCCTGTAGTGCCTACTCTTCTGTAGTGCCTACTCTTCTGTAGTACTTACTCTCCTGTAGTGCCTACTCTTCTGTATTGCCTACTCTTCTGTATTGCCTACTCTTCTGTATTGCCTACTCTTCTGTAGTGCCTACTGTTCTGTAGTGCCTACTGTTCTGTAGTGCCTACTCTTCTGTAGTGCCTACTGTTCTGTAGTGCCTACTGTTCTGTAGTGCCTACTGTTCTCTAGTGCCTACTGTTCTGTAGTGCCTACTGTTCTCTAGTGCCTACTGTTCTGTAGTGCCTACTGTTCTGTAGTGCCTACTGTTCTGTAGTGCCTACTGTTCTGTAGTGCCTACTGTTCTCTAGTGCCTACTGTTCTCTAGTGCCTACTGTTCTCTAGTGCCTACTGTTCTGTAGTGCCTACTGTTCTGTAGTGCCTACTGTTCTGTAGTGCCTACTGTTCTGTAGTGCCTACTGTTCTGTAGTGCCTACTCTTCTGTAGTGCCTACTGTTCTGTAGTGCCTACTGTTCTGTAGTGCCTACTGTTCTGTAGTGCCTACTGTTCTGTAGTGCCTACTGTTCTGTAGTGCCTACTCTTCTGTAGTGCCTACTGTTCTGTAGTGCCTACTGTTCTGTAGTGCCTACTGTTCTGTAGTGCCTACTGTTCTGTAGTGCCTACTGTTCTGTAGTGCACTGTTCTGTAGTGCCTACTGTTCTGTAGTGCCTACTGTTCTGTTGCCTACTGTTCTGTAGTGCCTACTGTTCTGTAGTGCCTACTGTTCTGTAGTGCCTACTGTTCTGTAGTGCCTACTGTTCTGTAGTGCCTACTGTTCTGTAGTGCCTACTGTTCTGTAGTGCCTACTGTTCTGTAGTGCCTACTGTTCTGTAGTGCCTACTGTTCTGTAGTGCCTACTCTTCTAGTGCCTACTGTTCTGTAGTGCCTACTGTTCTGTAGTGCCTACTGTTCTGTAGTGCCTACTGTTCTGTAGTGCACTGTTCTGTAGTGCCTACTGTTCTGTAGTGCCTACTGTTCTGTAGTGCCTACTGTTCTGTAGTGCCTACTGTTCTGTAGTGCCTACTGTTCTGTAGTGCCTACTCTTCTGTAGTGCCTACTGTTCTGTAGTGCCTACTGTTCTGTAGTGCCTACTCTTCTGTAGTGCCTACTGTTCTGTAGTGCCTACTGTTCTGTAGTGCCTACTCTTCTGTAGTGCCTACTGTTCTGTAGTGCCTACTGTTCTGTAGTGCCTACTGTTCTGTAGTGCCTACTGTTCTGTAGTGCCTACTCTTCTGTAGTGCCTACTGTTCTGTAGTGCCTACTGTTCTGTAGTGCCTACTGTCTGTAGTGCCTACTGTTCTGTAGTGCCTACTGTTCTGTAGTGCCTACTCTTCTGTAGTGCCTACTCTTCTGTAGTGCCTACTGTTCTGTAGTGCCTACTGTTCTGTAGTGCCTACTCTTCTGTAGTGCCTACTCTTCTGTAGTGCCTACTGTTCTGTAGTGCCTACTGTTCTGTAGTGCCTACTGTTCTGTAGTGCCTACTGTTCTGTAGTGCCTACTTCTGTAGTGCCTACTGTTCTGTAGTGCCTACTTTTCTGTAGTGCCTACTGTTCTGTAGTGCCTACGTTCTGTAGTGCCTACTGTTCTGTAGTGCCTACTGTTCTGTAGTGCCTACTGTTCTGTAGTGCCTACTGTTCTGTAGTGCCTACTGTTCTGTAGTGCCTACTGTTCTGTAGTGCCTACTTTCTGTAGTGCCTACTGTTCTGTAGTGCCTACTGTTCTGTAGTGCCTACTGTTCTGTAGTGCCTACTGTTCTGTAGTGCCTACTGTTCTGTAGTGCCTACTGTTCTGTAGTGCCTACTGTTCTGTAGTGCCTACTGTTCTGTAGTGCCTACTGTTCTGTAGTGCCTACTGTTCTGTAGTGCCTACTGTTCTGTAGTGCCTACTCTCTATCTGTAGTGCCTACTGTTCTGTAGTGCCTACTGTTCTCTAGTGCCTACTGTTCTGTAGTGCCTACTGTTCTGTAGTGCCTACTGTCTCTAGTGCCTACTCTTCTGTAGTGCCTACTCTTCTGTAGTGCCTACTCTTCTGTAGTGCCTACTCTTCTGTAGTGCCTACTCTTCTGTAGTGCCTACTGTTCTGTAGTGCCTACTCTTCTGTAGTGCCTACTGTTCTGTAGTGCCTACTGTTCTGTAGTGCCTACTGTTCTGTAGTGCCTACTGTTCTGTAGTGCCTACTGTTCTGTAGTGCCTACTCTTCTGTAGTGCCTACTCTTCTAGTGCCTACTTTCTGTAGTGCCTACTCTTCTGTAGTGCCTACTCTTCTGTAGTGCCTACTGTTCTGTAGTGCCTACTGTTCTGTAGTGCCTACTGTTCTGTAGTGCCTACTCTTCTGTAGTGCCTACTCTTCTGTAGTGCCTACTGTTCTGTAGTGCCTACTGTTCTGTAGTGCCTACTGTTCTGTAGTGCCTACTGTTCTGTAGTGCCTACTGTTCTGTAGTGCCTACTGTTCTGTAGTGCCTACTGTTCTGTAGTGCCTACTGTTCTGTAGTGCCTACTCTTCTGTAGTGCCTACTCTTCTGTAGTGCCTACTCTTCTGTAGTGCCTACTCTCTGTAGTGCCTACTCTTCTGTAGTGCCTACTCTTCTGTAGTGCCTACTCTTCTGTAGTGCCTACTCTTCTGTAGTGCCTACTCTTCTGTAGTGCCTACTCTTCTGTAGTGCCTACTCTTCTGTAGTGCCTACTCTTCTGTAGTGCCTACTCTTCTGTAGTGCCTACTCTTCTGTAGTGCCTACTCTTCTGTAGTGCCTACTCTTCTGTAGTGCCTACTCTTCTGTAGTGCCTACTCTCTGTAGTGCCTACTCTTCTGTAGTGCCTACTCTTCTGTAGTGCCTACTCTTCTGTAGTGCCTACTCTCTGTAGTGCCTACTCTTCTGTAGTGCCTACTCTTCTGTAGTGCCTACTCTTCTGTAGTGCCTACTCTTCTGTAGTGCCTACTCTTCTGTAGTGCCTACTCTCTGTAGTGCCTACTCTTCTGTAGTGCCTACTCTTCTGTAGTGCCTACTCTTCTGTAGTGCCTACTCTTCTGTAGTGCCTACTCTTCTGTAGTGCCTACTCTTCTGTAGTGCCTACTCTTCTGTAGTGCCTACTCTTCTGTAGTGCCTACTCTTCTGTAGTGCCTACTCTTCTGTAGTGCCTACTCTTCTGTAGTGCCTACTCTTCTGTAGTGCCTACTCTTCTGTAGTGCCTACTCTTCTGTAGTGCCTACTCTTCTGTAGTGCCTACTCTTCTGTAGTGCCTACTCTTCTGTAGTGCCTACTCTTCTGTAGTGCCTACTCTTCTGTAGTGCCTACTCTTCTGTAGTGCCTACTCTTCTGTAGTGCCTACTCTTCTGTAGTGCCTACTCTTCTGTAGTGCCTACTCTTCTGTAGTGCCTACTCTTCTGTAGTGCCTACTCTTCTGTAGTGCCTACTCTTCTGTAGTGCCTACTCTTCTGTAGTGCCTACTCTTCTGTAGTGCCTACTGTTCTGTAGTGCCTACTCTTCTGTAGTGCCTACTCTTCTGTAGTGCCTACTCTTCTGTAGTGCCTACTCTTCTGTAGTGCCTACTCTTCTGTAGTGCCTACTCTTCTGTAGTGCCTACTCTTCTGTAGTGCCTACTCTTCTGTAGTGCCTACTCTTCTGTAGTGCCTACTCTTCTGTAGTGCCTACTCTTCTGTAGTGCCTACTCTTCTGTAGTGCCTACTCTTCTGTAGTGCCTACTCTTCTGTAGTGCCTACTCTTCTGTAGTGCCTACTCTTCTGTAGTGCCTACTCTTCTGTAGTGCCTACTGTTCTGTAGTGCCTACTCTTCTGTAGTGCCTACTGTTCTGTAGTGCCTACTCTTCTGTAGTGCCTACTCTTCTGTAGTGCCTACTGTTCTGTAGTGCCTACTGTTCTGTAGTGCCTACTGTTCTGTAGTGCCTACTCTTCTGTAGTGCCTACTCTTCTGTAGTGCCTACTGTTCTGTAGTGCCTACTGTTCTGTAGTGCCTACTCTTCTGTAGTGCCTACTGTTCTGTAGTGCCTACTGTTCTGTAGTGCCTACTGTTCTGTAGTGCCTACTCTTCTGTAGTGCCTACTCTTCTGTAGTGCCTACTGTTCTGTAGTGCCTACTGTTCTGTAGTGCCTACTCTTCTGTAGTGCCTACTCTTCTGTAGTGCCTACTCTTCTGTAGTGCCTACTCTTCTGTAGTGCCTACTCTTCTGTAGTGCCTACTCTTCTGTAGTGCCTACTGTTCTGTAGTGCCTACTGTTCTGTAGTGCCTACTCTTCTGTAGTGCCTACTCTTCTGTAGTGCCTACTCTTCTGTAGTGCCTACTTTCTGTAGTGCCTACTCTTCTGTAGTGCCTACTCATCTGTAGTGCCTACTCATCTGTAGTGCCTACTCTTCTGTAGTGCCTACTCATCTGTAGTGCCTACTCATCTGTAGTGCCTACTCATCTGTAGTGCCTACTCTTCTGTAGTGCCTACTCTTCTGTAGTGCCTACTCATCTGTAGTGCCTACTCTTCTGTAGTGCCTACTCATCTGTAGTGCCTACTCTTCTGTAGTGCCTACTCATCTGTAGTGCCTACTCTTCTGTAGTGCCTACTCATCTGTAGTGCCTACTCATCTGTAGTGCCTACTCTTCTGTAGTGCCTACTCTTCTGTAGTGCCTACTCTTCTGTAGTGCCTACTCTTCTGTAGTGCCTACTGTTCTGTAGTGCCTACTCTTCTGTAGTGCCTACTGTTCTGTAGTGCCTACTCTTCTGTAGTGCCTACTCTTCTGTAGTGCCTACTGTTCTGTAGTGCCTACTCTTCTGTAGTGCCTACTGTTCTGTAGTGCCTACTCTTCTGTAGTGCCTACTCATCTGTAGTGCCTACTGTTCTGTAGTGCCTACTGTTCTGTAGTGCCTACTCTTCTGTAGTGCCTACTGTTCTGTAGTGCCTACTGTTCTGTAGTGCCTACTGTTCTGTAGTGCCTACTCTTCTGTAGTGCCTACTCTTCTGTAGTGCCTACTGTTCTGTAGTGCCTACTGTTCTGTAGTGCCTACTCTTCTGTAGTGCCTACTGTTCTGTAGTGCCTACTCTTCTGTAGTGCCTACTGTTCTGTAGTGCCTACTCTTCTGTAGTGCCTACTCTTCTGTAGTGCCTACTGTTCTGTAGTGCCTACTGTTCTGTAGTGCCTACTCTTCTGTAGTGCCTACTCTTCTGTAGTGCCTACTGTTCTGTAGTGCCTACTGTTCTGTAGTGCCTACTGTTCTGTAGTGCCTACTGTTCTGTAGTGCCTACTGTTCTGTAGTGCCTACTGTTCTGTAGTGCCTACTGTTCTGTAGTGCCTACTGTTCTGTAGTGCCTACTGTTCTGTAGTGCCTACTGTTCTGTAGTGCCTACTGTTCTGTAGTGCCTACTGTTCTGTAGTGCCTACTGTTCTGTAGTGCCTACTGTTCTGTAGTGCCTACTGTTCTGTAGTGCCTACTGTTCTGTAGTGCCTACTGTTCTGTAGTGCCTACTGTTCTGTAGTGCCTACTGTTCTGTAGTGCCTACTGTTCTGTAGTGCCTACTGTTCTGTAGTGCCTACTGTTCTGTAGTGCCTACTCTTCTGTAGTGCCTACTCTTCTGTAGTGCCTACTCTTCTGTAGTGCCTACTGTTCTGTAGTGCCTACTGTTCTGTAGTGCCTACTGTTCTGTAGTGCCTACTGTTCTGTAGTGCCTACTGTTCTGTAGTGCCTACTCTTCTGTAGTGCCTACTCTTCTGTAGTGCCTACTGTTCTGTAGTGCCTACTGTTCTGTAGTGCCTACTGTTCTGTAGTGCCTACTGTTCTGTAGTGCCTACTCTTCTGTAGTGCCTACTCTTCTGTAGTGCCTACTGTTCTGTAGTGCCTACTGTTCTGTAGTGCCTACTGTTCTGTAGTGCCTACTGTTCTGTAGTGCCTACTGTTCTGTAGTGCCTACTGTTCTGTAGTGCCTACTGTTCTGTAGTGCCTACTGTTCTGTAGTGCCTACTGTTCTCTAGTGCCTACTGTTCTGTAGTGCCTACTCTTCTGTAGTGCCTACTGTTCTGTAGTGCCTACTGTTCTCTAGTGCCTACTGTTCTGTAGTGCCTACTGTTCTGTAGTGCCTACTGTTCTCTAGTGCCTACTGTTCTCTAGTGCCTACTGTTCTCTAGTGCCTACTGTTCTGTAGTGCCTACTGTTCTCTAGTGCCTACTGTTCTGTAGTGCCTACTGTTCTGTAGTGCCTACTGTTCTGTAGTGCCTACTGTTCTGTAGTGCCTACTGTTCTGTAGTGCCTACTGTTCTGTAGTGCCTACTCTTCTGTAGTGCCTACTCTTCTGTAGTGCCTACTCTTCTGTAGTGCCTACTCTCCTGTAGTGCCTACTCTTCTGTAGTGCCTACTCTTCTGTAGTGCCTACTCTTCTGTAGTGCCTACTCTTCTGTATTGCCTACTCTTCTGTAGTGCCTACTCTTCTGTAGTGCCTACTCTTCTGTAGTGCCTACTCTCCTGTATTGCCTACTCTTCTGTAGTGCCTACTCTTCTGTATTGCCTACTCTTCTGTAGTGCCTACTCTTCTGTAGTGCCTACTCTTCTGTAGTGCCTACTCATCTGTAGTGCCTACTCTTCTGTAGTACTTACTCTCCTGTAGTGCCTACTCTTCTGTATTGCCTACTCTTCTGTATTGCCTACTCATCTGTAGTGCCTACTCATCTGTAGTGCCTACTTTTCTGTAGTGCCTACTCATCTGTAGTGCCTACTCATCTGTAGTACCTACTCCTCTGTAGTGCCAACTCCTCTGTAGTGCCTACTCATCTGTAGTGCCTACTCATCTGTAGTGCCTACTCATCTGTAGTGCCTACTCATCTGTAGTGCCTACTCATCTGTAGTGCCTACTCTTTTGTAGTGCCTACTCTTCTGTAGTGCCTACTCTTCTGTAGTGCCTACTCCTCTGTAGTGCCTACTCATCTGTAGTGCCTACTCATCTGTAGTGCCTACTCATCTGTAGTGCCTACTCATCTGTAGTGCCTACTCTTCTGTAGTGCCTACTCTTCTGTAGTGCCTACTCTTTTGTAGTGCCTACTCATCTGTAGTGCCTACTCATCTGTAGTGCCTACTCTTCTGTAGTGCCTACTCATCTGTAGTGCCTACTCTTCTGTAGTGCCTACTCTTCTGTAGTGCCTACTCTTCTGTAGTGCCTACTCCTCTGTAGTGCCTACTCTTCTGTAGTGCCTACTCATCTGTAGTGCCTACCCATCTGTAGTGCCTACTCTTCTGTAGTGCCTACTCATCTGTAGTGCCTCCTCCTCTGTAGTGCCTACTCATCTGTAGTGCCTCCTCCTCTGTAGTGCCTACTCCTCTGTAGTGCCTACTCTTCTGTAGTGCCTACTCC
>WNGS01164235.1:32864-44825 GCA_020271785.1 Procambarus virginalis
CTACAGGTATCTCTGGCAGTTCGGCTTGTATAGGGATCTAGATGAAGTAAAGTGTAAAGTGTGTGACAAAGACAGGGACACACACTCGAACACTATATCTTGATTGTAGTAAAATTGAGCCATTTAGAGATAAATCTAAGCTCACTCTGTATGATATGGCAACCTATCTTATTACCATGGATAAATTACCTGAAATCCTTGCACTGTATCCACATTTCGCTTCCAGTAGATAACGACATATGAGATTCAGAACAAGTAGTGTATTGTGAGGACTAATAATAAACAGAAGCTCCCCTATGACTCTGTAATACCCCATTGGTCAAACTATTATGTATTAGCGATAAGACCTACCATTAATGTATGATGACTTACTGTAAATATGTAGCTCTTGAAATAGCACTTACTCTGTAACTAGCTGACATTGTAACTATAAGGTGTAAATGATAGATGTAATTGTTAATGTAATAATCTAAGATGAGGTCTGATAAAGACCTTTTGTGCCCTCTGTAATGCTTTTGCGCTACCGCTCACAGGATGAGTATGGGGTGCACAATAAACTAGCCGCCTTCGGCGGCAACAATCAAATGCCACAAAATTAAAACATATTAACTAGGTTAATCAATATCCAACTATTATTGATATGTTGCAATTGCTGAAAGCCAAATTAAAGCATACATTTGCCGTAGATAAATCATGTCATTACTTAATCTTGTCATTGTTTATAATAATTCATATGTGGCAAGATGCCAGATCAAAGGATAGCCTAAAATAATTTGTAACCGTATCAGTGCTAGTTGCACTTACACATATTACTTTTTACCAAGTGGTAAATGGAGATTTTCAATTTTCAACAGGTTAATGAAAGCAGCCCCCCATTTTTGTTGGATCATTCTAAAAACTGAGCATATTAGGCTACACAGAATAGATATAATCCACTACCCCAAGAAGAAAAGAAAATTGTTCTAGTGGCTAGTTAGTTCCTTATTTTAGGAAGTCAGAGGGTTAAAAAAAATTCCCACATCAAACAGGAGTAGTAAGAGTAGCCACAGTAGCAGAAGTAGCCAGAACCGGAGCTTGAGAAGGTTTCATCTAGAGTTCCAAATGCAACCTGAGGGCAGTTCCAACTAGAGAAGTTGAAGCTAGAACTGCAAATGAAAAAGAAGTAGAAAAAGAAAAAGATAAATTAGAATGAGAAAAAGAGAAAGAAAAACACCGGATTCGAGAACTGGAGTTAGAACAAGAAAAGAAAAAATGAAAACTATATTAGAGGTAAAGAAAGAAAAATATAAAACGAGACAAATGGACATAGAAGTGAATAGCTCTTTAGCGGAGCAGAGGATTGAACGTGGGGTTGCCAGAAAACGCCACACACGTGTCACACCCACTAGATAAAAGAGTGAAGGAAAAGGATATACCACTGTTTAGGGTATAGTGTGAAAGTTTCTTTGAGCACTATGAAAGGGTAGCCGGTATCAAGCAGTGGCCCCAAGAAAACGGGCACAATTAGTCGAGTTAGGATTAACTGATGTCGCCAGAGAGGAATACACCCAGTTGACTCTAGAAGCGTGCCAAGACTACTGGACAGTAAATAATAGTGTGTTGTGATAGTTTCTGCAAACTCCTGAAGCTTATAGAAAGCGATTTCGGGACATGGTGAAAGCTCCAGCCAGCACATTCGCAGAGACAGCTAGAGAACTAGAACGACGTTTCCAAATATGGGTTGAAACTATCAGAGTAAAGTCAATGACTTATAGCAGTTAATGGTGATGGAGAAGTTTATAGAAGTGATTCATCCAGTAACAAAATTTAAAATTCAAGAGGCAGGAGAGAAATGCCAAGGATGCAGCAGACACAGCAGACTTGATGACAGAAGCCTATCAAAGACTTAGAGAGAGTAGTATGAGGAGTGATGCAGGACGGAACTATAACAAATCCAGTGGATCCTGGGTGAGACAAATGTTGGTGGACAGGTGTATAAGCACGCGAGCCCTAAACCCTATGATAGGAAGCTTTAGAGTCCAGCTGCAGAAGACAAGTGAGAGACAAAGTCTGTACAGAGAAATTGGGAGAGTAGGCAGATGAGTAGTGCCTACTCTTCTGTAGTACTTACTCTCCTGTAGTGCCTACTCTTCTGTAGTGCCTACTCTTCTGTAGTACTTACTCTCCTGTAGTGCCTACTCTTCTGTAGTGCCTACTCTTCTGTAGTGCCTACTCTTCTGTATTGCCTACACTTCTGTAGTGTCTACTCTTCTGTAGTGCCTACTCTCCTGTAGTGCCTACTCTTCTGTAGTGCCTACTCTTCTGTATTGCCGACACTTCTGTAGTGCCTACTCGTCTGTAGTACTTTCTCTCCTGTAGTGCCGACTCTTCTGTAGTGCCTACTCTTCTGTAGTGCCTACTCTCCTGTAGTGCCTACTCGTCTGTAGTGCCTACTCTTCTGTAGTGCCTACTCTCCTGTAGTGCCTACTCGTCTGTAGTACTTCTCTCCTGTAGTGCCTACTCTCCTGTAGTGCCTACTCTTCTGTAGTACTTACTCTCCTGTACTGCCTACTCTTCTGTATTGCCTACACTTCTGTAGTGCCTACTCTTCTGTAGTGCCTACTCTTCTGTAGTGCCTACTGTTCTGTAGTGCCTACTCGTCTGTAGTACTTTCTCTCCTGTAGTGCCTACTCTTCTGTAGTACTTACTCTCCTGTAGTGCCTACTCTTCTGTAGTGCCTACTCTTCTGTAGTGCTTACTCTTCTGTAGTGCCTACTCTTCTGTAGTGCCTACTGTTCTGTAGTGCCTACTGTTCTGTAGTGCCTACTGTTCTGTAGTGCCTACTGTTCTGTAGTGCCTACTCTTCTGTAGTGCCTACTGTTCTGTAGTGCCTACTCTTCTGTAGTGCCTACTGTTCTGTAGTACTTACTCTTCTGTAGTGCCTACTGTTCTGTAGTGCCTACTGTTCTGTAGTGCCTACTCTTCTGTAGTGCCTACTGTTCTGTAGTGCCTACTGTTCTGTAGTGCTTACTCTTCTGTAGTGCCTACTGTTCTGTAGTGCCTACTGTTCTGTAGTGCCTACTGTTCTGTAGTGCCTACTCTTCTGTAGTACTTTCTCTCCTGTAGTGCCTACTCTTCTGTAGTACTTACTCTCTGTAGTGCCTACTCTTCTGTATTGCCTACTCTTCTGTAGTGCTTACTCTTCTGTAGTGCCTACTCTTCTGTAGTGCCTACTCTTCTGTAGTGCCTACTGTTCTGTAGTGCCTACTCTTCTGTAGTGCCTACTCTTCTGTAGTGCCTACTGTTCTGTAGTGCCTACTCTTCTGTAGTGCCTACTGTTCTGTAGTGCCTACTGTTCTGTAGTGCCTACTGTTCTGTAGTGCCTACTCTTCTGTAGTGCTTACTCTTCTGTAGTGCCTACTCTTCTGTAGTGCCTACTCTTCTGTAGTGCCTACTCTTCTGTAGTGCCTACTGTTCTGTAGTGCCTACTCTTCTGTAGTGCCTACTCTTCTGTAGTGCCTACTGTTCTGTAGTGCCTACTGTTCTGTAGTGCCTACTCATCTGTAGTGCCTACTCTTCTGTAGTGCCTACTGTTCTGTAGTGCTTACTGTTCTGTAGTGCCTACTGTTCTGTAGTGCCTACTGTTCTGTAGTGCCTACTCTTCTGTAGTGCCTACTCTTCTGTAGTGCCTACTCTTCTGTAGTGCCTACTCTTCTGTAGTGCCTACTGTTCTGTAGTGCCTACTGTTCTGTAGTGCCTACTGTTCTGTAGTGCCTACTCATCTGTAGTGCCTACTCTCTGTAGTGCCTACTCTTCTGTAGTGCCTACTCTTCTGTAGTGCCTACTGTTCTGTAGTGCCTACTCTTCTGTAGTGCCTACTCTTCTGTAGTGCCTACTGTTCTGTAGTGCCTACTCTCTGTAGTGCCTACTGTTCTGTAGTGCCTACTCTTCTGTAGTGCCTACTCTTCTGTAGTGCCTACTGTTCTGTAGTGCCTACTCTTCTGTAGTGCCTACTGTTCTGTAGTGCCTACTCTTCTGTAGTGCCTACTCTTCTGTAGTGCCTACTGTTCTGTAGTGCCTACTGTTCTGTAGTGCCTACTGTTCTGTAGTGCCTACTGTTCTGTAGTGCCTACTGTTCTGTAGTGCCTACTCTTCTGTATTACTACTCTTCTGTAGTGCCTACTGTTCTGTAGTGCCTACTCTTCTGTAGTGCCTACTGTTCTGTAGTGCCTACTCTTCTGTAGTGCCTACTCTTCTGTAGTGCCTACTGTTCTGTAGTGCCTACTGTTCTGTAGTGCCTACTCTTCTGTAGTGCCTACTGTTCTGTAGTGCCTACTGTTCTGTAGTGCCTACTGTTCTGTAGTGCTTACTCTTCTGTAGTGCCTACTGTTCTGTAGTGCCTACTCTTCTGTAGTGCCTACTGTTCTGTAGTGCCTACTCTTCTGTAGTGCCTACTGTTCTGTAGTGCCTACTGTTCTGTAGTGCCTACTCTCTGTAGTGCCTACTGTTCTGTAGTGCCTACTCTTCTGTAGTGCCTACTGTTCTGTAGTGCCTACTCTTCTGTAGTGCCTACTCTTCTGTAGTGCCTACTGTTCTGTAGTGCCTACTGTTCTGTAGTGCCTACTGTTCTGTAGTGCCTACTGTTCTGTAGTGCCTACTGTTCTGTAGTGCCTACTCTTCTGTAGTGCCAACTCTTCTGTAGTGCCTACTGTTCTGTAGTGCCTACTGTTCTGTAGTGCCTACTGTTCTGTAGTGCCTACTGTTCTGTAGTGCCTACTGTTCTGTAGTGCCTACTCTTCTGTAGTGCCTACTCTTCTGTAGTGCCTACTGTTCTGTAGTGCCTACTCTTCTGTAGTGCCTACTCTTCTGTAGTGCCTACTCTTCTGTAGTGCCTACTGTTCTGTAGTGCCTACTGTTCTGTAGTGCCTACTGTTCTGTAGTGCCTACTCTTCTGTAGTGCCTACTGTTCTGTAGTGCCTACTCTTCTGTAGTGCCTACTGTTCTGTAGTGCCTACTCTTCTGTAGTGCCTACTCTTCTGTAGTGCCTACTCTTCTGTAGTGCCTACTCTTCTGTAGTGCCTACTCTTCTGTAGTGCCTACTGTTCTGTAGTGCCTACTCTTCTGTAGTGCCTACTCTTCTGTAGTGCCTACTGTTCTGTAGTGCCTACTGTTCTGTAGTGCCTACTCTTCTGTAGTGCCTACTGTTCTGTAGTGCCTACTGTTCTGTAGTGCCTACTCTTCTGTAGTGCCTACTGTTCTGTAGTGCCTACTCTTCTGTAGTGCCTACTGTTCTGTAGTGCCTACTCTTCTGTAGTGCCTACTGTTCTGTAGTGCCTACTCTTCTGTAGTGCCTACTCTTCTGTAGTGCCTACTGTTCTGTAGTGCCTACTGTTCTGTAGTGCCTACTGTTCTGTAGTGCCTACTTTTCTGTAGTGCCTACTCTTCTGTAGTGCCTACTTTTCTGTAGTGCCTACTCTTCTGTAGTGCCTACTGTTCTGTAGTGCCTACTCTTCTGTAGTGCCTACTGTTCTGTAGTGCCTACTCTTCTGTAGTGCCTACTCTTCTGTAGTGCCTACTGTTCTGTAGTGCCTACTTTTCTGTAGTGCCTACTCTTCTGTAGTGCCTACTCTTCTGTAGTGCCTACTCTTCTGTAGTGCCTACTCTTCTGTAGTGCCTATTCTTCTGTAGTGCCTACTCTTCTGTATGCCTACTGTTCTGTAGTGCCTACTCTTCTGTAGTGCCTACTGTTCTGTAGTGCCTACTTTTCTGTAGTGCCTACTCATCTGTAGTGCCTACTCTTCTGTAGTGCCTACTCATCTGTAGTGCCTACTCATCTGTAGTGCCTACTCTTCTGTAGTGCCTACTCATCTGTAGTGCCTACTCTTCTGTAGTGCCTACTGTTCTGTAGTGCCTACTCTTCTGTAGTGCCTACTGTTCTGTAGTGCCTACTTTTCTGTAGTGCCTACTCATCTGTAGTGCCTACTCTTCTGTAGTGCCTACTCTTCTGTAGTGCCTACTCATCTGTAGTGCCTACTCTTCTGTAGTGCCTACTCTTCTGTAGTGCCTACTCTTCTGTAGTGCCTACTCTTCTGTAGTGCCTACTCATCTGTAGTGCCTACTCTTCTGTAGTGCCTACTCTTCTGTAGTGCCTACTCTTCTGTAGTGCCTACTCTTCTGTAGTGCCTACTCTTCTGTAGTGCCTACTCTTCTGTAGTGCCTACTCTTCTGTAGTGCCTACTCTTCTGTAGTGCCTACTGTTCTGTAGTGCCTACTCTTCTGTAGTGCCTACTCTTCTGTAGTGCCTACTGTTCTGTAGTGCCTACTCTTCTGTAGTGCCTACTGTTCTGTAGTGCCTACTTTCTGTAGTGCCTACTGTTCTGTAGTGCCTACTTTTCTGTAGTGCCTACTGTTCTGTAGTGCCTACTGTTCTGTAGTGCCTACTCTTCTGTAGTGCCTACTGTTCTGTAGTGCCTACTGTTCTGTAGTGCCTACTGTTCTGTAGTGCCTACTCTTCTGTAGTGCCTACTCTGTTCTGTAGTGCCTACTGTTCTGTAGTGCCTACTCTTCTGTAGTGCCTACTCTTCTGTAGTGCCTACTGTTCTGTAGTGCCTACTCTTCTGTAGTGCCTACTCTTCTGTAGTGCCTACTCTTCTGTAGTGCCTACTGTTCTGTAGTGCCTACTGTTCTGTAGTGCCTACTCTTCTGTAGTGCCTACTGTTCTGTAGTGCCTACTCTTCTGTAGTGCCTACTTTTCTGTAGTGCCTACTCTTCTGTAGTGCCTACTGTTCTGTAGTGCCTACTCTTCTGTAGTGCCTACTGTTCTGTAGTGCCTACTGTTCTGTAGTGCCTACTCTTCTGTAGTGCCTACTCTTCTGTAGTGCCTACTCTTCTGTAGTGCCTACTGTTCTGTAGTGCCTACTTTTCTGTAGTGCCTACTCTTCTGTAGTGCCTACTCTTCTGTAGTGCCTACTCTTCTGTAGTGCCTACTCTTCTGTAGTGCCTACTCTTCTGTAGTGCCTACTCTCTGTAGTGCCTACTCTTCTGTAGTGCCTACTCTTCTGTAGTGCCTACTCATCTGTAGTGCCTACTCTTCTGTAGTGCCTACTCATCTGTAGTGCCTACTCTTCTGTAGTGCCTACTCTTCTGTAGTGCCTACTCTTCTGTAGTGCCTACTCTTCTGTAGTGCCTACTCATCTGTAGTGCCTACTCATCTGTAGTGCCTACTCTTCTGTAGTGCCTACTCTTCTGTAGTGCCTACTCATCTGTAGTGCCTACTCTTCTGTAGTGCCTACTGTTCTGTAGTGCCTACTCATCTGTAGTGCCTACTCATCTGTAGTGCCTACTCTTCTGTAGTGCCTACTTTTCTGTAGTGCCTACTCATCTGTAGTGCCTACTCTTCTGTAGTGCCTACTCTTCTGTAGTGCCTACTCATCTGTAGTGCCTACTCTTCTGTAGTGCCTACTCTTCTGTAGTGCCTACTCTTCTGTAGTGCCTACTCTTCTGTAGTGCCTACTCATCTGTAGTGCCTACTCTTCTGTAGTGCCTACTCTTCTGTAGTGCCTACTCATCTGTAGTGCCTACTCTTCTGTAGTGCCTACTCTTCTGTAGTGCCTACTCTTCTGTAGTGCCTACTCTTCTGTAGTGCCTACTCATCTGTAGTGCCTACTCTTCTGTAGTGCCTACTCTTCTGTAGTGCCTACTCATCTGTAGTGCCTACTCTTCTGTAGTGCCTACTCTTCTGTAGTGCCTACTCATCTGTAGTGCCTACTCATCTGTAGTGCCTACTCATCTGTAGTGCCTACTCATCTGTAGTGCCTACTCATCTGTAGTGCCTACTTTTCTGTAGTGCCTACTCTTCTGTAGTGCCTACTCTTCTGTAGTGCCTACTCCTCTGTAGTGCCTACTCTTCTGTAGTGCCTACTCCTCTGTAGTGCCTACTCCTCTGTAGTGCCTACTCTTCTGTAGTGCCTACTCTTCTGTAGTGCCTACTCATCTGTAGTGCCTACTCTTCTGTAGTGCCTACTCTTCTGTAGTGCCTACTCATTTGTAGTGCCTACTCTTCTGTAGTGCCTACTCTTCTGTAGTGCCTACTCATCTGTAGTGCCTACTCTTCTGTAGTGCCTACTCATCTGTAGTGCCTACTCTTCTGTAGTGCCTACTCTTCTGTAGTGCCTACTCATCTGTAGTGCCTACTCATCTGTAGTGCCTACTCTCTGTAGTGCCTACTCATCTGTAGTGCCTACTCATCTGTAGTGCCTACTCTTCTGTAGTGCCTACTCATCTGTAGTGCCTACTCATCTGTAGTGCCTACTCTCTGTAGTGCCTACTCTTCTGTAGTGCCTACTCCTCTGTAGTGCCTACTCTTCTGTAGTGCCTACTCTTCTGTAGTGCCTACTCCTCTGTAGTGCCTACTCTTCTGTAGTGCCTACTCTTCTGTAGTGCCTACTCATCTGTAGTGCCTACTCTTCTGTAGTGCCTACTCTTCTGTAGTGCCTACTCATCTGTAGTGCCTACTCTTCTGTAGTCCTACTCTTCTGTAGTGCCTACTCATCTGTAGTGCCTACTCATCTGTAGTGCCTACTCATCTGTAGTGCCTACTCTTCTGTAGTGCCTACTCATCTGTAGTGCCTACTCTTCTGTAGTGCCTACTCATCTGTAGTGCCTACTCTCTGTAGTGCCTACTCCTCTGTAGTGCCTACTCTTCTGTAGTGCCTACTCTTCTGTAGTGCCTACTCATCTGTAGTGCCTACTCTTCTGTAGTGCCTACTCTTCTGTAGTGCCTACTCTTCTGTAGTGCCTACTCTTCTGTAGTGCCTACTCATCTGTAGTGCCTACTCATCTGTAGTGCCTACTCTTCTGTAGTGCCTACTCATCTGTAGTGCCTACTCTTCTGTAGTGCCTACTCATCTGTAGTGCCTACTCTTCTGTAGTGCCTACTCTTCTGTAGTGCCTACTCATCTGTAGTGCCTACTCTTCTGTAGTGCCTACTCATCTGTAGTGCCTACTCTTCTGTAGTGCCTACTCATCTGTAGTGCCTACTCTTCTGTAGTGCCTACTCATCTGTAGTGCCTACTCTTCTGTAGTGCCTACTCATCTGTAGTGCCTACTCTTCTGTAGTGCCTACTCTCTGTAGTGCCTACTCATCTGTAGTGCCTACTCATCTGTAGTGCCTACTCTTCTGTAGTGCCTACTCATCTGTAGTGCTACTCATCTGTAGTGCCTACTCTTCTGTAGTGCCTACTCATCTGTAGTGCCTACTCTTCTGTAGTGCCTACTCATCTGTAGTGCCTACTCTTCTGTAGTGCCTACTCATCTGTAGTGCTACTCATCTGTAGTGCCTACTCTTCTGTAGTGCCTACTCATCTGTAGTGCCTATCATCTGTAGTGCCTACTCTTCTGTAGTGCCTACTCTTCTGTAGTGCCTACTCTTCTGTAGTGCCTACTCTCTGTAGTGCCTACTCTTCTGTAGTGCCTACTCATCTGTAGTGCCTACTCATCTGTAGTGCTACTCTTCTGTAGTGCCCTAATCTTCTGTGTGCTACTTCTGTAGTGCCTACTCTTCTGTAGTGCCTACTCTTCTGTAGTGCCTACTCTTCTGTAGTGCCTACTCTTCTGTAGTGCCTACTCTCTGTAGTGCCTACTCTTCTGTAGTGCCTACTTCTGTAGTGCCTACTCTTCTGTAGTGCCTACTCTTCTGTAGTGCCTATCTTCTGTAGTGCCTACTCTTCTGTAGTGCCTACTCATCTGTAGTGCCTACTCTTCTGTAGTGCCTACATCTGTAGTGCCTACTCATCTGTAGTGCCTACTCTTCTGTAGTGCCTACTCATCTGTAGTGCCTACTCATCTGTAGTGCCTACTCATCTGTAGTGCCTACTCTTCTGTAGTGCCTACTTCTGTAGTGCCTACTCATCTGTAGTGCCTACTCTTCTGTAGTGCCTACTCATCTGTAGTGCCTACTCTTCTGTAGTGCCTACTCTTCTGTAGTGCCTACTCTTCTGTAGTGCCTACTCTTCTGTAGTGCCTACTCATCTGTAGTGCCTAATCTTCTGTAGTGCCTACTATTCTGTAGTGCCTACTCATCTGTAGTGCCTACTCATCTGTAGTGCCTACTCATCTGTAGTGCCTACTCTTCTGTAGTGCCTACTCTTCTGTAGTGCCTACTCTTCTGTAGTGCCTACTCTTCTGTAGTGCCTACTCTTCTGTAGTGCCTACTTTCTGTAGTGCCTACTCATCTGTAGTGCCTACTCATCTGTAGTGCCTACTCTCTGTAGTGCCTACTTTCTGTAGTGCCTATCTTCTGTATTTTTAGTGCCTACTCTTCTGTAGTGCCTACTCTTCTGTAGTGCCTACTCTTCTGTAGTGCCTACTCTTCTGTAGTGCCTACTCTTCTGTAGTGCCTACTCTTCTGTAGTGCCTACTCATCTGTAGTCCTACTCTTCTGTAGTGCCCTACTCATCTGTAGTGCCTACTCTTCTGTAGTGCCTACTCTTCTGTAGTGTACTCTTCTGTAGTGTACTCTTCTGTAGTGCCTACTCTTATGTAGTGCCTATTTCTGTAGTGCCTACTCTTCTGTAGTGCCTACTCATCTGTAGTGCCTACTCTTCTGTAGTGCCTACTCTTCTGTAGTGCCTACTCTTCTGTAGTGCCTACTCTTCTGTAGGCTACTCTCATCTGTAGTGCCCTACTATTTGTAGTGCCTACTCTTCTGTAGTGCCTACTCTTCTGTAGTGCCTACTCATCACAGGTCAGAAAATATAAAGGATATTCGTCCATTCAACAACTTTGAATATTATCCTAAACAATTATATGTTGCGTCACTTAAACAAATATAAAATCTTCTTAACAAGGAATAACTCACTGAACGACGAATCCTCGCACCTAATGCGTCCCAATTTTTACGGCATTAACGAATACATTAAAAATACGACGCATTTGTAACTAGTAATGGCTATGATTTTGACGTTTTCTTGTAGTTGTTCCGTATGTTTGATTAGTGTGAGGTACAACGTTAACATTTACCTAATGGAAAAATCGAGAAAATGGGCTGATAGCTCCTCTTCTCTTGTTTCACTTTATCACTGAGCGTTTTCCTCAGTCATAAAAATATGTTAAGACTAAGTTTTATTGGCTGGTTAATAAGTCTTAATAACTCGCCAACTGTAAATAGACTTTAAGCCGAACACCAAATTCACATCACCTTCATTAAGCATCAACATGAAGTCTTATGAATATAATATATGTCAAAATATTGTATACGTTTTACACGTACACAAGAGTATGACTTACATTGTGAAGAGAACTGCGTATGAACTTGACGCAATAATCAATGCTCATCCACACCATGAACAATTTGCCATTAGGGAAATGAAGAACAAAAAACTCTCAAGATGGAAAATAATAACTTTCTTAAGAGATGGCGGAGAATTAATCAAGCTTCTTCCACAATGCTCTTCAAGACCCGCCCGAGGAAAAAAGGCGCCAGAGACCCGGGACACAGCTATTGTCTCGCTCTCCTAAGAAAGAAAATTCGAAGACTAAAATTTTCATTTTAAAAAGCCCTTTAAACTTTAATACCATAATAATAATATGCAAATTTAATATGCAACTTGCACCATCCAAGAGAATTATTCAATTACAGAAATTACAGCAATCTTATGTCCCCAACATTATAATTATGTAATGACCAGGAACTACCTGCTTGGTCACATTTTGCGACAATGTGAATGATTTTAGTTCATTACTACATCCTTGATGTCGAGCAACTTAGTTAGTGCAGCACCACTATTACTGATGTTGCGTAACTTAATTAAGTTGCAGAACAACTTTATTAAGGAAGTCACCTTTGCATCAAATGCAAAGGAGTCATCCTTAAAGAGATTAGAAAAAACACCACAATGACAAAGAGGCGACGGGTTTGTTTTTAACACTTGAAGATTTAATCACAAAAATAGTCTGGATAAATACAGACCCCCCCCCCCCTAG
>WNGS01164237.1:11054-21254 GCA_020271785.1 Procambarus virginalis
TGTCGGTATCAAACCAGGGTCCTGTGTCCTCCCATCCCCCCCCCCCCAGATGCGCACATTAACCTATGAACCATGATATGCTAAAGGTTACACTACTCTGATCTAGGTAATGAAGTTCTCCAGATTCTAGTAGTTCGAGCAGACTTCAAGTTGTGTAACCTTTTATTATAATGTGGTCCTTATCATGGGTTAAGGCGTGCATCTTGGGGGACCCAGGATGCTGGTTCGATCTTGCTATCCAGCCCCAAAGATACTCCAGACACTTAATGTTTACTAATGGCACAGATCATGAGAAAGATAAATACAAAGATGACATAAAAATAACTAAAAGAATGGAGCAACAAATGGATAAAAAAAATCAACTAAAAAAAAGTGCAAACCTGTGAACCAATCCAACACAAGGTACCAATGAAGAGTGGAAACCATCCTTGTAGTGGATAGAGAAGTACCTTTACGAGTAAATATCACACCAACCTGCCTCCCGATGCTCTATTTTCTGACGAATATCTTCAGTTACACATACCTGGTCGGCGAACCTATGAGCTATACTGTATTAACCAGAATAAAGTGAAATTCAAGACCTTATATGCCACATATGTCAGACCAGTTCTGGGATAGGCAGCGCCAGCGTGAAGTCCTTACCATGTAAACATAAAAAAAACGTAGTTGGAGAAAAATAGAGTATTAGATATAGTTGATATACGACTAAAGGGACGCAAGTGGTAACTAAGCACAGAAAGCCACTGATAAATTATAAATAATTTTTATGTCAAAATAGTGAGCAAATGGAATGCGTCAAGAGGTGAAGAGGCGATACGCCGCCTGGAATGAAGATATGACAGAGCTCATGAGGGTTGGGAGAACTTGCACACCAGTCGAGTGAATGCTGAGAGACGGGACTTCAGAGCTGAAGTTCAACCCCCCCCCCCTTTACAAGCACAATTAGATGAGCATGAATTTCACACTTAACTTATCGCAAGAAGCACACTTAAACATTCCAGTGGCATCACATGCGAGGAATCTTAACAAGGGACCATTCATGGCGCCCCACACACACACCCACACACACACACACACACACACACACACACACACACACACACACACACACACACACAAGACAAATATTGGGGGGAATACCGCTCCGGCATGAAACCAAGGCTTGGGTAAACACGTGTATCCTGTCGCACAGTAGTCTGCGTCCTCGGCTCACAATCCCCAAGAAGGACGGACCGTAGGGCACGTTTTCTAACTTGATGTCTCTCGTCACACAGCAGTAAAACTGGTACCCGATAGATAGTCCGTGGGTTGCGTCCTGGGGTAAGGTCAGTAGTTGACCTTTGGTGACCTCGAAAAGCACAAGACTTCCTGTCCCAACAACGGGAATTATATTATTAAGAATAAAGATTCTAGAAAAGAGGGACCAGAGAGAACTATGGCATCATTTAATAACCCTGAAGCGACTTAACAAGATGGACAATAACAGGCAACTTGATCAGGGTCGAGGCCATAATGAGGGGGTAACAAATATAAACTGAATAATCCAAACACATGTAAAGAATTTGTTTGTTGAGGAAGGAAGCTAAAACTCCATACATGACTTGGAATGTAAATATGACAAACTTCAAGGGTTTGTCAGTCATCACACTAGTTGATTAATGGTTCGGTTGGAACTCACTTACCGAAAACACACGCATGTGAGTACAGACGCACACGCACACGCGCACTCATTAGGGAGAGATGAGTCTCTAGGGAGACGCACACAAACATTGAGAGGAAGTTGGACAAAGAAATGTGGTGAAGGGAGCATGAGTATGTCGGAGCAGCACTTGAATCTGTCTGTCTGTCTACTGCTGCTGACACCTCACGTGGGAGAGGAAATGGGACGGGTAGATGAGTGACCTTGTTCTACCCCCCTTTCCGTCCACTCATTCTTCCCGTCTATTTCTCCCTCATTTCTCAGCCCGTTCTCTTGATTTGTCACAACGAACAAAATACAAAGTGACATCTTAACCTCAAACGTACGAACACCCAACAACTTACCTAACCTAACTTACTGATTCATAGAAAACGTGGATAATTGTGAGCAGTTACTTTTCACATATTCATATCCCACATTCATATTGCCACATAATCATATCCCCACATAATCCTACCCCCACATATTCATATCCCACATATTCATGATCCTTACATTGGTCCGCTTAGCTGGGAAGGCTGTCTTAGTAAGCTCCGCTGACCAAAATGAATCAAATACTACTGAGTTCCTTGTTAGTAAGATATGTATTATATTTAATTGATGATAACTTCAGTTCATGATATAAAAATGGTGTCGATAAGTCACAATAACGTGGCTAAAGATATGATGACCACACCATACACCAGAAAATGAGGGAATAATGACGTTTCGGTCCGTGCTGGACCATTATCAAGTCAGAATAAGGGTCTTTGACCACTATTGTGGGGCCAGGACGGACCGAAACGTAGTCGTTTCTTCATTTTCTGATGTGGGATTTGGTTACCATGGTGGATGGAGGGTTTTGTTACACTGGAGGGTTGCTGTTTCAATGGAGGGTTGCTGTTTCAATGGAGGGTTGCTGTTTCAATGGAGGGTTGCTGTTTCAATGGAGGGTTGCTGTTTCAATGGAGAGTTGCTGTTTCAATGGAGGGTTGCTGTTTCAATGGAGGGTTGCTGTTTCAATGGAGAGTTGCTGTTTCAATGGAGGGTTGCTGTTTCAATGGAGGGTTGCTGTTTCAATGGAGGGTTGCTGTTTCAATGGAGGGTTGCTGTTTCAATGGAGGGTTGCTGTTTCAATGGAGAGTTGCTGTTTCAATGGAGGGTTGCTGTTTCAATGGAGAGTTGCTGTTTCAATGGAGGGTTGCTGTTTCAATGGAGGGTTGCTGTTTCAATGGAGGGTTGCTGTTTCAATGGAGGGTTGCTGTTTCAATGGAGGGTTGCTGTTTCAATGGAGGATTGCTGTTTCAATGGAGAGTTGCTGTTTCAATGGAGAGTTGCTGTTTCAATGGAGAGTTGCTGTTTCAATGGAGGGTTGCTGTTTCAATGGAGAGTTGCTGTTTCAATGGAGGGTTGCTGTTTCAATGGAGGGTTGCTGTTTCAATGGAGGGTTGCTGTTTCAATGGAGGGTTGCTGTTTCAATGGAGAGTTGCTGTTTCAATGGAGGGTTGCTGTTTCAATGGAGGGTTGCTGTTTCAATGGAGGGTTGCTGTTTCAATGGAGAGTTGCTGTTTCAATTGAGAGTTGCTGTTTCAATGGAGGGTTGCTGTTTCAATTGAGAGTTGCTGTTTCAATGGAGAGTTGCTGTTTCAATGGAGGGTTGCTGTTTCAATGGAGGGTTGCTGTTTCAATGGAGGGTTGCTGTTTCAATGGAGGGTTGCTGTTTCAATGGAGGGTTGCTGTTTCAATGGAGGGTTGCTGTTTCAATGGAGGGTTGCTGTTTCAATGGAGGGTTGCTGTTTCAATGGAGGGTTGCTGTTTCAATGGAGGGTTGCTGTTTCAATTGAGAGTTGCTGTTTCAATGGAGAGTTGCTGTTTCAATGGAGGGTTGCTGTTTCAATGGAGGGTTGCTGTTTCAATGGAGGGTTGCTGTTTCAATGGAGGGTTGCTGTTTCAATGGAGGGTTGCTGTTTCAATGGAGGGTTGCTGTTTCAATGGAGGGTTGCTGTTTCAATGGAGGGTTGCTGTTTCAATGGAGGGTTGCTGTTTCAATGGAGGGTTGCTGTTTCATGGAGGATCCTGGAGCGCTGTTTGGATGACATCATTTTTGTTATTTTATTTTGGGAAGTAAAGGTGATGGAGAGGTGCAGCAAAAGAAGCTGTGGAAATTGAAATATAGTGTGAGCCATGGAACAACTCGCTGTTTGAGTATCACCTCCAGAAAGACTACGTTGATTGGGTACCACCTCGCGGAACACTGCGCAGTTTGGGTACCACCTCATGGAACACTGCGCAGTTTGGGTACCACCTCATGGAACACTGCGCAGTTTGGGTACCACCTCACGGAACACTGCGCAGTTTGGGTACCACCTCATAGAGTTAAATTATAACGCAACGGGTACAACAATGCCAGTGGGAGAGGCACTGAGAGCTAGAGACCTCACTTCCACGCAGTCAGTGATAGATGCATACTGATAGGTAAGTACCCCGTCCCTCTCCCATGCCACTTCTCCCCTCCCTTCCACACAAGCCCTCCCTCTCCCTCCCCACCACCCCTCCCTCCCAGGATCACGCTGGAACGTGTGAGCGTCTTCATCTTATTACCCCAAGAGAGATGGCTGGTCACGACGCCTCCGCCCCCCCCCTCCCTCGCACTTTCCCCTTCAGCCTCCATCACTAATACCGTCTGAAGGGTGGCCGGAGGTCCTCCTCGAGCCACCTCCGGAGGTTCAGGGGCTCTGGCGATCCTTCCCTGGATTGATAACACTCTTTGTGACCCTTGTAAGTAATGGAATGCGAAAGGGGTGAGTTTGGATGGGGGTGGTGGTGGGAGGGATGAGCTTGAAGGGGCTGGATGTTGAAGATGCGAGTTTGAAAGGGGTGGTGGAACGGGTGGAGGGTGATTCGGGCTAAGGAAGTTGAGAGTGGAAGGGGAATTAATGATGTTGGTGGTATTAGTGGTGGAGGTGATGAGGTAGGTGGTGAGAGTGGTGGTTGTGATGTTGAGTGATGGTGGAGAGGGTGGCGGTGGTTGGTTTGATGGCGGAAAGGGTGGTTGTGGTAGTTATGATGGTGGTGAATGGATGATGACCAATTCCTAGAACTTCCCAAGGTAACCTGGTCATTAGCGTTCATATTAGTCAAGTCCTCGACACGTCCATCTCCACATTTCTAACATTTCAATTGACTGTTAACTGTTCTGACTTCATTTAATATCTTCAATAACCTATGTATGCCTCTTCCATAACAACGAAGGATCAACGTCGATACAACGTTAATACAACGTTGATCCAACCCAGACTCAATACTGATTCAATGAGAATATCCGTAAGAACCATGAAGAGGATTCGAACCTGTACACTGAATTCTCCCAAGCACAAGCCCTAAGCCACTAGGCTTAACAATAATGTAACCTGAGATTCATCTTCTGATCTCATATCAGGATCAAAAGATGCCTTAAGAACCCTAGAGGACTCAGTTGAATCCCAGGTTATATTACTTTTACTATATCATGGATTAGTGTTTTTGTCAGTGTGCTTTGAACTTACCCACCGAGTACCCAGTTCGAATCCTCCTCATGCACCCACTGATTTCCATATTGATACATCACGTTAATGTGATTTCTTTGTGCATTGATTTAATGTTACATCAACGTCGTTAGACCAGACTTGCCGAGGTAGAGGGGGAGGGGGGAGGGGAGTTTATGTATGTATTCGCCTGTCTTCTCTCTCACTGCTCTAGTTCTCCCAGGAAAGCTCCACCTTAATGTTCTCAACTTGATAAGGCAGAGTCCTGATACTGGTGGTGACAGAGGCGGTCCCGGAAGGCGTTGCGACATCAGACATAAACGGTGGATGAAAGAGCGTACCGAGAAATCATAAAGAGCCCTGAGAACTATAGGGGAATGGCGGGACTTTACCGGGAGATTACATGGGGCATTGGTACAGGAGCATAGGCTACAGTGACACAAAGACAATGTTGGTGATTATAGTGTTTCGGTGAAAATGATGTGAAAACTGTTGGGGTATAGAACACTGCATGACCGTAGATGTGTCTGCCAGGGGCAGTGTGGCGGCAAGAGCCAGGGACGGTACGGCGACGAGAGCGAGGGACGGTACGGCGACGAGAGCCAGGGACGGTACGGCGACGAGAGCGAGGGACGGTACGGCGACGAGAGCCAGGGACGGTACGGCGACGAGAGCCAGGGACGGTACGGCGGCGAGAGCCAGGGACGGTACGGCGACGAGAGCCAGGGACTGTGTGACCAAGAGCCGGGAGGTGCAGTGTGTGGGGCCGGCCGGACGACCAGCTTGGGATGATCCGTCATGTGGTCCCAGTTTGACAGTGGGGTGTGACACTCACCATTGTGGCGGTGATGGAGTGATCACCAGCTGGCCCTCGGTTTACCCCTCACGGAATATGCCGCTTCTATATTACACTTGAAATATGTTATGGTACTTAAAGCGTGCATTATCGTGCCGGAAGGGTTCAAACACCTTACATCACCATTACTTACAAACACCGTACTCAGCAGATATAATTATGCCGGAAGGGACAAACCGGATTGCATGGCATTCAACAGCCCGTGTGTGCCAAAAGGGGTCGAAATGTATTTTACGTTACCGAACAAGCAGCTTAATCATATCGAATGAACCAACTTGAAATATATTACAGTGCCTCACTGGTATACTATTGTGATGAAAGGGTTAGATAAATACATAGAGTTACATGTCATTGTCCTCAGTAAGTTATCAAACAATCTTCATCGTGACTCCAGATTAACACAAACTTCAAAATACTCTGGGTAATATTAACTACTTAAGGGTCATATCAGCGTGCCGGAGAGAGGGTTCCAATTCGTCTTACTTAGCGGCCAATTCATTTCAAACGGAAGGGATCGTTTACAGCAGTTGGCGATGAGTGGAGAGTAACCCACCTGGAGAGGAAGGGACAGCTATCCTGGGAAGGGAAGAGAAGTGAAGGGAAGGGAAGGGTAGCCTGTCTAGGAGAAGAAGAGGAAAAGGCGACAGTAGGAACGAAGTGGGATAGGAAACGTGAAAGAGGGTGAAGAGAAAGGAACACCGGGAAATCATATGAGCACTGATAACTACGAGGGGGTACAGGGCATGAATACATGCCCAGTGGGCACGATAACCATTCAACATTACTCTTGTATATTGTGCCTGTTGCTTGCACATTCACCTTCTTGCTCATCCGTCCTGGGGCTCTTTCACTCAACATTGGCTCTGCATTTTCGCTTTTCATCCGTTTTCTGAAACTGATTTTTCCTAATTTAAGGCTCAACCTCTTGGGCTGAACGGTAGAGCGACGGTCTCGCTTCATGCAGTTCGGCGCTCAATCCCCGACCGTCCAACTGGCTGGGCACTATTCCTTTCCCCCGTCCCATCCCAAATCCTTATCCTAATCCCTTCCAATTGTTATATAGTCGTGATGGCTTGGCACTTTCCCCCCTGACATTTCTCTCTCTCTCTCTCTCTCTCTCTCTCTCTCTCTCTCTCTGTTGAGGCTGCCTATTACTCTTTCCTCTTTCTCCCTGTTCTCTTCTCTATTCTATCCTTCGTTTAATCGCCCAATCCATCGCTACGCAAGCTATCCTAAACCAATCCGTCTATCCCGATCCTTTGCACATTGATGGGCACAATAGTCCGAACGATCAATCTGAACGAATCTTTTTTTAATGCAGAAAAGGGTCGGGGGGAGGCAAATGAGTCTTTTGTACTGTCAGATCCAACTAGAGCGGCCCCTCTCTTCACCCCGCTCTGCAGGTGTTGAGAGCGAACCTAGGAGGCACCCCTTGGGCCCCTAGGAGCATTGTATAATGCTAGGAGCATTGTATAATGCTAGGAGCATTGTATAATGCTAGGAGCATTGTTGGTACAGCGGCACCCTGTCTAAGGTTCGGAGACGGGTCACCCCTGTATACAGCTCCGAGTATCATTGACGCAGGGGTACCTGGTATAAAATTCGGAGTAGAGATAACATAGGGACACCTTGTATAAAGTTCCGAGCAGTGTTGACCGCTGGGAAACTCGAAACAGTTCTCAGTAGCCTGCCGGCGAAAGACCGATAGCAGCGTTTATAAATGAAGTACAAGGGAAGTGCTATGTAATTTTTGGTGGAGGGGTTGCAGTAGGATTTGGAGTAGAGGGGGACGGTAGTCGGGGGAAATTCAGCAACGTTTAGTTCACGAAAAATTACAATCAGATTTTCCCATGAATTTGTAATAACATATAGAACAAATCTATTATAGTCTGTTATATTATTTTCACTGACATTAATATTTCAGTCAGTGTAATATTCTGTAACTATGATCTCTCTAAAATTTTCCCTGGCGTGTCAAATTTGAAGCGCAAAAAGAAGATAATTGACAATATGTTCGTTTGTCCTGCCTGTCGCAGGAGGCGTCCACCGTGGGCAGGCACAGGGAAGTAGAGTGGCGCCAGAGATTTGTAAAAGAGGAGCCCTCAGAGTGAGATCGTCCGTCGAAACGAGTCCCCTCACAACTCTACTGTCAAGCTTCAGGAGCTCCCCGACCCAGGATACTGTTGAGTCCCTCACACACCACACACATATCGAAGTAAGGGTCGAAAGGTCCGGGACTCGAGTACCGGAGCTCATCCCCCAAGGAAATTAAACTACTCCGTAGTACTGGCTCCATGGACGGGACGCTTTCCTAGTGTGCTCACCAACGTACAGCCGAGCGAGAAAATTGTCGCCTGCAGAGATGTTGAACTCGTGTCACAACGGAGAAAGCCGCAATACGTGGGAGTGCTGGACTCCAGTGCAGCAGTTAGTAGCATCAGGTGTCAGACTCACTCAGGGCCGTGACGGAGAGTTGACTTGTCTACGGTTGGGCAGGACCACCTAGATGGTTCATCAACTGACGTGGCAATTGGCTAATAATGGTTCTATTTGGTGTCGGGTTTTGAATGTGGTTGTGAGATGTGGGAAAATCTGGTGGTCTAGCGACGGTTGTAGTTGATGTGTAGTGTAGTGGGGAGGGTGTGAGGTGTGTCAAACGGTGGCCAGTGATGTGTCTGATGATCTGGTGTTAGTTTGGTGGTATGATGAATTGTAATGAATATGCAGCATTAAGTATATAGTTGCAGTGGAGTGAGCTCTTAGGCCGAGAGCTGGCTGATTGCTTGACTTTATGAAGATTAAGCCCACCCAAGACGGTGGCACCGCGGCGGTGATTAAGCCACAGTAACAAGGGAGCACGGGCCATGAAATTACCCCGTATACGGGCTATTCATTCCCGTGCCACCTGCTTGGGTGGCTTAATCTTCTCTAATCAATCCCCAGTATCCCGTAAAGAATAGAGGTGGTGTAACTCTTGTGTTATTAGGGGGTCAGGGTGTAGCCGGGGTGTACTACAGGGGGGTGGTGGTAGTGAAGGGTTTCTGAGCGGGTGTAACACTATGTCTCCACATCAGCAAATGTCGCGCTAGACTAATGTTGTTTGCTTGTTATAGATTCAGCTACTCGAACATAGTTCCAAGTAGCACGGGCTAGGGTGAGCACGTAGAGTACTTACCTGGCCAGAGCGGTGCTGGTCTCTGTGTGGTTCGCTATACTAGATAACTAACGCTATACTTATAATTAAAACTACATAAACCAAATTCCAAATGCTTCGCTTTTCAATACACCCTTGCCTTCTCTCTACCTTTACCCTACCCCATACCTCCCTCCCCTCCACTCCGCTAGCTGGTACCGGACGGACTCCAGTGGTGCCGCATGCGTGACCGGGACAGCCGCCTGCAGCTGCCTGACGGGTCAATCTTCTCTATGACAGGGTGCGCGGACGGGACAGAGGCACCTACTACTTCACTGCGTCGGCCCGCAGCCCCCGGCCGGGACACCGACCCCCCTGCAGGAGGGTCAACGTCCAGGATGGCCTGTGAGTACCTACCATAGGTTTGAGGTTCCTCTCTGTCTTTTACCCTACCTCTCTCTCTCTCTCTCCTCCTCTCTCATCTCGATCTTCTCTCGCATCTCTCTCGCCTCCCTCAGTTTTCTTCCTCCTCGCGATCATGTTGTTTCACTTCCGAGTATTTGTGTCACCACTTTACCCCTCAACATCTTATTTGTTACGTCGTTTCCAGCCTTGAAGAGGCCCTATGGGCACGGAAAAGAACTCTTGGCAATTGTTGTTATTCTTAGTATTTTGCTGTCAGCCCTAATCGGCACCAAGGGTAGCGCAACTTACGAGAATCCATATAGTGCATTACCCTGAATCATGGGGGACTCCTGGTAAGCAGACTATAAGATTACACTAATTTACTAAACCAATTTACGATCCTCACGCATCCTACGATTCCGCTCTTAACCTCATAGGGATGGCATTTATCAAACCATTTACGTGTACATATACGTAAACCTGTACATTGATTATAGCGGCTTATTCTGTGCTCAGTAACATTTTACAGATTCTCCAAACCCAGAGTTACCCCTAGAGAGCTATCGCTTAGACGCTACGAAGTCCAAAAAAATGTCTAAGTCAT
>WNGS01164240.1:27945-39549 GCA_020271785.1 Procambarus virginalis
TGACAGCCAGCTGTCGAGTAACGTAAAAATTCTCGGTAGATTTATCGACCCGTAGGATCGATAAATCACTCCCCAAGTGATTTAAGAGCTGTGTTCTTCTTAGTTTCCATTGACGTTGGATAGCTGTAGGCTACATGTGTCAGCAGTAATTATCTATATAAATAAAAAATGGAAATGTTCGCTTGTTCAAAATCACTAATCTCCGAAGTTCTGTCACAAATTATTTGCAAATTTTCACCAGAATGTTACATTCGCATCCAAGCGGTTGGTTATATACATACTAATAGATGTCACTGTCTGTGACAGGAAATAAACATGCTTTTTCTGAAAAACTGTGTTTTTGCATGTGTTTTTCATAACAGGGAAATCTTTGAAACCTCTTTACCGATTGCTTAGAAATTTTGACACAAAGTTCCATTCGAATAGGCGCATCTTTTTATATATCTACTGTATACATGCCTGACCTCTGACAGGAAAAAACTAGTTTTTTTGAAAAACCAGCACCAATCGTTGGACGTAAAAGCATGCTGTAATCTCCAAAAAGTTTTAACCGAGTGCTTTGAAATTTTGACCACAACGTTAACATTCGTATATAAGCGAGGTCTTTTTTATATACCTACTTAATAGATGTACACTTGTGACAGGTAAAATCATGCGTTTTGAAAACAGCACCATCTATGGACATAATAGCAACTTGCACGCTATACTAAATATGTCACAAATTCCATGACAATGTTTTGACTGTATTGATAAATTTTATTTTCATAGGTTTCAATTTATTTAATTTTTATTGAATTGTTTTGTGTGACATTTTGTTGGAATTGAGCTGTGTTTTTACCATACCATTAATTTTGTAAATATAAGTATAAATGCCACACCTGTGACAGGTAAAACTATGTTTTTCTTGAAAAACAACGCCACCGCATGTAACAACAACGCATGTAAGAGCAATACACATGCTATACTAAATATGTCACAATTCCATTTGAATGTTTCTGATTGCATTGATAAATTGATTTTTCATAGATTTTGATTTATTTGCATTTTGATTTAATTATTTTGTGTGAATTGCGTTGGAATTGAGCTGTGTTGTTTATCATATCATTCATTTCGTGAGTATAGTTTATTTTTTATTTCTTCACATTTTCATTTAACTTTTTCACTGCTTTTCTTATATTTCAGTGATGGGAACATCAGTCACTTGATGTTCCCAATTTTCTGATGGGAAGATCAGACCATTTGGGAAGGCACAGGACGAAGGAGTGGGGAATGGTGGGGATGACGAGGGGACGGAAGGGAGAGATGGTGGAGAGGACATGGGGTCAAGGGAGGGGGTAATGGTGGGGAAGGATGAGAGGATGGGGTAGTTTGGGATGGTGGGGGACGAAGGGATGGGGGAATGGAGAATGGTGGGGAGTACAAAGGGACCGTGGAGTGGGGCATGGTGGGAAGGAAGTGGGGATGCTGGAGTGGGGAATGGTTGAAAATGGCTGTATCCGGGGAGGCCATTCTTCTGCCAAATTATGCAGTTAATTAAGACAATTCTCCTTCAGATCAATGATCTTTACCCTGTGCTCGCCATCATCTTCTTGGAGGAGTCATGGTGTACGATGATCCCAACAAATACCACAGAGTATTTGAGGATAGGCGATATCCCTGGAATCCATCCTAGCGAGGATGGATACTCATGTGCAGAAAACCTCGCATCTCTGGGCAAGTATCTTATCAAAAACCTTCATTACCGTTGGGACCCGAAGAGGAAGCTGATTTAATATATTCTGCAGCGTTAAAGGACCTTCAAGAACATTGTGGCTCATCACAGCCGATGTGTATTGAACATTCACGGGGAGTAACTCTATGGTCTGGAATTGGATCTTTTTTCTTCGCAAATACCTATTTCAGTGTGGTGTTGGGGGATAGGCCCCAAACTCAGCAGGTAGAAATATTAAAAGAAGTCACTCGAGAGGGCTTTTACTGGAATCTGCGGCATCAATGAATTCAAGTGCAGGAGAAATTACTCTTCCATCTCCTGCCTATATTGGAGAAATGGGAGCATGTGTTGCAGATTGGTTAAATGTGGACATTGAATCATTGGAAAGGAGAACTACCTACAATGACTGTGGGAACCGACCTGTGAGATTTATATTTAATTTATATGAATTTATATAGAATTTATATTTAAGTTAATTTATATATTTCGATAGCAATTTGTATGATGTTAAGTGGACTGTATTTCTGCAATATTCTCACAAATCGATCCTTACACATTAGGGAGGGGTTATATTAAATTTATATATATGCAGCCAATCAAACTACAGTATTAAACTACATATTAGTTTATAAATTGAGTAGGTGCCTTATCTTATTGTATGGTAGGCTAAGTCCACCTGGTATAACTAGGATGTAGATACTGAATTATCCTCGTGCGAGGCTAGCTTCCATCACCCATAGTAACTGATGTACCAAGATTATTTTTGCTTCCTCTTCCTGTTCATGTCAAAGGGCACTAACTGTAAAGCCGGAATCCTAATATATGACAGCTGTATCAGAGAAAACACTCTATATTATATAAGATAAGGACCAAGGCTTATTTACCTGCGTTGAGTTGATCGTTCGCGTCCTAACAAGAATTAATCATATCTACCTAACATTACTGGCGAATAATGACTTAGATAAGATTTCGAAAAGACACTTCCCGTGTGGTTGTTGACAGCGTGTTGATGATGGTAGAACACTAAATTTGATCTCCATAACACTTCGTCCAAGAGAATTATAGGAGCGGAATTTGCTCCAACGACTTGGTCTTAACAAACAATGGCTGACCTCTTCACACCACTGCTCTGACGCTACTGGCTCTCCTTGTCCAATGTCAATAAGTGATAGAAGGGTCACATTTACTTTATTTTGATACTGATAATTAAGTTAATTCAAATGAGATGTTTTTATGATATTAAAAGTCCAAAGACTACTGTATTTAAGAATAATTCCCAGCAGAATAGCTGGTAAATTTATAGTACTATGTGGCAATGATATCCCGTTTTCTATTGACGGAAAATTCCACTACAAGCTACATTTTCTATGGGTAACTTGTGTATACAACGCAGCAGCAATATTATCTGCCTATTGTATGTAATTATTAAATGGTGTCGGGTTTTCCGACATAATTCCCCGGGGGCTGCTCACGGGTTGCAGTCTTACTTAGAACAGACGAGCACCGATACTCTTCCTTCGAATTATTAGATTAATTTGATGTTAGTAGTTAGTAATCACACATTTGTGCATCTGTTCGCACAGGACGGATGTCCCATACTCGAGTTGCAGGGGTTAGAAGTCTAATGCGATTTCATTTCCCTGTTAACTCTTGAAAGGCTAAAATTATAGCCTAAATACATATTATTTAACCCAGAAGACTGAATGTGATCAAGTACTACAGTCAAGTATGATTCAGGGACTGCAGTGAGATCAGTGACATTAGATATAACATGAAGCTTGTTCAGTTAACTGGTCACTGATATATAAACACTGAGGCCCATGGAATATATCTTGATTAAATAATAAATGTATCAAAATCAGTCATCAGATTTATTGGGTTTAATTTAGTTAATTGATTCAGAGGATTGAAATGCCCATCACTAAAGTCAAGTATGGTTCTGAGACTGCAGTGGGTTCAGTGACATTGGTCGCTGTGACTTGTAGCTGTTTAGGCTACTGTTCACTGATTTGCCACTGAGGCCTCATGAACTCATCTTCAGCTTTAAATGATGATATTAACATCAACCTCTGTTGCTATAGTCAGCTGTAATCTCCTTAGTATAATGCTACTGGAGATATATAATCAGCTGACAAATTTAGATTTCTACTGGTATTGTTTATCTGCAGGCATAGGTCTCCTCAGGCTTAATACTGGGCCTGAGAGTAATTTGCCTCCTGCAGAATTTAGCATGGTTATGCCCTGATATTTAGTAGGGCTACCGATGAATCGATGGTAGTAGTCTGTACCTACAAGGATACCGAAGTCGGTGAGGTGATCAGACTTAATATTATCTGCCAATTTTATTCCTCTATTTCTCAGGAATTTGGCTGTTGCTCTCAGACCTTGTACTTGTAGGTCTGCTGGTATTTTGTCCACCACAATGGCTTGTACTTGACAGACGTACCTGCCTAAACGTACTGATGGTTGTACCACCTGGTAGACTTGAGGTCCTGTATCTGTTAGAAACCCTGAGATGTTGATTGTCGTCTGGGCTACAGGCCTTAATTGTAGTTCATCTGCCAACTTTTTAGTGACATATGTTCTCTGGGACCCTTGGTCAAACAACCCACGGGTATGGACCTTGGCCCTCTTATTCTGGATGGTAATTTGGGCAGTAGGCAAAGTCTCATTGCTTTTGGACTCTGCCGATTGGACACTGATTTTCTCTCGCACCTTGCAAAACTGTACTGTGGTGGGAATGCTATCTTCCACCTTGGTTCTTGAATACGTTAATTTCGTATGTTTGCACAGTGCTGCATGGTGCCTACCTCTTCTACACCTGTTGCAGGTGCTGAATTGGGTATCACAATAGTCTATGTTGTGTGACTTGAGACAAGACACCTTGAACATCTCCCTAATTCCTGGAGTCGCTTAATACGAGTGTCTCTGTCTGGATAATTAACACAACGGTATGTTGAATGTTTCTTTTTGCAGAACATACATGTCCCCCAGCCTACTGCACGTTTGGAAGTTACCGGTTTGGGTGAACTAGTACCAGTAGGCTTGGAGGATTCTGCTGCATTGTCAGATTTTCTGCAACTAGATGTGAGAGTACTTGGCAAATGTTTATTTGGGGTAGTTGTTTTACCCTTTAATTGATGTTATTTTCTATTTCTGAAGGCTCGCAAGAGGCTTTAACTTCCTCATTTGCACGTCGTTTGCTTATGATAGAATGCAAACCTTCAGTGATGTCCTGTACTGTCAGGATGGTGTTATGTTGATGTGCGTATAATTCATCTAGTATATCGCTGGACAATTTTCGTTGAAGGACTACTTTGGTCATCCACTCACTAGTGGTTATATCAACCTTAAGACTGAATGTTCTTAGTAGTGACTCAAACTCCATGCTGAAGGATTGTAATGAGTCAGCAGTCTGATCAGGTTGAGGTAAGTCCAACAATTGTAGTACTCAATGTATGACAGTTTTCTCATTGCCAGCATTATCCCTAGGAAGCTGGACTGAGAAATTAATGCTGTAGCTATCTTCATTTACATTTTCTACTTCTCGTTCAGCTTCACCTTTATTTTCAGTTTGGAGGCATGTTAACTTAGTAGCCTCAGGTATTGGGTTTTCAGAATCCACAAAGACTGTGGATAAATTGTCTGAGAACTGTATATTTCTGGTGGTATAATATTGGGTGAGGCTTTATCCTCGTTGATTAAAGGATCAAATCTGGTTTGACATTCTCAAAAAGATCCAGATCATCCATAACATTATCTACTTTATTTTGATGTACTGGCTGTTTGCTTAGAATCAATTATCCTGTGTAAGTGCTCTAACCTGGCTTGAGTTTCTTCTTCATATTGTGCTAGGTCAGACAGAAATGGTTCTACGTCTTCAACTACTATGTCGTCGTCGTGGACTTGATTTTGGTAAGATTTCCTATTTGCTTTCAATAGATGCAATTGGGTTTGAATCAGTAACAGTGGTATTTTCAACCGATGATAATTAATTACAAGCTCGTATAACAACTGGTCGAGATCTCTTGTCAGTTGACGTTTACGTGCTTTTAAAGCACGCTTTGGTTTCTGCGGATTAATCATGGTGACTTGTTAATTGGGCACCACTGGCTCATAAACTGTGAGCAAGTACTGATGGTAGCCTAGGGTAAAATTCTGCAATCACTAGGCTATAATCCTACCTCTACTGGAAGTTAGCACTTAAATTTAATACACATTATATACATATAATCATACACACTAATGATTTGAGTGATAAACTAGTGTCACTGGAAGTACCTTTAGGTTAGCTCCTCAATTATCAACCTAGGATGGTATGGACACTAATTAATCACTCAAAGGTGTAATGATCATAAGTAAATTATTATATATACACAACTCAACTCGAGCTCGTAACAATTACACCCAAAATAGGGCCTGCACCATTCATTAATGGTGCTAGGTTGTTTAATATAGTACAACTAGAGTATAGTAATAATGGGACTAGTATGAACAATAAATAGTTCAACTAGTCAATGGTAATATCCTACCCTGTTGTGTTTTGGCAATTAGTAAACATTTTATTGAGAACACTAGTGCAATATATATATTAAATAATTCTCTATTTTGGAGAAATAATATACACAATTATTGATAATAGCCTCTATGAAACTTCTAATATTATCTAGAAGTATGAAATACTATTATTGACCTCGCAAAATTATCACCAAAAATTCGTGGATAATCTCTCGCGAAATTAACACCACAAAATCCGTGAATAATCTTGCGAGGGCACAGTCACTAATTTGACTGACTTTAAAATAAGCGCTGTCACTTCATAGAATAACACCCCGCCAATTGGCGAGTGGCCATGAAACCGCTGAGTAAGGCTGGACTTGGCTGAGAGGCTCGTGAGCTTGCTCGAGGCTATGCTGCCGGTCTTTGACTGGCGATGAATTGTTATTGTATAAATCGCACTAGTACCAGTGTATTTAATGAACCCACTGGTTAACTCTGGTTCATCCCTTACAAAGATGAACAAATAATATGTCATCCAGCTCGAAGATGACAATATAATCTAGGTTCAAAGGACCATATAATGTGGGAACCGACCGGTGAGATTTATATTTAATTTATATAGAATTAATATTTACGTTAATTTATATATTTCGATAGCGATTTGTATGATGTTAAGTGGACTATATTTCTGCAATATTTCTAACAAATCGATCCTTACACATTAGGGGGGTTTATATTAAATTTATATATATGCAGCCAATGAAACTACGGTATTAAACTACATATATTAGTATGTAAATTGAGTAGGTGCCTTATCTTATTGTATGGTAAGCTTAGTCCACCAGGTATAACTAGGACGTAGACACTAAATTATCCTCGTGCGAGGCTAGCTTCCATCACCCATAGAAACTGATGTAACAAGATTAATTCTTGCTTCCTCTTCCTGTTCCTTGCAAAGGGCACTAGTTGTAAAGCCGGAATCCTAATATATGACAGCTATATCAGAGAAAACACTGTATATTATGTAAGATATGGACCAAGGCTTAATTACCTGTGTTGGGTCGTTCGTTCATGACCTAACCGGAATTCATTATATCTACCTAACATTACTGGCCAATAATGACTTAGATAAGATTTCGGAAAGACACTTCCCTTGTGGGTGTTGACAGTGTGTTGATGTTGGTAGAACACTAAATTTGATCTCCATAATACTTCGTCCAAGAGAATTATAGGAGCGGAATTTGCTCCAACGACTGGTCTTAACGAACAATGGCTGACCTCTTCACACCACTGCTTTGACGCTACTGGCTCTTCTTGTCCAATGTCAATAAGTGATAGAAGGGTTACATTTACTTTATTTTGATACTGATAATTAAGTTAATTCAAATGAGATGTTTTTTATGATATTAAAAGTCCAAAGACTACTGTATTTAAGAATAATTCCCAGCAGAATAGCTGGTGAATTTATAGTACTATGTGGCAATGATATCCTGTTTTCTATTGAGGGAAAATTCCACTCCAAGCTACATTTTCCAAGGGTAACTTGTGTATACAACACAGCAGCAATATTATTTGCCTATTGTATGTAATATTATTAAATAGTGTCGAGTTTTCCGACAATGACCATAGGTTGTTCTGCCTCATATAAACTCTCTCTCTCAAAAAAAAAATACTAGTGTAGTGTATAATACATTATAAACAATATTCAATTGTGAATGTGCAAACATAAATAATATAAAGGGGCATTTAATTTAGTATGTTAAAAAATGAGGTGTTCTCACCAATATCCATATGTAATTATTAGGGTGCAAAGAAGCAATTGCACAACATACTGGCATCAATTATAATCTTGTAATTATATTAATAATTTAAGCACTACCTTAGTTTCTGTAAAAGGCTGATGAACCATTGATACACCAGTGTATAAACAGAATATAAACAGTCACTGTATATTTTCTTTTTATTAAACCAGTAAGCTTTTTTTCTTGACAATCATACCATTCCACTCCTCAGTGTGAAACCGGTGGAGGATTCTTTCCAAAAAGACGCGTTAATTAAGCGTTAGTTCAGTTTCTAATACATCCCTTGCTTTATAGGGAAGTGTGCTGGCGGGCACATTCAAAGTGCCTGCCAGCGGGAATATCTTTTAGGCTAGGTGGAGCTGTGCCTCTGATTGGTTGATGGCAGCCCTGCGCAACGTCCCCGCGCACGCCAGGAGGAGGTAGAGAGAGACAGAGAAGAACCACACCTTACTACAAGTAGAAGTGTTACCGACGCTCCTTGGACAGTGGTCACCAAAACCGGAGGAGAAACTTCATCACTCTTTTGAACCTTTGCTGGAACATACTCAAAGATGGGATTATCTATTACAGAGGTACACACCTGGGGTTTGTCCATGACGATCAGGTTGGTCGGTTGCAGGTCTTTTGCCAAGTCGTTGCCCAGGAGAAGTTGCACTCCAGGCATGGGAAAAGGCTTTTCCCTGATGGCGACTTGGACTTCACCGGTCACGAAGGGACAATCCAGGTAGACTCTGGCAAGTGGATAAGGAGTGGTAGCAGTGAGGTCAGTGATGAAGACGATTTCCCCGGTGTAGGCGATATTGGGCACAGCTGATTTCAATATTATTGATTGAAGAGCCGCTGTGTCCCTCAAGATCTTCAGTTTGAAACGTCCCTCCGAACTTGAACCGTTGGTAGAGACAGTTCCAGGATACAGGTGTTTACTGAAGAGAGAAAGATCATTAACATGAACACCAACATTCATCACAGGCTTACCGGACTTGGGAGGAATCTGTTTGGGTTTAGTGGATTCAGTATTACCTTTGTATTGAGACTTACCACATTTATCTGTGGTATGTCCATAGAGTCTACAATACTTACAGTACAATTGTGAGCTAGCTTGATCTGTACTCACTTTCTCGTAACTGTACCAAGACTTCTTACTGGAAGGTGGTTCTGGTGTCACCCGGTGGATAAGGCTGTAGGTGTCAGCCGACTTCGCAATTTTACGTATTCGGTCTCTTTTTTATCTGCTAAATATAAACGGACGGGAGGAGGTACACGTCTCAAGAATTCTTCAACTAGCATGAGGTTGACGAGTTCTGCAAAGGTAGAGACATGTGCTGCTTCCAGCCAATTCATAAAATATCTCCTTTTGGTGTTGGCAAATTCTAGAAAGGTGGTGGTACTTGCCTTTAGGTGATCACGGAATTCCCGTCGGTAGCTTTCGGTGGAGAGAAGGTAGGCGTCCAACACTGCTTGCTTCAGGGTCTGGTAGTCATTCTCAGATGCCAAAGTATTGAGGGTGACTGCAGCTCTACCTGTGAGATGTACTCTGAGAAGGGTATCCCATTGGTCGGCAGGCCAGCTAAGTTGATTAGCTAGGATCTCAAAGGTGGTAAAAAAGACGTCGATCTCTGCCTCTACGAACGGTGTTATTAACTTACTTGCATGGGAGACATTGAAACTTACTGGAAGACTGGCGGTAGCTTGCAGGCGTTGAGTTTGGTGTGTAGTTTCCAAATCTAGTTCTTGTCGACGACAGTCTATAGACATAGCCGCTTGCTGTTTGTCATGCTCGCGTTGCTCTCCAGGTGACGTTGTTTTTGCTTCAAGCTGTACTCGCTCACTGAGTAGTGCATCTCTTCCTTCTTGAAGGCCATCTCACGTTCCTTGAGGTGGATTCTCTCGTTCCTGTTGTTCCTTGAGTAATGCGGCCTCTCGTTTCTTGATTGCAGCTGCTTCCTTTTGTTGCTCCGCTCGATCTTGGCAAGTTCGAGTTTAAGTTTCAAGTGGCCAAATCATGCTTATCTGAAATAGTGTATGTTCGTGAGTGTCAGAGTCTATTACCCTTCATCTAAAAGTGATCCAAGAGAATGTTGTGTATATCATTCTTGTTGGCTCCATGGGGAACATCTAGTTGATACTGATGTGCAAGAGTTTGTTAATTCGGTCCTCTTGGCATGACTTAAGTTCCCTATTTCACCTGCTGGATTAGTACGGAAAGCTTGGAGACGAAACATGGTGAAATTTAGCAAATAAATGTACAACGAATAGACTGTTTGTGGATGATGTGAATGTCAGAAACAACGTGGCAACTGGGACCTATCCTGGAATCTTTAACAATTAATGTTAATTTCAAGATGGTAAATGATAATGAATCAAGATCGCAGGAAATCGCACCCGGTATTCACTGTAGGAGAATAAGGCAAGAAAATCCTACTAAGTAAGCGAACTGAGTTTCTAAAAAACATAGAAACATTTAATTGCTTCAAAAGTGAATTAGGTAGTCCAAGAATGTAGGCTACCTTGCGAGTCTCTATAGGACATAAGCAAGTTTTTCCCACTGAAAGAAATATGATACTTACAGAATTAGCGAACTTTCGTGCTCTGAAAAAAAGAAAGCTAATCCCTACCTAAGTAAATATCATCATCTCTGACCGACGTGTAGGAGTGCGAGTGTCAACTGGTGACGAGAACTGCTGCTGAGGTCCCAACTCAGCAACGAAGTCCGTGCTTAGAGGAACTATGGCCCTCTTTATCCTCCTATAGTCGGATTGCAGAATTAGGTGCTTTTGACCCGGAGACAGACCAAATACCAGGGTACCCAAAATGATGATCTGCCGAAAATATAAAATATCCTGGACAAAAGGTGGTAAACACGGGTAATAACACGGAGGGAGAGATGACCAATGACTGAGAATGAGATGACTGAGGCCTACAGTCACCACGTAATCCAAAGTTGTCTCACACTCACCATATGCTACTCCGGAATGCACAATACACACAGCACCATATGAAAAATATAAAATTGAATACTGAAAATATTGAAAAGCAAGTGTATTAAAGCCAAGTACGCTTACCACAATTTACGTTCTGGTACCAGTACCTGAGTGAAGCTCCTAGGACACCCCCCCATGTATGTGACGTAAAGTGTTGGAGTGTTGATATTCGGCAGTCCTCCAATTGCAGGTGTCAATGCCTGATCACACTAACAAAAAAAAGAGACTGCTTGCCTGTTTGTCTGTGTAAGGTAAGGGAAGACACTCAAAACACAAAGTATAAACAATGAACTTGTTAATTAATTTAGAAAGAAAAATATAATATAGACAATCCTTGGCTTAAGTGAACTTTTTCGAACAAGTCAAAAAACACAAGAAAACATAAATAATTACTAGAGATGGAATTACAATATATAAAGTTATAGTACAACAAAAATCAGGTGCTGAGAATATTGGCTAAAGCTGCTACCTCTCTTAGTATACGACAGCCTGAGCTTAGTATATCAGGGAGAAATGTCAACTCTAAGAGCACAAGAGTATTCTGTGGAAGATGGCTACAGCCAGCCCAGACGTTGACTCTGATAGATGGCGTGAGTGGTGCAGGTGTAGA
>WNGS01164241.1:8770-25277 GCA_020271785.1 Procambarus virginalis
TGTGTGGTGGCTGGTGCTGTGTGTGCTGTGTGGGGGCTGGGTGTTGTGGGTGCTGTGTGTGGCTGGTGTTGTGGGGCTGTGTGTGGCTGGTGCTGTACTCACCTAATTGTGCTTGCGGGGGTTGAGCTTTGGCTCTTTGGTCCCGCCTCTCAACTGTCAATCAACAGGTGTACAGATTCCTGAGCCTACTGGGCTCTATCATATCTACATTTGAAACTGTGTATGGAGTCAGCCTCCACCACATCACTTCCTAGTGCATTCCATTTATTAACTACTCTGACACTGAAAAATTCTTTCTAACGTCTCTGTGGCTCATCTGGGTACTAAGTTTCCACCTGTGTCCCCTTGTTCGTGTCCCACCCGTGGTGAAGAGTTTGTCTTTGTCCACCCTGTCAATTCCCCTGAGAATTTTGTAGGTGGTTATCATGTCTCCCCTTACTCTTCTGTTTTCCAGGGATGTGAGGTTCAGCTCCTTTAGCCTTTCCTCGTAGCTCAATCCTCTCAGTTCCGGGACGAGCCTGGTGGCATACCGCTGAATCTTCTCTAACTTTGTCTTGTGTTTAACTAGGTATGGACTCCAGGCTGGAGCTGCATACTCCAGGATTGGTCTTACATAAGTGGTATACAGGGTTCTGAAAGATTCCTTACACAAATTTCTAAAGGCAGTTCTTATGTTGGCCAGTCTAGCATATGCCGCTGATGATATTCTTTTGATGTGGGCTTCTGGGGACAGGTTCGGTGTGATATCAACCCCCAGATCTTTCTCTCTATTTGACTCTTGCAGGATTTCCCCTCCCAAATGATACCTTGTGTTCAGCCTCCTGCTCCCTTTCCTAATTTCATCACCTTACACTTTCCCGAGTTGAACTTTAGCAGCCATTTTCTAGACCATTCCTCCAGTTTATCCAGGTCATCCTGTAGTCTCTGTCTATCTTCATCCGTCTTGATTCTTCTCATAATTTTTGCATCATCAGCAAACATTGAGAGGAATGAGTCTATACCCTCCGGAAGATCGTTCACATATATTAGAAACAGGATGGGTCCAAGTACTGAGCCCTGTGGGACTCCGCTGGTGACATCTCGCCACTCTGATGTCTCCCCCCTCACCGTTACTCGCTGTTTCCTGTTGCTTAAGTACTCCCTTATCCACTGGAGCACCTTCCCTTTTACTCCTGCCTGTTGCTCCAACTTTTTTAACAGCCTTTTATGCGGTACTGTGTCAAAGGCTTTTTGGCAATCCAGGAAAATGCAGTCGGCCCACCCTTCTCTTTCCTGCCTAATTTTTGTTGCTTGGTCATAAAATTCTATTAAGCCTGTGAGGCACGATTTACCATCCCTGAACCCATGTTGGTGGTGCGTTACAAAGTTATTTCCCTCTAGATGCTCTACGAGCCTTTTCCTCACGATCTTCTCCATTACCTTGCATGGTATACATGTTTAGGAAACTGGCCTGTAATTCAGTGCCTCTTGCCTGTCACCCTTTTTGTATATTGGGACCACGTTAGCTGTCTTCCAACTTTCTGGTAAGTCTCCTGTTTCCAGTGACCTGTTATACACCATAGAGAGTGGCACACTTAGTGCTTCTGCACCTTCCTTTAGTATCCATGGTGAGATTCTGTCAGGCCCAACGGGCTGGTGCTGTGGGTGCTGTGTACTGGTTGGTGTTGTGGGTGCTGTGTGGTGGCTGGTGTTGTGGGTGCTGTGAACTGGTTGGTGTTGTGGGTGCTGTGTACTGGCTGGTGTTGTGGGTGCTGTACTTACCTAATTGTGCTTGTGGGGGTTGAGCTTTGGCTCTTAGGTCCCGCCTCTCAACCGTCAATCAACAGGTGTACAGATTCCTGAGCCTACTGGGCTCTATCATATCTACATTTGAAACTGTGTATGGAGTCAGCCTCCACCACATCACTGCCTAATGCATTCCATTTACTATATATATACTCTGACACTGAAAAAGTTCTTCCTAATGTCTCTGTGGCTCATGTGGGTACTCAGCTTCAACCTGTGTCCCCTTGTTCGCGTCCCTCCAGTGTTGAATAGTTCATCCTTGTTTACCCGGTCGATTTCCCTGAGGATTTTGTAGGTTGTGATCATGTCCCCCCTTACTCTTCTGTCTTCCAGTGTCGTAAGGTGCATTTCCCGCAGCCTTTCCTCATAATTCATGCCTTTTAGTTTTGGGACTAGTCTAGTAGCTTACCTTTGGACTTTTGCCAGCTTCGTCTTGTGCTTGACAAGGTACGGGATCCATGCTGGGGCCGCATACTCAAGGATTGGTCTTACATATGTGGTGTACAAGATTCTGAATGATTCCTTACACAGGTTCCTGAACGCCGTTCTGATGTTAGCCAGCCTCGCATATGCCGCAGACGTTATTCTCTTTATGTGGGCTTCAAGAGACAGGTTTGGTGTGATATCAACTCCTAGATCTTTCTCTCTGTCTGTTTCATTAAGTACTTCATCTCCTATTCTGTATCCTGTGTATGGCCTCCTGTTTCCACTGCCTAGTTTCATTACTTTGCATTTACTCGGGTTAAACTTCAACAGCCATTTCTTGGACCATTCACTCACTCTATCTAGGTCATCTTGTAGCCTCCTACTATCATCCTCTGTTTCAATCCTCCTCATAATTTTTTTCATCGTCGGCAAACATTGAGAGGAACGAATCTATACCCTCTGGGAGATCATTTACATATACCAGAAACAGTGTAGGTCCAAGGACTGACCCCTGCGGGACTCCACTTGTAACGTCTCGCCAATCTGAGACCTCACCCCTCACACAGACTCGTTGTCTCCTGTTGCTTAGGTACTCCTCTATCCACCGGAGTACCTTCCCTTTCACTCCAGCCTGCATCTCCAACTTTCGCACTAGCCTCTTGTGTGGCACTGTATCAAAGGCATCTGTATGTGTGGTGGCTGGTGTTGTCGGGGCTGTGTATTGGTTGGTCATGTGTATGCTATGTTGTGGCTGGTGTTGTGGGTGTTGTGTACAGGCTGGGTTTGTGGGTGCCGTGTCCTGGCTGGTGTCTGGGTGCTCTGTACAGGCTGGTGTTGTGGGTGTCGTGTCCTGGCTGGTGTTCTGGGTGCTCTGTACAGGCTGGTGTTGTGGGTGCCGTGTCCTGGCTGGTGTTCTGGGTGCTCTGTACAGGCTGGTGTTGTGGGTGCTGTGTACTGGCTGGTGTTGTGATTGCTGGTTTGTGTGGTGTACTGAATGGTGTTCTGGGTGTTGTGTACTAGCTGGTGCTGTGGGTGCTGTGTGTTGGTTGGTGATGTGGTGCTGCGTGTTGTGGTAGGTGTTGTGGGTGCTGTGTGTTGGTTGGTGATGTGGGTGCGGTGTGTTGGTAAGTGTTGTTGGTGTAGTGTGGTGGTTGGTGATGTGGGTGCTGTGTGGTGTTTGGTGTTGTGGGGTGTTGGGTGTTTTGGTGTTGTGGGGTGTTTGTGTTGTTTGGTGTTGTGGTGTGTGTGGTGTTTGGTGTTGTGGGTGTGTGTGGTGTTTGGTGTTGTGGTGTTTGTGTGGGCTGGTGTTGTGGGAGCTGTGTGGTGATTGGTGATGTGGTTGCTGTGTGTTGGTAGGTGTTGTGGGTGCTGTGTGGTAGTTGGTGTTGTGGGTGTTTTTGTGGTGGCGGTGTTGTGGGTGCTGTGGTGGTTGGTGTTGTGGGTGCTGTGTGCAGGCTGGTGTTGTGGGTGTTGTTTGTGTTGTTTGTGTTTTTGGGTTGTTGTGTACTGGCTGGTGTTATAGGTGTTGTGTACTGGCTGGTGTTGTGGAGCTGTGTACTGGCAGGTGTTGTGGGGGTTGTGTGCTGGATGGTGTTTGTGCTGTTGTGTGCTGGCAGTGGTTTTGGTGCTGTGTGGTGGTTGGTGCTGTGGGTGTTGTGTACTGGCAGGTGTTTTGGGTGTTGTGTACTGGCTAGTGTTGTGGGTGTTGTTAACTGGCTGGTGTTTGTGGGTGTTTTTGTTGTGAACTGGCTGGTGTTTGTTGGGTTTTGTGTACTGGTGGTGTTGTGGTGTTGTGAACTGGCTGGTGTTGTGGGTGCTGTGTGATGGTTGGTGGTTGTGGTGACGTGTACTGGCTGATGTTGTGGGTGACGTGTACTGGCTGGTGTTTGTTGGGTTGTACGTGTACTGGCTGGTGGTTGTGGGTGTTGTGTACTGGCTGGTGTTTGGGGTGTTGGTGTACTGGACTGTGGTTGGTGGGTGACGTGTACTGGCTGGTGTAGTAGACAGGGAGGTCCACGGGGCTCAGAGTACACAAACAGGATCTACCCAGCACATCAACACTTGGCCGTGTTTGCCTCGGAGACGGAGAGATTGTACACATTCAAGGATTTATTACGGGTTTTAAATCGTTTTCTTAATCCTCTTCATTATTTATTGCTCTTCGTTGGGTTTTCCTTTTCTTCCTCTTGTTACCTTCACTCCTAAAGTTTTCTGTATGTTTGATTTATATTAATAATTACAGTAAAACTAATATTGTTTTTTCCTACTATTATTATTTGTATAATATGATATTTTTAATAAATAATAACCCAAATCATAGTAATATTAGTATCATTAATAGAAATAATATAAGAAAAGAATAAAAAAATCTGACCTATTTAAAAAAAACGCGTGAATTTTCAATTCATCAATACACTATACAGTTAAAGTACATAAGTTCAGAAAAAAGGCAGACCAATAAATACACAGTTCTGCGTGCACGTGCTTCCTGTAAAGTAATTATGAGACATATTAGGAAGCTTAGTTATCTCCTCTAATAGTGTCATTTTGTCCCTAAACACCAACGTTACTTCAGGAAATAAATCTGTCAGTGTGTCACACAGTGAGACAGAGACTGTTACAGTGGCATTGTGGTCCTATCCAGCATGATGTCACAGTGATACAGTGAATGTCACAGTGGCGGGTGATCTTATCCAGCATGATGTCACAGTGCATTTAACACCTAAGAATTCGTATGCTTAACATATGTAACATTATATTTACATTTGACTGTTTCAGGATATTTATATCGATGTGCTTCATTATTTAGTATATATGATAATAAAATAATGCCTCAGCGAGTATTGAAGAAATTTCCAAGTAGCTTTAGATAATGGAAAAAATGAAACACGAGACTGGGTCCTATCTGCCACAATATCAAAGAAGTGCTGCGAGCTTTTCTCCCCGGCCGGCCATAACTGGCTCTGGCGGAGGAAAACTCTCTGCCTAAAAGGACCTGAGAGGCGGGAGTGTGAGGTATCGCAGCGATCTGGGATAATCTTTGCCGGTGGTGTGCTGGAGCGTCTCAGAAGACACAGCTGACGGCTTTCGAGCGTTGTTTTCCCCCTCGTCACCCAGTTTCTCCAGCACAAGAGGAAGGCAGGAAGTTGTGGGGGCCAGAAACACATAGTGTTTGCTTTGGGTGCAAATTCGTCTTCGAGACGTTCATAGTGTTCAAGGCCCAAGACTTTCAAGATAATTACAACCTTAGAAGGATTTAATAGGCCTGCCCCTACTCAATCACATATTAATGAGGAAATTGTAGCTGTTTGCCACCATCGTGTCAATAGCATGAGCCAGGGAGAGATTTAGAGAGATCTGCTTGACATCGTCAACAGTGTATGTGACCCAAGAAACCTTGAGGAGAGTTACTACCTGCAAGGAGGCATAATGTTTACAGTGTTCTTACTGGCACGAAGGCATATTGTTTACAGTGTACTTTCTGGCTGGTAAGCAGTGTTATAGTGTGCTTATTAGCAAGGAGGCAGTGCTTATGTGTAGCAGGCATAGTGTTTACAGTGTTATTTACAGCAAGGAGGAACAGTGTTTACAGTATTATGTATAGCAGGCATAGTCTTTACAGTGTTTTTACACTAAAACATTCTGATCTACACATATTCACATAAGCAACCCTCTCATAATTAGAATACGCTTTCACTCAAGAAATATATTTATATAATATATATTAGTATATTTTGATAGCAGTGTTTCTTGTAAACATATGTTGTTAAATATGACCGAAAAAGTAAGATTAATAATTCTAACATGAATTTTCTCAATATTTCTTAAGTTTCATTTTACTGTCGATGGTAATTGAAAAATCAATTCTCCAAAATTCATTTTCATTTCTAGTCCGACGCGACGCTTGAACGCGTTTCATAATAACGTATTACATTTTCAAAGATTTTAGTTTTCACACACTCAACTTGTAACCTGAAAACACTTAACAGAGTTTTACTAGTTCTGACGCTAAGCATCTTGTCTTATATACTCGCATTTGGGTAAAGTGATATGTTGAAACAGTTTTGGATGAGGTGAACAAACTTTTGACCAACACAAGACAGAACACGGTTCAAGAGGTATAAATTGGAAAAGTGAAAGAGAAGAATGGAAGTAACTGCAAAGGGCCTATTGGCCTATACTTCCTCTTGATGCTTCTATATTGGTACGGAGTCTTCAAGTGGGAAGAATATAGTTGTGCATTAATCATTAATTGGCTGTTGATTGCTGGTGTTGACTTTTTGATGTGTAGTGCCTCGCAGATGTCAAATCGCCTGCTATCGCTGTATCTATCGATGATTTCTGTGTTGTTTGTTAATCGACACAGAAAGTTAAGAAATCATCAATAGATACAGCGATAGCAGGCGGCTTGACATCTGCGAGGCACTACACATCAAAAAGTCAACACCAGCAATCAACAGCCAAATAATGATTAATGCAAAACTATATTCTACCCACTTCAAGACTCCGTACCAATATATATATATATATATATATATATATATATATATATATATATATATATATATATATTATATATATATATATATATATATATATATATATGTATGTCGTACCTAGTAGCCAGAACGCACTTCTCAGCCTACTATGCAAGGCCAGATTTGCCTAATAAGCCAGTTTTCATGAATTAATCGTTTTTCGACTACCTAACCTACCTAATCTAACCTAACCTAACTTTTTCGGCTACCTAACCTAACGCAACCTATAATGATAGTTTAGGTTAGGTTAGGTAGGGTTGGTTAGGTTCGTTCATATATCTACGTTAATTTTAACTCCAATAAAAAAAATGACCTCACACATAATGAAATGGGTAGCTTTATCATTCATAAGAAAAAAAATTGAGAAAATATATTAATTCAGGAAAACTTGGCTTATTAGGCAAATCGGGCCTTGTATAGTAGGCCGAGTACGACGTTCTGGCTACTAGGTACAACACACACACATATATATATATATATATANACAAAAGAATAGACAGAAACCGCAACTGAAAGGAGAAACAGATAAGGATAAACAGTGAAATACGCAGGCCTAGAAACGAGAGAACTCTCCATTAAGTGAAAGAAAAAGAGATAGCACAGCACTCTAGTTTAACATCAGAGTGAAGGCGTGTTCCGTGAGAGAAGTTTGTGTGAAAACATTTACCACTCATTTAACATTTAGTCCAGCCAGAGCAGAGATGCTGTGGTCCAGCCAGAGCAGAGATGCTGTGGTCCAGCCAGAGCAGAGATGCTGTGGTCCAGCCAGAGCAGAGATGCTGTGGTCCAGCCAGAGTACAGATTCCCCCTTTATTTAAAATTAATGCTGTGGTAAAAGTTTGCCTTCTATGAAGTAATGGTGCACTCTGTTCTGTGGCGCTGGTGTTCGACTGTGCTTGAACACTGTGCATTTTACTGTGCTGCAACTATATATTGTTGTAAGTGATTGTTATTATGTATTATATTAATTTATAATTTGTATGGTGAAATTTTATTTTGTTATTTCTGAAATGTGTTTTTTTTTTAGGGCAAAACCTGATGGCGTTCAGTAGTGTTTTCTCGTCAGTTCCGGATGCGTCCTGGGCTTACCAATGAGGAAATGTGAGTTGGAGTCCGATTAGATGTGAGCTAAAAGGTCGACCAATCAGGCACCGTCTAGCAATGAGACACAACTGTAGTCTTCGGCACGATTGTTATAGGCATCGGTTTCTCGGCCTGGAGGTTCGTTGAGGTAGATACTTGACCTCTTGACCTCTTGACCTCGTTTCAAGACTACTTGAAATTTGTATGAAGGTACGAGACCCAAGTTTCGAGAGCGGGTAGACTGTGAAAATGTTGATGAAGTTGGTTGTGCAACAATACATGCCTGTCGTTGGGGTTGGTTGTGCAACAATACATGCCTGTCGTTGAGGTTGGTTGTGCAACAATACATGCCTGTCGTTGAAGATAATTGTGCAACAATACATGCCTGTCGTTGGGGTTGGTTGTGCAACAATACATGCCTGTCGTTGAGGTTGGTTGTGCAACAATACATGCCTGTCGTTGAGGTTGGTTGTGCAACAATACATGCCTGTCGTTGAAGATAATTGTGCAACAATGCATGCCTGTCGTTGGGGTTGGTTGTGCAACAATACATGCCTGCCGTTGAGGTTGGTTGTGCAACAATACATGCCTGTCGTTGAGGTTGGTTGTGCAACAATACATGCCTGTCGTTGAAGATAATTGTGCAACAATGCATGCCTGTCGTTGGGGTTGGTTGTGCAACAATACATGCCTGTCGTTGAAGATGGTTGTGCAACAATGCATGCCTGATAGGAATCTGCATGGAATGAACGGAACGCACTTGTAAGTCAAGTGTAAAGTTTGTATTATAATCTGGCTGAATTATTAACTATTTAGCTATTGTTTACAAACATTGGCTGTGTCTGTTTGTGCGAGAGACCAGTTCATTATAAAGACAACATATTTTCAGTGAAATTTTTTTCGTAATAAGAAATGCGATTGCTAAAAGAAAAAAAATCTCTAACGCGCCAGGCAAAGGGTTGGAATTATCATAGGTATACTTAATGTACGCGTTGTATGAGTGTATATGCAGTATGAAACCGTGATCGTATTTCAAACAGATAATTGTTATTCTCACATCGCAGCATTATATATCTTTGTCCTAAAACGTGAAAGATATAATCGTCATGATATATCCTGACTGACTTCTTATATTAATATACTATTAGTTAATGATATTAGGATATTCATAATTATAAATTGTTAAATCAATATTGTTTTAACAATTAATTTTTTTTTAATATTTACTGCGAGTTTACCTAAGTCTCGGGGCAATGTTCAGTATTCAAAAGTATTCCTTCTTCCTGATCAGTAAGCTTCAACCACAAAGGGTTTTAGTAACACTCTTTTGGTTGAAAAGCCTTAAGCCCAAAACCAAAAATACATATTTTAATTTTAATTTTATTAATTCACAAAAACCGAATTATTATTACCATGTTGGTACCTCATGATGGTACCAACATGGTAGTAGTCTCATGGTGGTACCAGCATCGTAGTAGGCTCATGGTGGTACCAACATTGTAGTAGACCCAATGGTGGTACCAGCAGGGTAGTAGCCTCATGGTGGTACTAACATGGTAGTAGCCTCATGGTGGTACCTGCATGGTAGTAGCCTCATGGTTGTACCAATATGGTAGTAGCCCCAATGGTGGTACCAACATGGTAGTAGTCTCATGGTGGTACCAGCATGGTAGTAGCCTCATGGTGGTACCAACATGGTAGTAGCCCCAATGGTGGTACCAGATAGTAGTAGCCTCATGGTGGTACCAGCACGGTAGTAGCCTCATGGTGGTACCAACATGGTAGTAGCCTCATGATGGTACCAACATGGTAGTGGCCTCATGGTGGTACAACATGGTAGTGACCTCATGGTGGTACAAACTGGTAGTAGCCTCATGGTCTTATAACAATGGCTGACAATCCCTACTGACGCTCCTGGCTTACTTTGTCCAAGAGAAATGATAGGAGCCGAATTTGCTTCCGCGCCTCGGTGGTCTTAATAACAATGGCTGACACTCCCTACTATGATGATACTGGCTTACTTTGTCCAGATATCAGTAACTCATAATAGGGTCACATTTACTTTATTTAATACTGATATTAAGTTAATTAAAATGAGATTTTATGAAGGTAAAAGTCCAAAGACTAATGTATTTAAGAATAATTCCAACACATAGCTAGTGAATTTATTATAGTATGTGGTAATGATATCCCGTTTTCTATAGACGGAAAATTCCACTACAAGCTACATTTTCTATGGGTTAACTTGGGATAAAACACAGCAGCAATATTATCTGCAAATTGCATTGAATTATTAAATGTGTCGGATTTTCCGAAATAATTCCCGGGGGGCTGCTCACAGGTCTAAGTCCTATTTAGAACAGACGAACACTGATACTCCTCCTACGGATTATTAGATTATATATCTCTTGGAAGAAGTGTTATGGAAACCAAAGGTCTTCCATCATCAACACGCAGTCAACAATAAACAAGCTAAGTGTTCTACCGAAAGCCGTTTATCTAATCATTTTGGCCATTAATGTTGGTAGATATTGGGCGTACCGGTTAGAATACGAACTCGCCTCATACTAAAGGTAATAAGCCTTGGTCTTTATTTGAATCATATACAGTGTTTTTTTCTGATATAGCTGTCATATATTAGGATTCTGGCTTTACAGCTAGCACCTTTGACAGGTACAAGAAGAGGAAGCAAGACTTGGTATATCAGTTACTATGGTTGATGGAAGCTGCCTCAAAATAGGATAATTTGGTATCTACATCCTAGTTATGCATGGTGAACTAAGCCTGCTGTGTAATAAGATAAGGAACCTCCAATGTATACTAATATATGTAGTTTAGTACTGGTAGGGATTGGCTGCATATATATAATTCAATGTAAACCCCCCTAATGTGAAAGGATCGATTTGTGAGATTATTACAGAAATACAGTCCATTAACATCATACAAATGCTATCCAAATATATAAATTAACGCAAATATAAGTTCTATATAAATTCATATAAATTAAATATATAAAATCTCACAGGTCGGTTCCAACAACCTCATAGTGGTACCAACATGGTAGAAGCTCATGGTGGTACAACATGGTAGTAGCTCATGGTGGTACCAACATGGTAGAAGCCTCATGGTGGTACAACATGGTAGTATCCTCATGGTGGTACAACATGGTAGTAGCCACATGGTGGTACCAGCAGGGTAGTGACCTCATGGTGGTACAACATGGTAGTAGCCTCATGGTGGTACCAACATGGTAGTGACCTCATGGTGGTACCAACATGGTAGTGACCTCATGGTGGTACTAACATGGTAGTAGCCTCATGGTGGTACCAACATGGTAGTGACCTAATAGTGGTAGCAGCATGGTAGTGACCTCATGGTGGTACCAACATGGTAGAAGCCTCATGGTGGTACAACATGGTAGTATCCTCATGGTGGTACAACATGGTAGTAGCCACATGGTGGTACCAGCATGGTTGACCTCATGGTGGTACAACATGGTAGTAGCCTCATGGTGGTACCAACATGGTAGTGACCTCATGGTGGTACCAATATGGTAGTGACCTCATGGTGGTATCAACATGGTAGTGACCTCATGGTGGTAGCAACATGGTAGTGACCTCATGGTGGTACAACATGGTAGTAGCCTCATGGTGGTACAACATGGTAGTGACCTCATGGTGGTACCAGCATGGTAGTGACCTCATGGTGGTACAACATGGTAGTAGCCTCATGGTGGTACCAACATGGTAGTGCCCTCATGGTGGTACAACATGGTAGTAGCCTCGTGGGGGTACCAACATGGTAGTAACCTCATGGTGGTACCAACATAGTAGTAACCTCATGGTGGTACCAACATAGTAGTAGTAGCATCATGGTGGTACCAACATGGTAGTGACCTCATGGTGGTACCAACATGGTAGTAGCCTCATGGTGGTACCAACATAGTAGTGACCTCATGATGGTACCAACATAGTAGTAGCCTCATGGTGGTACCAACATAGTAGTAGCCTCATGGTGGTACCAACATAGTAGTGACCTCATGGTGGTACAGCATGGTAGTAGCCTCATAGTGGTACCAACATAGTAGTGACCTCATGATGGTACCAACATAGTAGTAGCCTCATGGTGGTACCAACATAGTAGTAGCCTCATGGTGGTACCAACATAGTAGTGACCTCATGGTGGTACAGCATGGTAGTAGCCTCATAGTGGTACCAACATAGTAGTGACCTCATGATGGTACCAACATAGTAGTAGCCTCATGGTGGTACCAACATAGTAGTAGCCTCATGGTGGTACCAACATAGTAGTGACCTCATGGTGGTACAGCATGGTAGTAGCCTCATGGTGGTACCAACATAGTAGTGACCTCATGGTGGTACAGCATGGTAGTGACCTCATGGTGGTACCAACATGGTAGTGACCTCATGGTGGTATCAACATGGTAGTGACCTCATGGTGGTAGCAACATGGTAGTGACCTCATGGTGGTACAGCATGGTAGTAGCCTCATGGTGGTACCAACATAGTAGTGACCTCATGGTGGTACAGCATGGTAGTAACCTCATGGTGGTACCAACATGGTAGTGGCCTCATGGTGGTACCAACATAGTAGTGACCTCATGGTGGTACCAACATGGTAGTAGCCTCATGGTGGTACAGCATTGTAGTAGCCTCATGGTGGTACCAACATAGTAGTGACCTCATGGTGGTACCAACATAGTAGTGACCTCATGGTGGTACCAACATGGTAGTAGCCTCATGGTGGTACCAACATGGTAGTGACCTCATGGTGGTACTAACATGGTAGTAGCCTCATGGTGGTACCAACATGGTAGTGACCTCATGGTGGTACTAACATGGTAGTAGCCTCATGGTGGTACCAACATGGTAGTGACCTAATAGTGGTAGCAGCATGGTAGTGACCTCATGGTGGTACCAGCATGGTAGTGACCTCATGGTGGTACCAGCATGGTAGTAGCCTCATGGTGGTACCAACATGGTATTAGCCTCATGGTGGTACCAACATAGTAGTAGCCTCATGGTGGTACCAACATAGTAGTAGCCTCATGGTGGTACCAACATAGTAGTAGCCTCATGGTGGTACCAACATAGTAGTAGCCTCATGGTGGTACCAACATGGTAGTAGCCTCATGGTGGTACCAACATAGTAGTAGCCTCATGGTGGTACCATCATGGTAGTAGCCTCATGGTGGTACCAACATAGTAGTAGCCTCATGGTGGTACCAACATAGTAGTAGCCTCATGGTGGTACCAACATAGTAGTAGCCTCATGGTGGTAGTATCCAGCAGGGATAGCTTCTAGGTGTAGTGACTATGATTTACCCAGGGGGTCAATATCGTGATGCCAGGGACGATAGTAGCGTGGCTTTCCCAGCCAGGATAGTGGTACCCAGCCACGATACCCTATTATACCCAGTCAGGGTAGCGTGGTTCCCAGCCAGGAAAGCGTTGTACCCAGCCAGGATAGAATGGTAATCCCTGCCAGGATTGCGTTGTACCCAACCAGGTTAGCGTGGTACCATGGCCAGGATGTGAAGTGTTCTATCAGACTCTAGTGAGCCGCCACAACACTGCTTCCTTTTATCTGAGCGATACTTGGGTGGCGGCGCTGCATAATATATAGTCAGTAACAGTTGGTCACTGCCAAGCCCAGACCACCAGCCGCGGGGGACGACAGGGATTGAGAGGAAGGGAAGATTGCGTTAGGGTGGGAGGTAGATAAATAGACTGATAATGGGGGAGAGGGGAAAATAGGATAGATAAGAGCAGAGCCAAGAAAAAGATGCTGAATATGAATGTAAGATTTTGCAACATTTTTGTTTTCTTTTTTTGCAGATGTGCAGAACGTGAGAGTGTTTGTCTGTTGAGACGCAGCATCCTCAGTCCCCTGGAGAGGAGCGAGGGAAGGTCAGACAACACCCACACTCGCCAGCAGATTCAATACCCTTCGACCTCAGCTGCCTCAGGCAACACTCGGAGCCTGAATACTGAACAAGGATTTCCAACCACCCAGTTACTCATCTCTTGATCTCGCGATATTGGTCCTGTCTGACTCCATTGTTACCTTTCACACAATGACCATTGAGGTATACCCCTGATCACGGCGTTATCATCTGGAAACTGTATACTGGAATTGTGGGTGTTTGTTGTGCGTTTGTATTGTTAGCAGCTGTCAGTGGTATTACCTAATCTTTCGGGGATTGTATGTTGGTTGTCATTTTAGGATTTGGGAGTTTAGCTGCTATTGTAGATACTTCTTGTTAGCTGGTATTGTGGATACTTCTTGTTAGCTGGTATTGTGGATACTTCTTGTTAGCTGGTATTGTGGATACTTCTTGTTAGCTGGTATTGTGGATACTTCTTGTTAGCTGGTATTGTGGATACTTCTTGTTAGCTGGTATTGTGGATACTTCTTGTTAGCTGGTATTGTGGATACTTCTTGTTAGCTGTTATTGTGGATACTTCTTGTTAGCTGGTATTGTGGATACTTCTTGTTAGCTGGTATTGTGGATACTTCTTGTTAGTTGGTATTGTGGATACTTCTTGTTAGCTGGTATTGTGGATACTTCTTGTTAGCTGGTATTGTGGATACTTCTTGTTAGCTAGTATTGTGGATACTTCTTGTTAGCTGGTATTGTGGATACTTCTTGTTAGCTGGTATTGTGGATACTTCTTGTTAGCTGGTAATGTGGATACTTCTTGTTAGCTGGTATTGTGGATACTTCTTGTTAGCTGGTATTGTGGATACTTCTTGTTAGCTGGTATTGTGGATACTTCTTGTTAGCTAGTATTGTGGATACTTCTTGTTAGCTGGTATTGTGGATACTTCTTGTTAGCTGGTATTGTGGATACTTCTTGTTAGCTGGTATTGTGGATACTTCTTGTTAGCTGGTATTGTGGATACTTCTTGTTAGCTGTAATAAAGGATGAGCAGTGTTAAGTGATATTGTGGGTGCTCTGTGTTAACTGGTATTTATTTATAATAATTCACAGTGTCGGGGGATAGGAAGCTGCAGAGTATTCATACACGTTTCGCTTTCATCAAGGTCCCCCCCCCCTTAGGACGAATTACTGACCGCCCAAGATACAACCCCACAACAAGCTAACTCCTGACCAACTCCTCCTCACTGCAACGTGAACAGCCCCATTAGGTGAAAGGAAATGTGCCCCACAATTTCTGTCCCGCCGGGGACAGAAATTAGTGCTGTGTAGTGGTTGGTGTTGTGGGTGCTGTGTGTAGGTAGGTGTTGTGGGTGCTGTGTGGTGGTTGGTGTTGTTGGTGCTGTGTGGTGGTTGGTGTTGTGTGTGCTGTGTGTTGGTAGGTGTTGTGGGTGCTGTGTGGTGGTTGGTGTTGTTGGTGCTGTGTGGTGGTTGGTGTTGTGTGTGCTGTGTGTTGGTAGGTGTTGTGGGTGCTGTGTGTTGGTAGGTGTTGTGGGTGCTGTGAGGTGGTTGGTGTTATGGGTGCTGTGTGTTGGTAGGTGTTGTGGGTGCTGTGTGTTGGTAGGTGTTGAGGGTGCTGTGTGGTGGTTGGTGTTGTGGGTGCTTTGTAATGGTTGGTGATGTGGGGTGCTGTGTGGTGGTTGGTGTTTGGGTGCTGTGTACTAGCTGGTGATGTGGGTGTTGTGTACTGGCTGGTGTTGTGGGTGCTGTGAACTAGCTGGTGTTGTGGGTGCTGTGTATTGGCTGGTGTTGTGGGGTGTTGTGTATTGTCTGGTGTTGTGGGTGCTGTGTACTGGCTGGTGTTGTGGGTGCTGTGTACTGATGGTGTGGTGGATGCTGTGTACTGGCGGGGTTGTGGGTGTTGTGTACTGGCTGGTGTTGTGGGTGCTGTGTGAACTGGCTGGTGTGTGGGTGGTGTGTAGTGGCTGGTGTTGTGGGTGCTGTGAACTGGCTGGTGTTGGGGTGGTGTGTACTGGCTGGTGTTGTGGTGGTGTGTAGTGGCTGGTGTTGTGGGTGCTGTGAACTGGCTGGTGTTGTGGGTGGTGTGTAGTGGTGGTGTGGTGGGTGCTGTGAACTGGCTGGTTGTGTGGGGGTGTGTACTGGCTGGTGGTGTGGGTGGTGTGTAGTGGTTGGTGTTGTGGGTGGTGTACTGTTGTACTGGCGGTGTTCTGGGTGTTGTGAACTGGCTGGTGTGGGGTGCTGTGAACTGGTTGGTGTTGTGGGTGGTGTGTACTGGCTGGTGTTGTGGGTGCGGTACTGGCTGGTGCTGTGTACTGGCTGGTGTTGTGGGTGCCGTGTACTGGTTGGTTGTGTGGGTGGGTGTACTGTGGTGTTGTGGGTGCTGTGAACTGGCTGGTGTTGTGGGTGCTGTGTACTGGTTGGTGTTGTGGGTGCTGTGAACTGGCTGGTGTTGTGGGTGTTGTGTACTGGCTGGTGTTGTGGGTGTTGTGTACTGGCTGGTGTTGTGATGGGACTGTGTACTGGCTGGTGTTGTGGGGTGTGTGTACTGGCTGGTGTTGTGGGTGGTGTGTACTGGCTGGTGCTGTGGGTGTTGTGTACTGGCTGGTGTTGTGGGTGGTGTGTACTGGCTGGTGTTGTGGGTGGTGTGTACTGGCTGGTGCTGTGGGTGTTGTGTACTGGCTGGCTGTTGTGGGTTGGTGTGTAATCTAGTGTTGCGCTGGTGTTGTGATGTTGTGTACTGGCTGGTGTTGT
>WNGS01164242.1:0-18030 GCA_020271785.1 Procambarus virginalis
GTGTGGTCTGGTCAACATACTTCAGCCACGTTATTGTGACTCTTCGCTTCCTGCAGGATCTTCGAGACGTTCTCCGACGCCCTGCAATGGATCCTTGCGGAGAAGTTCGGCGTGCGGGATGTCGTAAAGGTGCTAGACGACTTCCTCTTTGTGAGTTCTACCTACAACGAGTGCTTGCGGAGCTTGCGGGTGTTCATTGCCCTCTGTGAGCGCCTAGGCGTACCCCTGGCTCCCCACAAGACTGCAGGCCCCCACCACTGCCTCACATTCCTTGGACTTGAAATCGACGCACGACGTATGGAGACAAGGCTGCCGGATGACAAGAGGACGAAGTACACGACCGCAGTGGAAGACGCTCTGCGGGCCGAGAGCCTTCCCCTGCGGGACCTGCAAGGGATTATCGGCAAACTGCAATTCGCCACGTCAGTCATACCGGGGGGACGGGCTTTCCTCCGACGTCTTCACCCGCTCACCCATGGTGTACAACGTCCCTCACGCCCCTGCCAGCTGGACGCGGAGGCGAAGCTCGACTTGCGTGCCTGGCACACGTTCCTCGGCGCGTTCAATGGAGTAACGGTTTTTCCACCAGACGGTGGATGGGGGAACGCCACGGCCCTCACGATGTGCGCGGATGCCTCATCCATGGGTTATGGACTCACACTCGGAGCGGCCTGGCTCAGGGGTACCTGGCCTATGGACTGGAGCCGGCTGAACATCGCGCTCCTCGAACTTTACCCCTTCTACATGGGGATATCCATCTTTGCACCTGTGTTAGCAAACAAGAGGCTTGTGTGTATGTCCGACAACGCCGCTGTGGTAAATGTGCTTCAATCCCTGTCTGCCAGGTGCCCCCTCCTCATGCAATTGGTCCGGCCACTGGCAATCCTCCTTCTCACACATAATATTACGCTTCTTCCTTCACACCTCCCGGGCAAGTTAAACGGGGTTTGTGACGCTCTCTCCCGGTTGCAGGTACTGCCGCCATCGTTCCTGCGAGACGCAGGACTCGCCGAGAAGCCAACCGCAATCCCGCAGCACTTCCTGCCCTGCAACTTCACCCTGAAACTGTAAGGACGCTGCTCGACTCCCTACAGCCCGCGACACGACGAACGTATCAACATAAGTGGGCGGAGTACGTGGAGTATGTATCGAACGGCAGGAGACGGGGTTGCCCCTTCGAGGCTATGTCCACGACACTGGCGAACTTCCTGCAGTCGCTGCTGTCTCGAGGTTTGGCATACCGCTCTCTTAGTGCTTACCTTGCGGCTATCGCCTTCATGAAGAGATGTTACAAAAGTTAGAGAACCATTTTAACTCCCTACAACAGCAACACACTACAACCCAAGACGAATCAGATCAACTTAAGCTCCTTGATTCTGTTATCATCTCATCACTTGATTTTCCCCATGAAACTGACAGGGAAAACTGTACTGCCATCGTGATCCAGGAATTGCGTACTAAGCTGAATTATTCAATCGAAGCAAGTGACATCAAGTCAGCTTATAGAGTGGGTACGAAATCATCTGGCACAAATAACAGGAAGATACGTGTGAAGTTAGATAGCTGCTCCCGCAAGTCTGACCTTATCACTGCTGCAGTCGGTGGGAAATCCAATGTTTATGTGAACGAATGTCTAACCAGATTCAGACAAAATCTCTTATATAAACTACGTGGAATCTGCAAAAGTTCCCCTGCTATTAAACATTGTTTTGTGCGCGATGGTAAAATAATAGCTAGGAAGACTGACTCTGGAAAAACTTATGTCATAACCACTGAGGCACACCTCACTTCCTTCCTGGCTGACTGTGGGATATCAGCTGAATAACCAGATCATAATTTGTAGTCTCACATACAACCAAAGTGTACTTAAGCTCTGCCTTTCCTTTCCAAAGGTTTTTTATTTTTATTTTTATTTTTATTTTTTGTTTGTCATCTTTGCCTGTTTTTTACTCTTAATTATTTGTTCTTAGTTAATCCCCTTGTCACTAAACCTAGGGATCTTATTACCCTGTTATATTTAAAGTAACTTGGTATTTTGTTTCATGTAATCATTTATTGGAATTAAGCAATAGTATAATTGTTTGTATCATCTACCACAGTATCATAGTAAAATCTTCCACATTATAATACTCTCAACCGGTTTATTTTTACACTTAGATTTATATTAGAGTAAAATTCAAGATTTACTCAGATATACATGTCATCTTTTGTTTTCTTTCTTTTCGGAATTATCTATTTGAGCTCACTTTGTTTTCTTAGGTTCATACCAACTATAGGATTTTAATTAACCATTACTAAGCTAATTATCCTCAAGTTCATTTTACTTTATGATTATTATTTTTCTCATTATTTTTTTTTATATTTATATTGTCAGTCTCTACTGATTTTTTGTTTTTTATTTTACCTACTTCTGTGTCCTTCCTGGCTATCTATTGGATCTCAATTTTACTTCTAAATTGTTACTATTTATTGTATTTGCTTTTATTCCTGTGCTTTCCTATCATGTATCTTGTATCGTGATCCCTCTGCATCTCTATGCACACTGATATTGATCCTGATCAAAATCTTCTGTCTCATATCTACACCAACCAGCACATTGATCATCATTATTGCAAGTATTTCACAGCACACCAGGCTAAAAACAAACTCCAAAATAACACCAGTTTATCAGTTTACAACCAAAATGTTAGATCACTTGGTAAACATTTTGACGATTTAAATGCATTACTCACAGTACTAGGTACTAACTTATCGTTCATTATTTTAACAGAAACTTGGCTAAATAAAAACTATACCCAACTCTACAACTTAGCTGGTTATAAAGCCATTCATAACTGTAGGCCAAATAAAAAAGGTGGTGGCACAGCTATATATTACCGAGATACATTTATCTGCAACAGTATTATTAGTGACAGAGATGACTACTGTGAATATACTTTTGCTCAGTTTACAATTAAATCCCTTAAATCCTCATTGACTATTGGAGCCATCTATAGATTTCCCAATACTAACATAGCTTCTTTCTCAGACAACCTAAGTAATCTTATTATAAACAACAATCTCAACAAAAACCACATCATTCTGGGAGGAGACTTTAATATTGACCTGGGTCAACAAAATTGCTCTCAAGTTGACTATTTCCTTAACAGCATGAACTCCTGTATGCTAATCCCCACAATCACCAAACCTACCCGAGTCACTCAAACATCAGCCACTACCTTGGACCACATATGGACAAACATAACAGCTCCCCTTGTATCTGGTATAATCTACGACAGAACAACTGACCACTATCCTACCTTTCTCATAGCGAACATGGACATAACACCACCAAAAAGCAAGAAACTTTCATTTAGGCTACACAGTGAATCAGCTTTGGGCAATCTTACAGATGCATTTCACAATATTAACTGGGATTCTGAATTCAATAATACCCAGGATATAAATTCATTAGCTAACCTCTTCCTCTCCAAAACTCTAAGCCTCTACAACCTTCATTGTCCCCTTCTTACCAAGCAAGTAACTGACAAAAGATTAAACAATCCATGGCTCACAAGCGGCATTCTCAATTCAATCAACAAGAAACATGAATATGAAAAGAAACTTAGGATTGGCCTAGTTTCAAAGGAAGTAGCTAAAAGGTACTCATCAATGCTTACCAGTATCATAAAAAAGGCAAAACTTGCATATTATGTGAATAGATTCAATGAAGCAAAAGGCAACATGAAAAGCACTTGGAAAACCATCTCTAGTATCCTAGGAACTAAACAACACTCACATAACCAAATAAAACTCTACAAGGATGGGGATATACCGTCAACTGATTTAGAAATGGCAAATGAATTTAATAGTTTCTTTTCATCGGTTGGTGCTAATCTTGCCAGTAAAATCCCACAGACTCAGACACATATTAACACATATCTCTCAGGCAGCTATCCAAACTCTCTACTCCTTTCACCAATCAGCCCGGCAGATGTTGTGTCCATCATACACTCTCTAAAAACAAAGGCAGGGAACACCAGTGAAATTCCGTCCATTGTATACAAGAGAGCCTCCCATGCCCTTGCCCCACCCATAGCCCTACTGTTCAACAAATCTATAGAGTGTCACACCTTCCCTGATATCCTCAAAAAAGCAAGAGTAACGCCAGTCCATAAAGGAGGCAATCCGGCGGACATAAACAATTATAGACCAATATCAAATCTACCCATTCTATCAAAAATATTTGAAAAAATTATTTACAAACAGCTCTATTCCTACCTCGTAAAATTCGACATACTCAGCCCCTGCCAGTTTGGCTTCAGGTCCCAAAAGAGCACCAACGATGCAATCATTAGTCTCCTTGACGTAATCTACTCAGCACTTGACAAAAATGAGTTTCCGATTGGACTCTTCATTGACCTAAGAAAAGCCTTTGATACTGTTAATCACAACTACCTCTTACTTAAACTCCAGCATTATGGAATCCGAGGCCTTGCCCTTGACTACATCCGATCCTATCTTAGTGACAGACACCAATATGTAACTATCAATGAAACAACTTCTTCCACTCTACCAATTACCGTTGGAGTGCCACAGGGCAGTATCTTAGGACCTCTTCTATTTCTTATATATATAAACGATCTGCCTAATGTCTCTAATATTCTCAAACCTATATTGTTTGCTGACGATACTACTCTTATCTATTCAGACCTCAACCCACATACACTAAATAATGTTGTGAATAATGAATTAAAAAAAGTCCACTTATGGATGTCAACTAACAAACTAACATTAAACATCGAAAAGACTTACTACATCTTATTTGGAAGCAAATCATCAAATGCAATTCAGCTACAGATAGACAACATTAACATCAGTAATAAAAATGATGGCAAGTTTCTTGGCCTATTCCTAGACAAGAGACTCAACTTCAGCACCCACATTCAACACATAACTAAGAAAGTCTCTAAGACAGTTGGTATACTCTCCAAAATCAGATATTATGTTCCTAACTCTGCTCTCTCTCTCTATTATGCTCTAATCTACCCCTATCTTAATTATGGTATCTGTGCATGGGGGTCTACCACTGCAAACCACCTTAAGCCCATCATCACCCAGCAAAAATCTGCTATCAGAATAATAACTAACTCTGCTTTCAGACAACACTCAGCTCCCTTGTTTAAATCCCTAAACTTGCTAAATATTAACTCCCTCCACACATTCTCTTGTGTCAACTACATCTACAAAACCCTGTTCTTAAATGCAAACCATGCTCTGAAACTCTCTCTGGACAGATGTAATAGGACCCATTATCACCACACCAGAAATAAATATCTCTTTGATATCCCCAGGGTCAAACTTAATCTGTGTAAACACTCTATGCAAATTAAGGGACCTAGTCTATGGAACTCACTCCCTAGTGAATTGAAAAACTGTAAAACTTTTGCCTTATTTAAAAACAAAACCAAAAAGTACTTAATTTCATCTTCTTAGTTTCCTACACTGAGCTTTATTTTTTGCTCTGTATCTAGTGTTACCCAATCTCCTAATTCTTATGTATTTAACCCAAACAACCTTATCATTGTGTTCATTGCTGTCTTCCTTTATGTGCTAGCCATTTGCTGTATTGTGCCTACCAAATTTTGTCAACTACCATTCAAGCTTTCATTGCAATCAATCCTAGCTACCTAAGTGCTTTATTATACTGTACCTACAATTTTCTCTCATCTTTTTTTTTCTTTCTTCTTTTCTTGCCATGTAACTGTTATCATTTCTTTTTTATAATTTTTGCTAGTATTTACCTACTAAAAATTTTCTTAGATTAAGGACCTGCCCGAAACGCTGCGCGTACTAGTGGCTTTACAGGATTGTAATTACCATATTATATATTCTCACATTCCCAATGTACCTTCTTGTATATGAATAAATAAATAAATAAATAAATAAATAAATAAATGTTCAAGCTGCATGGTAGGGAGGACCCCACACGTCAGTTCCTAGTCACACAACTACTTAAGGGAGCACGCAACAAGGCCCAACGGGCCCCCGCACGACGATTGCCCGTGACCAGGCGACTACTCCAGCGACTACTGGGGGCCCTGCGAGGTGTCTGCCGCTCGACGTACGAGAAGACCTGCTACCGAGCGCTCTTCTCCCTCGCCTTCTATGCTTGCCTCCGGCCAGGGGAGGCGACCTATGCGGGGAAGGGGCAACACACACTACGCTTGGACCAGCTAACTTTATCGCGGACGGGGATAGTCATCGCGTTTGCCTCCTACAAGCACAGCGCAGGGCGTACCCCCAAGTTAACCCTGAGTGCAGTCCCCTACAGTAAGTACTGCCCGGTCCGTGCCATGACGAACTTCTTAAAACGACGGGGCTTGGAACCAGGACCTATCTTCCTGGGCGAATCGGGCTCCCCCATCACCAGACAGGATTTTACATGGGTGCTACGTGCCGCCGTTCGAGCACTAGGACTGCCTCCAAACGATTATGCACCACACTCCTTCCGAATCGGCAGGGCCACGCAGATGTCCATGGATGGCCTGGCACCGGCAGCAATCAGAGCAGTCGGCAGGTGGAAAAGCGATGCGTTCCACTCCTACGTCAGGCAAGACGTCATTCCATTACCTAGATAGGTTCTTCTGCGGCCAGCGGGCACCTCGCCCTTCAGGGGGGTGGGGGACTGGCTTCGCTGGCCTGCGGAGTGGGGGTGCTGCGCCGGATCCCCAAGTCTAGGACTGCCCGCAGCTACTTACCATATGTCAAGTGCTCACTACTGGTGCAAGTTGGGGGTTGCAGACTTTACATGTACTAGGCACTAGCATGTCATTACCCCTGGAAAATCTTAAATATTATTTTCATGCCCTCTGCGTATGCACAATATATTTTATCCATACTGTACTGGCTGTGCCACTCATTTATCTCTGGCATTGTTTAATTATAGCATTACGCTATTTTACCATGAAAAATCTTCATTATTGTTTCTATGCCCTCTGCATATGCAGAATATATTTTATCATACTGTACTGGCTGTGCCACTCATTATCTCTGGCAATGTTTTAATTATAGCATTACGCTGTTTGCGAGTACTGCAACATTGCTTCGGCTAGCTGACTCTAGGCACGGTTAACGTCCTATGACTTATTCCCTTAGTTGCATCTTTGCAGTACTGGCATGCTACTCAGTCATGTTACGATTTCTTTTTATTGTGGTACAGCAGTCGCTCTGTAAACATTAATTAATAAATTAAGGTCCCCCCGCTCCTGTTTGTTTTTCTCTTCGCCCAGAAATGGCCCCTGCATAATTTAAATTAAGCGGGGGAATTCTGGGAGCGAGAATAAACATATACGCAGCGCTCAGGAGAGCTGCGCGCGCCGTGGGGGGGGGGGCACATTTAAGCAAACGCACAAGCAGTTTCTCCCTCTTTCCACTCGGCTCTGCTACGCTTCACACTAAACACCCGCCCTCCTCCCTTGACTGCAGAACTTCTTATGCTCTCCGAGCCCCACATGTTTCGCCTATGCTTCTCTTTAATTTAGTAATTTGGGGGGTGCTGCGCCAGATCCCCAAGTCTAGGGCTACCCGCAGCTACTTACCATATGTCAAGTGCTCACAACTGGTGCAAGTTGGGGGTTGCAGACTTTACATGTACTAGGCACTGTGGTGTCTGTGTATAGCTGAGATAGTCTTGGTAGTAAGGTTGATGTAAAGTCATTCCTGGTTACTGACTTTAATACTTAAAAGACGATTACATGATAGAGTAGCTCCCAAGCTTGGCAGGCGTCCTGTGCACTGTTTACCTTCTCTCGTCGCGTCCAGCCGCCGCACATAGAAAACGGATGGTACCATTTTCTGTGAACATGACATCCCTCCTTTTCTTTAAAAAGAATGAATACAGGATGTCTACCATGCTTGTAGCACAAAGCAAAGTTATTGACACAAAGTAAGTTATTAACATATCAAGAGATATTGCATACATTTAACATTAATTAAACACACAAAGAATTTAAACAATCTTTACCATAAAGGATTTCAATGTTAAAAATACATATGCAATGTTAAACAAACATGAAAGAAACTGTAATACAAAGTTACAAAATATTGAATGAGAGATCTGCATTATTCAAACAATATTAAATTTAGTTTAGCATAACAAGTAAATACTTTGCATTACATAGGAACACAATTAATCATCATATCGTGTAGGGCGTTTAACATGTCGTTTTGGACGAGAGTCCTTAAGTACAAGAATATCCCTCGATGAATTGTTTATCGAGTTATAACTCATTTTTTCTTTTTCTTTTGCACGACTTTGCACTTCATCATTTTCTACACTAGTTGGAATCACTTTGAAATAAGCCATATTACGTGTTATACTATGATCTCTATTACTCGCTGTTACCATAGTTCCTTTTACACTAATCACTTTATATGGTTTTGTATCATACGGCATATCTAGCTTTCCCTCTTTTTTCTTTTTAACGAGAACAGTATCTCCAACCTTTATGAATTGTTCCTTTGCACGTTGATCATGAGCAATTTTCATTTTGCCCTTGGCTAGTGCATCCTTCTGAGCGAGACGTTTATCCGTTACCTTGGCTGGCATGACAGGTAGTGCGATTCTCATAGGACGTCCAAATAAAAGTTCGCCAGGCGACTTGCCCAGTGTTCCATGCGGTGTTGCACGGTAGTTCCTGAGAAAAGCATACATAGCTTGTTTCCAGGATCGTCCTTCGGCATGAGCACAGCGTACAGCTTTCATGAGAGGTTGCATGAATCTCTCGACTTCTCCATTTGCTTGTGGATGTAGTGGCATCACACGGCGGTGTTTGAATCCAATATGCTCAGCAAAGTTGACAAAGTCTTGTCCATTAAATGGCGGTCCATTGTCCGTCTTGACAACTTCAGGAATGCCAAAGTTTGAAAAGATCTTGTCGAGCTTCGGGATGACAGCCTTTGCAGATGTGGAAGTGATGATTTCTACTTCTGGATAACGTGAGTGATCATCAATGACTACCATCAAGTACTCTCCAGTTGGTAGCGGTCCACAGAAATCCATCGATACTTCCATCCATGGTGCAGCAGGTAGTGGTGAAGGTTGTAGAGGTGTTGGTCTTGAAGTATCCACTGCAGCTTGGCAAGGGACACAGGCATCATGCATGTCCTTAGCTTGACGATCAATGCCAGGAAACCACACCTTTTCTCGTAGCAGCTGTTTGGTCCTTACAAGACCTTGGTGTCCTTGATGTGCAAGCTTCAGAGCACGTTGCTGGAGAACAGCTGGAATGACGATACGAGTACCTCGCAGCACGGTGTCGCGTTGTTGCGTAACACTTAATTCTGTCTGGATGCGTTCAAGTGCTTTGAATGCATCTTGGTCAACTCCTGAGGGTGGGATGCGTGGAAACTTTTTCTTAGTCAATGCATCCACTGTTGCTTGCAGAGTTGGGTCCTCTAGGGTTGCAGTACGTATTTCATCAAGAGTGAGAGCCTTAGGGACTGCATCACAGGTTACAGAGTGTACATATTCCTCGGCAACTTGCTGATGCTTGGTGATGGTGAAACTGTTGGCAGGATGTCGACTGATGTAATCAGCGGGATTGCCTGCACCTGGCTTGTATTTCACCGTAAAGTTGTATGGTTGCAGACGAAGAGCCCATCTCTCAATGCGAGCTGGTGGTTTGGACTTTGGATTATTGAAGATGGTCTCCAACGGTTTGTGGTCAGTGACTATCGTGGTAAAGGGTGCACCAAGCAGATACACATTGAAGTGTTCACAGCCCCATACAAGAGCAAGAGCTTCCTTCTCTGTCTGACTGTATCGTTGCTCAACATCTGTGAGAGAACGGCTGGCGTAGGCAATTACTACTCTTGAATCTGGTTGACCAGGTTTGTGTTGGGCTAACACAGCACCTAAACCAACAGGACTAGCATCCACCGTTAACTCAGTGTCCATTGATGGATCAAAGTATGCAGCAGTCGCATTTTCTACTAGTGCATCTTTCACAGCATCAAATGCATTTTGCTCGACATCGCTCCAGTACCATGATGCATTTTTCTTCAGGAGCTCACGTAGAGGCTTCGTAATGGTAGCAAAATCTGGAATGAAGCGAGAACAGTAGTTTGCCATTCCCAGAAAACTATGTACTTCAGTGGATGTTGAAGGAGGTGCAGCATTCTTGATATCTGCAACTTTCTTAGGATCTGGAGACAGACCTTTGTCACTAAGTACATGTCCAAAGAATTCAATTTTATGTTTATTGAACTCACACTTTGCTCGGCTTAGCGTCAAATTCTTTTCTCGTAAGCGTTGCAATGTTGCACGAAGAGCTTTGTCGTGTTCAGCTTGGGTACGGCCATAAACAATGATGTCATCAGACATGTTGTCAGCATTAGGTATATCTTGCAATACCTGGCTGATGATGTGCTGGAATACTTCAGCAGCACTGTTAATACCAAAACTCAGGCGCTTGTACCTATACAGACCTCGATGTGTCGTAAACGTTGTGATGAATCGACTCTCATCATCAAGTTCAAGCTGATGATAGCCCTTGTTTAAATCTAACTTGCTGAATACAGTTGCACCATTCAAGCGGTAAATCATATCATCTACAGTGGGTGTAGGATGGCGTTCACGCATTATTGCCTTGTTGGGAACACGCATGTCTACACAAATGCGTATCTCATCTGGATTCTTCGGCTTTGGTGGAGTGACAATTGGGCTTACCCATGGTGTTGGGCCTGTTACCGGTTCAATGATATCTAGTTCTATCAGCCTATCCAGTTCGGCATCGACTTTCTTGCGAGTATGGAATGGTTGTCGGCGATGTGGTTGGGCAACTGGAATTACATCTGGGTTGATATGCAGATGTACCTTGCTATCAGTATAACAACCTATGGATTTAAACCGATCAGAAAATTCAGCAACAATAGCATCAACATTGTTTGCAGATTCCACTGCTACAGCATTAGAAAGCTGAAGTAGCCCCAATTTGGTTGAAGTCTTGTAACTGAGTAAAGACTCCTTTGCATTCCTAACAACATGGAATGTAGTAATGAGCATTGCATTCTTTGACTTAATCTCTGCAGTGAAAGTTCCAATCACTGGTAAGGCTACCTTTGAAGCATAGGCAGTGGCTTTGCCATTATAGTTTTCAAGCTTTGGGAATTGTTTTTTAAATTTTTCATAGTGGCACTCAGCAATGGTGTCAATGTTTGATCCAGTGTCAATAGAATTTTGAGACAAATGCCAGCAATGTATACTATAGTCTCTGGGTTGTTTGGAAGATCATTCCATTTTGTGATTGATTGTACTCCATAAATATAATCACATTCACTGTCATCTGAGACTGGTTGTAATGAAATGTTGTCTTGTATATTATTAACATTCTTGATTTGAGGTGCAATATTGTGTTTGCCACCTCGACTCCTATGACTTGATCCTCGTACATTGCTTTTATTTATTGATTGTGGTTTCTTTAGTGCGGAACGACACATAGCACCAAAATGACCTAGTTTTCTACACTCATAGCACTTCTTACCTTGTGCAGGACAAACATTATCTTGGTGTGGGTAGTCTCCTCCACAATTGTAACATTTATTATTGACAACCTCTGATGTGAGTCGTTGTGACTGCTTGAGTCTTGTTCCATGACTCCAGTTGTGATGTGGTTCTCGGCTCAATTTAATGTTAGGTTTGGCATGATATCTTCTACGATCATGGTGTACTCCCTGAACCTTACATACTTCATGACTGTTAGTAACAGTGGCAGAACCGTTGTTGGCACTGCACTCCATGGCACGAGCATCACGTGCAGCATCTTCCATTCGACGAGCCATATCCAGTATCTTGGTAAGAGAACTTTCATCATCAACAAGTTCTAGAGCTCTTCGACGAAGACGTGTAGATGTGCATGTTTCAATTATTTGCTGTTTGATTTCTTTGTCAACATCAGCAAACTCACAATGGGCTGCTAAACCCTGCAGACGTGTATGGTATTGATCAACAGTTTCATTAGAGAGTTGTTTTGCTCTCCTGAAATGCATAATTTCCATAGCAGTATTTTGCCTTGGTTTGAAATGCTCAGTTAATTTGGCCTTGGCAGTGTCATAATCTTTGGCACCACCAGTATCTTTCAGTGTATCAAAGATATCACAAACTCTATCACCTGCATAATGAAGCAGAAAGGCACGCTTTCTTTCAGCACTTTTGATGTCAGAAACTATCAACAAATTTTCAAACCTTTTAAGCCATTTGACCCACCTCTGTGACAGGTTTGTCTGGTCACAGTCAGGATCAAATGCAGGAAACTGAGGTATATTTGCCATTTTTACTGAATAAATTTAAACTTATCACTTAAAATGTTCCTCAGAATATATAACACTTACTGCACTGTATATGTTATTTAAGAATTCACTGTAATTACTTTAATTTTGCAAAGCACACAAGCATTTTAATGCAAAAGTTCACAACAGTGCACAACACAGCAGCAACTGACTTCTTACCTAGCCCTTGTGTACATGTGTTGTTCCTACTCACAGCAACACAGCAGTTGTTAGCAGTTGGTACAGCAGTTGTCAGCAGTTGGTACAGCAGTAGGCAGCAGTTGGCAGCAGTAGGCAGCAGTTGGTTCACAGCGTAAAGAATTTTGTAGCACGAAGCGTCGTTTCGTAACCAAAATAAATAAATAAATAAATAAAATAAATATGTTTATTCAGGAAAGGTACATACATAGAGAGATTTTACATAAGTGGATCGATTTATAGATAGAGCTAGTACATACAAAACATCGGGTTTTGTACACTGCATCAAAGCGTCGTTTCGTACACAGCGTCGGCAGATTCCTCTCTCACAGCAACACTCAGCACAGCTTGGGTAGCACACAGCATTGGCCAGCACACAGCAACGGCCAGCACACAGCAACGATCAGCACACAGCAACAGTCAGCACACAGCATGGGGTTGCATACAGCATCGGGTATGGTGCTCACAGACAGCTTCTCCTTCCTCCTCTGGGCGAGACAGCATGCTCCTTCCTTGTGTTTTGTTGAACAAAATACCTGCGTTCCCAGTTCATCGTCGTCGCCAGTGTGGTGTCTGTGTATAGCTGAGATAGTCTTGGTAGTAAGGTTGATGTAAAGTCATTCCTGGTTACTGACTTTAATACTTAAAAGACGATTACATGATAGAGTAGCTCCCAAGCTTGGCAGGCGTCCTGTGCGCTGTTTACCTTCTCTCGTCGCATCCAGCCGCCGCACATAGAAAACGGATGGTACCATTTTCTGTGAACATGACAGGCACTAGCATGTCATTACCCCTGGAAAATCTTAAATATTATTTTCATGCCCTCTGCGTATGCACAATATATTTTATCCATACTGTACTGGCTGTGCCACTCATTTATCTCTGGCATTGTTTAATTATAGCATTACGCTATTTTACCATGAAAAATCTTCATTATTGTTTCTATGCCCTCTGCGTATGCAGAATATATTTTATCATACTGTACTGGCTGTGCCACTCATTATCTCTGGCATTGTTTTAATTATAGCATTACGCTGTTTGCGAGTACTGCAACATTGCTTCGGCTAGCTGACTCTAGGCACGGTTAACGTCCTATGACTTATTCCCTTAGTTGCATCTTTGCAGTACTGGCATGCTACTCAGTCATGTTACGATTTCTTTTTATTGTGGTACAGCAGTCGCTCTGTAAACATTAATTAATAAATTAAGGTCCCCCCGCTCCTGTTTGTTTTTCTCTCCGCCCAGAAAGACCCCTTTTCGTATATTTTGAAGTGTGAGGATAAACTAAATAGAGTTTTAAGAGGTCTGAAAGACTGTCTTTTTGATTATACAAAACTGCTTGCAACTGGCTCTAAGCCAGGCATCTTTTATGGGTTACCTAAAGTTCATAAAACAGGTATACCGATTCGTCCTATTTTATCAGCGATTGGCACTTTTAATTACAAACTGGCGAAGTTTCTGGTTCCATTATTAGAACCATAACGCATAATGAATTTACTGTGAGAAATTCTCAGGATTTTGTAAAGGAACTTTCCTCTTTAAATTTTGAGTTCCCAACTACAATGGCTAGTTTCGATGTTGAATCACTTTTTACTAATATTCCTTTGTTGGAGACCATTGATATTTGTGTAAATCAGCTATTTGCTGACACTAATTTAGTGTCTGGATTTTGTAGTAAAATATTCAGACGGTTGTTAGAATTAGCGGTTAAAGACTCTGTCTTTATGTTTAATAATAAATATTATAAACAAATCGATGGAGTAGCAATAGGGTCTCCCTTAGGTCCTGCACTTGCCAATGCTTTTTTGAGTTGTCATGAAACAAATTGGCTTGATAAATATCCTTTGGCCTTTAAACCAGTCTTGTACAGGAGATATGTAGATGACACTTTTTTGTTATTTAGGGACCAATGTCATATTGAGAAATTGAGAGAGTATCTTAATGCACAACATAGTAATATACGTTTTACTGCAGAGTGTGAAGTGGATAATTCATTATCGTTTCTTGATGTCAAAGTTAATAACCTTAATGGGTTCAACACTAATGTTTTTAGAAAACCAACTTTCACTGGTTTAGGTTTGAATTTTAATTCTTTTGTTCCTGATATTTTTACGAAAAATGCAATTAATAATCTACTGAATAGGGCCTTCGTTTTATGTTCAAATTGGAATAACTTTGATCAAGAAATTAATTTTCTTGTGAAATTTTTTTCAAATAATGGTTATCCTTTCATATGGTATATACTTTTTTAAGGAATTTCTTAAATAAGAAGTTTCACCCATCATGTAGCATTACTACAGTAGAAAGGGATATTAAATATATTAAATTGCCATTTTATGGCACTATTAGTTTTTCTGTAAGGAGTCATTTGAGGAAAATGTTGCAGCATTGTTATCCTCAAGTAGACTTTAGATTTATTTTTGTCAACACTAATACCATAGGCTCTTATTTTAAATTTAAAGATAAAGTGCCTACCCCCCTGTGCTCTAATGTCGTATATATGTATAATTGTTCCAGCTGTAATGCTGGATATATCGGGAGTTCCATTCGGAACTTTAAGATTAGGATACTTGAGCACCGGGGAGTTTCTTTCAGGACTGGATTACCGTTGTCTAAACCAGCATTTTCGGAGATTAGAAACCACTGTTACGAGTTTAATCATTCTCTGCTGGACAGGACACTTGTATAAATGGCCAGTCAGATTTGAGAGTAATGGAATCCTTATATATAAAGGAGCTGCGGCCTCTGTTAAATAGCAACCTGTCGGCTGTTCAATTGTACACTGTATAGTGCACAGTAAGCCCTGTAATTTGATTTATAGTTCATTCTGGTAGGTAGTTCATTTTATTATAATTTTGTTTAGTTTACCATGTTTTTGCCTTTTCTTACTTATTTCAAGTCTTGACATTGTACATTATTATAATCTTTTTATTTAGGATACATAATACAATTTTTGGTATTTAGTTGTATTTAATATTACCTATCCACCGCTACCCACTGGATGGGGGGCGGTGTGCAGGACAAACATAAATTGTGACACTAGCTCTCCACATATGTCAGTTGCTTAATTTAGAACCTGTATTTGAGGTCTATCTCGAACCCATTGTTGATGTGACGACTTATATTGAATTTTGTAACTAGCTCATCAAGATTGTAACTTGCTTAGCTAAATGAATTGTGGGGTTCAGTCCCTGAGCCCATTATGTGCCTCTGTAACACTTTCCACTACCGCCCACAGGATGGGTACGGGGTGCATAATAAATGAACTAAACTAAAAAAAAAATAATATTTGAGTTTTTATAAGATTTTGGTTAGTACTTTATAATTGTCGCTTATTTTGTTTGCATTTTATATACATTTTTGTAGATTTGTGGTCATTATATCAATGTTTGTTATAGTGTTTAGTATATATGTTGTAGCTATCAAGTTTCACTCCAGTTGATCACTTCGCGTAAGTTTAATAGTATGGTTTGTTTTAGTAGTTATAAAATTCTTCTTGTAATTTAATGGATTTTTGAATTAGTTTTAATCTATGTGACAGTTAACAAGTTTTATTTGTATTGATCACTTTAAGTAAGCTTAAGTGTTTTGTTTTTTAATAATTTTCCTTTCTTTGATAGGCAATTATATTCTGTATGAGTTCTTTGTTTACCAGTTATTTGATTGTGATTTCTGTTTTTTCTTTTAGATCTGATGATGAATACGAGAGGTATTCGAAACGTTATGCATTTTAAAGTAAAGAATCTGAAACAAGATGTTCAGTAATGAGTTCCCTGTTGGGTTATTTGTGGACCTGCGTAAGGCTTTTGACACTGTCAACCACCAAAACCTTCTTCTTAAATTACATCATTATGGAGTCAGAGGACACTCCCTGCAATACCTCAAATCTTACCTTACTGACATCCTCCAGTATGTTTCTGTGAATAATTCAATTTCTCCCACCCTACCCATCAACATTGGTGTTCCTCAGGGCAGCATACTTGGCCCTCTCCTCTTTCTCATCTTCATTAATGACCTTCCAAATGCCTCCCAACACCTCAAACCAATTCTATTTGCTGACGACACAACCTTTATTTACTCCAGTCCTGAATCCCTTGCTCTAAATGCCACAGTAAATACTGAGCTAAATAAAGTCCATCTTTGGCTAACTGCTAACAAACTCACCCTTACATTGACAAAACTTACTATATGCTGTTTGGCAATAAATCCTCTAATCAAATAAATTTTAAATTAAACAATACCCAAATTTGTAACAAATTAGATGGAAAATTCCTTGGCGTTCTCATTGTTCACAAGCTGAATTTCCACGGACACATTCTAATATATCAAAAAAGTTTCAAAAACTGTTGCCATTCTTTCTAAGACCAGATATTATGTACCCCGCCCTGCCCTGGTTACTCTCTATTACTCCCTCATCTATCCATACCTCAACTATGTATTTGTGCTTGGGGTTCTACTACCCAAAATCATTTACGTCCTCTAATTACTCAACACAAAGCTGCTATTAGGACAATATCCAACTTTGGCCCCAGACATCACTCGGTACCCCTACTCAAATCTCTGAATATGTTAGATATTAAGTCACTGCACATTCTCTCATGTGTATTATACATATATAAAACGCTGAACTGTAATGCCAATCCTGACCTCAGAAGCTCCATCGAAGGTTGTAACAGAACCCATGAGCACCACACCAGAAATAAATACAGTTTTGATATTCCAAGAGTACGACTTAATCAAACTAGAAATGCTCTACAAATCTAGGGACCCAGAATGTGGAATGACCTTCCCAATCATGTTAAGACTGTACCTCTCTTAACCAGTTTAAGATAAAAACGAAACACTACCTAATAAATTCCCTGTATCCTACCTTACCCCTCTATTGTCAACCCATGTCTGTTATTTTTTTAATCAACGCTGTTTGTCGACCTATTGTATTTGTGCTGCTTTTCAGTCATGTTCCCCCCTTTTTATCTTTATTTGTATTTGTTTCTCAACACATTTTATTCTTTATACTCAATAGTATTAAGTTTTAGATATTAATGTTTTTCCCTGCCCGAAACGCATTGCATAATAGTGGCTTTAGGCATTGTATGTACTAGCTCTATCTGTAAATCGATCAATTTATGTAAAATCACTTGTATGTATGTACCTTACCTGATAACATATTTATTTATTATTATTTTTATATTGACTTTAAGCATTAAGTCATATATGTGCTGTCTTGTGTGAGAGCGGGAGTACAGGACTTAGACGCACAACGATGTCTCGTGACGGAAGTAGCTGCAGAAAGGCGTCGAGGTGGGTGGCGTGTTGACAAAACAGTGGCTCCCAATCTTCAGTCACCATGGTTCACTTCATCTCAGGCGTTTTCTTGATGACACCAGACTACTAGACCGTAAACACCATGCGTGTATACCCTTGTACAGTAAGGCTGTGGCCCGCTTCTATGTGAGTAGACTGTACTCTGTAGGGAGCCCGTGTCGTTCATCTAGTGTCCGCCTCGTTCCGCTTGTGTTACAA
>WNGS01164242.1:78318-93559 GCA_020271785.1 Procambarus virginalis
CTCGTGTTGATATCAGTTATATTTACAGGGGTTTGAATATCACACACAAAGAAGTTGTCAAGATCTTCCTCTTTCATGCTGTTTATTGGAGTGCTAAACATGGCCTCTTACTGTTTTTTAGGATTTCACTAATTTCTTTGTCATCCATAGTGTATGAATTTTCACTTGTACGAATAGGTCCAATACTAGCAGTGGTTTTGCTTTGATTTTGCATATGTGAAGAAATATTTTGGGTTTTTCTTTATTTCTAGAATTGCTTTCTGTTCTAGTTGCCTTTCTTCAATCTGATATGAATACATGTATGCCGGATACAGGAGCAGAAGTCTCTGTTCGATTTCTTCAAACTCCCTGTTTAAATTATTGCTTCTTTGTATGGAAAGTCGGCATATGGAAAGTATGGCTGCTTAAGTGACTGCTTAAGTATTTCCGTGATTTTTTTTCTTCTTGTTTTGTAGTGTCGTCTGCGTTCTCTTTCTACATTGGACCTCTTTCTGGGTTTCCTCAAAGGAACATGTTTCAGACAGACTTCATATGGTTCAGAAGTCAGTTTTTCTATTCCTTGAACATTGCTTCTCTATCAACTTTGTCACCTGCCCCAAGTATTTTGTACATTGTTATAATATATGCCATGCTCCTTGTTTCCTACAGTGTGGAGAGGTTCACTTCCCTTGGTTGCTTGATACTTGCTTGATGGAGTTCTGGGAGTTCTTCTACTCCCCAAGCCCGGCCCGAGGCCAGGCTCGACTTGTGAAAGTTTGGTCCACCAGGCTGTTGCTTGGAGCGGCCCGCAGGCCCACATACCCACAACAGCCCGGCTGGTCCGGCACTCCTTGAAGAAAACTATCTAGTTTTCTCTTGAAGATGTCCACGGTTGTTCCGGCAATATTTCTTATAGTCGCTGGGAGGACGTTGAACAACCGCGGACCTCTGATGTTTATACAGTGTTCTCTGATTGTGCCCATGGCACCTCTGCTCTTCACTGGTTCAATCTTGCATTTTCTTCCATATCGTTCACTCCAGTACGTTGTTATTTTACTGTGCAGATTTGGGACCTGGCCCTCCAGTATTTTCCATGTGTATATTATTTGGTATCTCTCTCGTCTCCTTTCTAGTGAGTACATTTGGAGAGCTTTGAGACGATCCCAATAATTTTGGTGTTTTATCTCGTCTATGCGTGAGTCCTTCTCTCGCTATCCTTCTTTCTTCATAGCTCAGTCCATTTAACTCAAGAACGAACCTTACTGCACATAACTGAAACTTTTCTAGTTTTTCATTGTCTTTCTATAGGCAAGGGTTCCATGCTGGGGCAACATACTCATAAATTTGTCACGCATGGTATGCATATAGTGCATAGTCGGAAGGGTTCTTTGTACACGTTCCTGAAGGATATCTGGACGTTTATGCCAACCTGTCATATGCTGCTGATGTGTATATCTGGCATTAGATTAGGAGTTATGTCCACTGCCACGAGTGGGGACTTGCCTTACCTTTATCCTGCACCCTAGTTGAGGTCTTGTCACTCGTATTCTTACCTTTATAACCTTGCATTTTACTGGGCTAAAATCCAGTAGTAGTTTATCAAACCATTTCTGGAGTCTGCATAGTTCATCTTGCAATAGATTGTTATCCTTTTCTGATCTTGCTCATTAGTTTAGCATCATCACCAAACATAATGGGAATGAGCTTACTTCCTCTGTTAGGTTATTTACAGATAGTAGAAACAGGATGGGCTCTAACACCGGCTCTTGAGCTGCTCAATTCTAATAACTCTCCACTTACTGAAAAGTGCTCCTTCGCCTGACTTAGCATTCTCGCCTGCCTCGCTAGGTTGTATAGGAGTCGTAAGTGAGTAAATATTAAATAGTTTCTGGAAATCCGGGATAATTCAGTCTGTGTAACCTTCTCTTTCATGTTTGATTGTTAACATCTCGTTATAGAGCGGTAATAAATTGTGCAAGGAAAATTTCTCTTTAATGAATCCATGCTTTTGCCAAGAGATGAAATTCATATGTTCCAAGTGCTCTGCGGAGCCTTTTAATCAGTCTAAAAATATCTTACAAATATCGTCGCGGGAGTTTCTTCACCCTCCAGATGGTAGAAGATCTTTGTGTAGAATGGAAAATATCCAAAAGAAAATTAATAAGTCACAATGCTGTCGTATTCACCTAGTTGTGCTTTTGAGGGTTGAGCTCTGCTCTTTCGCTCCGCCTCTCAACTGTCAATCAACTGTTTCTACTACTACTACTACTATTTTTTTTCTCCACACCACACACACACCCCAGGAAGCAGCCCGTGACAGCTGATTAATTCCCAGGTACCTATTTACTGCTAGGTAACAGGGCCATAGGGTGAAAGAAACTCTGCCCATCATTTCTTGCCAGCGCCTGGGATCGAACCCGGGACCACAGGATCACGTGTCCAGCGTGCTGTCCGCTCTGCTGGCCGGCTCCCCCACTCTGGGCTAAGCAATGTTGTGTTTAATGACATGTGTATTAGAGAAAGCCTGTGTGTGTGTGTGTGTGTGTGTGTGTGTGTGTTGTGTGTGTGTGTGTATTAAATATATATAAATAAAAATGTAAATGTTCGTTTGTTTAAAATCGCTAATCTCTGAATGTTCTTCACCGATTGCTTTGAAATTTTCACACACCGTTACATTTCATCCGAGCTGGTTTTTATATACATACTAAATTGATGTCACGTCTGTGATGGAAAAAAAAAACTAACTTTTTTTTTTAAACTGTATTTTTCATGTGTTTTTAATGCGAGACAAATCTTCGAGATCACTTTACCGATTGCTTTGAAATTTGACACAACATTGCATTCGAATAGGCGCGTGTTTTTATGTACCTACTATATACATGTCTCACCTGTGACAGGAAAAAAACATGTTTTTTTTTAAAAAACGGCACTATCTGTTGGACATAAGAGTAATGCTGTAATAGTGTGTAAAAAGCGTGTAAAAACACGCTTTTACATTACTTTTACATTACATTTACATTTTACAATTATAAAAAATTTCAGCGTGTAAAAACACGCTGTATCTCTCAAAGTTCTTCATCGTTTGCTTTGAAATTCTGACACAACGTTCCATTCGAATATTCACGTGTTTTTATCTGCCTACTATATAGATGCCACACCTGTGACAGGTAAAAAAAAATAACGTAATCTGTTTCACTACAGAGCAACACACGCTATACTAAATATGTTATGAATTACATTTCAATATTTCCGATTTCATGATAAATTGAATTTTCATAGATTTCGATTTATTTTCATTTTGATTTAATTATTTTGTGACATTGCGTTGGAATTAAGCTNGGTGAAAGAAACTCTGCCCATTGTTTCTCGCCGGCGCCCGGGATCGAACCCAGGACCACAGGATCACAAGTCCAGCGTGCTGTCCGCTCGGTCGAACCGGCTCCTTGTGACCAGGGTCCATGTGACCAGGGACCAGGGTGTTATTGGGCACAAAATGGGCGCACAAGGAATTACTGGCAGAGTTGGGAGATGGTCTTGAACTTCCTAACTTACGGAACGCGGAGTGAATAGTCAACACGGTCAAATCCGGATCATCTACTGTGAAAAGCTCCGTCTCCCCCCCCCCTCCACAAGGTACCGTACTTGCTCCGGTACTTTTGTCATCCTAATATGAGACACAGACAAGGATACAAACTACAGTACTGTATCACCATGTGCAGACGACACTGGGATATCACGCCAGTAGACAATATAGAGGACACGACAAACCTCCAGTTGGATGTAAATCTGGTCTTCCAATGGGCCACAGATAATATGATGTTAATGATAATAAGTTCCACTTTCTGCGCCATGGAAACAATTACAATTAAAAAACGGAAACCATATGTAAAACGGAATCATATCACACTATAGAACGAAAACCAAGGTAAAGGATCAAGGAGTAATTTTGTCAGAAGACCTGATTACTTTTCAGAACACCATAAAGTAGCTGTCACGACTGACAGAAAAATGACAGGTGGATAACAAGGACCTTCCACACAAGGGCCGCCATACCAATCATGATACTTTTCAACTCATTAGTGTTCAGGGGTCACTGAGTGTGACCCCTGGCTAGTTAGTGAGGCAGGTTACCTGTGTGTCCCCTGGCTAGTTAGTGAGGCAGTTACCTGTGAGTGTGACCCCTGGCTAGTTAGTGAGGCAGGTTACCTGTGAGTGTGTCCCCTGGCTAGTTAGTGAGGCAGGTTACCTGTGAGTGTGACCCCTGGCTAGTTAGTGAGGCAGGTTACCTGTGTGTGTCCCCTGGCTAGTTAGTGAGGCAGGTTACCTGTGAGTGTGACCCCTGGCTAGTTAGTGAGGCAGGTTACCTGTGAGTGTGACCCCTGGCTAGTTAGTGAGGCAGGTTACCTGTGTGTCCCCTGGCTAGTTAGTGAGGCAGGTTACCTGTGTGTCCCCTGGCTAGTTAGTGAGGCAGGTTACCTGTGAGTGTGGCCCTAGCTAGTTAGTGAGGCAGGTTACCTGTGAGTGTGACCCTGGCTAGTTAGTGAGGCAGGTTACCTGTGAGTGTGTCCCCTGGCTAGTTAGTGAGGCAGGTTACCTGTGAGTGTGACCCTGGCTAGTTAGTGAGGCAGGTTACCTGTGAGTGTGACCCTTGCTAGTTAGTGAGGCAGGTTACCTGTGTGTCCCCTGGCTAGTTAGGAGGCAGGTTACCTGTGTGTCCCTGGCTAGTTAGTGAGGCAGGTTACCTGTGTGTCCCCTGGCTAGTTAGTGAGGCAGGTTACCTGTGTGTCCCCTGGCTAGTTAGTGGCAGGTTACCTGTGAGTGTGTCCTCTGGCTAGTTAGTGAGGCAGGTTACCTGTGAGTGTGACCCCTGGCTAGTTAGTGAGGCAGGTTACCTGTGAGTGTGACCCCTGGCTAGTTAGTGAGGCAGGTTACCTGTGAGTGTGACCCCTGGCTAGTTAGTGAGGCAGGTTACCTGTGAGTGTGACCCCTGGCTAGTTAGTGAGGCAGGTTACCTGTGAGTGTGACCCCTGGCTAGTTAGTGAGGCAGGTTACCTGTGTGTCCCCTGGCTAGTTAGTGAGGCAGGTTACCTGTGAGTGTGACCCATGGCTAGTTAGTGAGGCAGGTTACCTGTGAGTGTGACCCCTGGCTAGTTAGTGAGGCAGGTTACCTGTGTGTCCCCTGGCTAGTTAGTGAGGCAGGTTACCTGTGTGTCCCCTGGCTAGTTAGTGAGGCAGGTTACCTGTGAGTGTGACCCCTGGCTAGTTAGTGAGGCAGGTTACCTGTGAGTGTGACCCCTGGCTAGTTAGTGAGGCAGGTTACCTGTGAGTGTGACCCCTAGCTAGTTAGTGAGGCAGGTTACCTGTGAGTGTGACCCCTAGCTAGGCCCTAGGATAATATATTGTGGTTTGTTTTCCCCAGACCAATTAGTGTGAGCACTTACTACACCATTTGAGGTGAGGAGCCACATGTGAGAGGGAGCCGAGGGTGTGGCAGAGTGTATGTGGTTGAAGCTGTTCTGGCTCTGTTGTCTAGAATGGTTCTGGCAGACTCACTCGGCTCCTGTACCGAGTGCTCGCATTCCTCACTCGTGTGGTGAGTGCAGTTTTAAGCTATTGTCGTATCTTTTACCCACCGCTTTCATCTTTCATTCATCTGCGACCGAGTGCACTTCCCAGACACTTTATGTCTTTTGTTTCCTCTCTTACGGCCAGGCGGTCTGCTTTGATAAAGTCTTTAGTGCAGTATAAGTGACATTGTACGTCCTCTTGTCCCTGTGACGAATATTTACTGACCCTGGACACTAACACAAACTAAGGTCACTTGTGAAGCTGCTGCTGCTGCTGCTGCCAGCAGCATCACCAGTATTAATAGCGATAACATCAGCCTAAGTCATCCTTCCAGAATTGATGGAGTGTGTGCATTCAGCATTGATGATGGAAGCCCACCATTACTTCTTGCCCCAGGCCACCGGCACTGGGGATATACCAGTAATACTGGAGATACAGTCTTATTTATATATGTATTTTATAATTGTCAAAAGAAAGTTTTGACAAATGGCGGTAATGGTAGTTGAGCTGAGGGAGGTGGGAACACCTTGCGTTGCTGAAGGTGTCATTGTTAGTGCCACGTGGTGAGAGGTGGGCACTCATGTTGTTAGTGCCACGTGGTGAGAGGTGGGCACTCATGTTGTTAGTGCCACGTGGTGAGAGGTGGGCACTCATGTTGTTAGTGCCACGTGGTGAGTGGTGGGCACTCATGTTGTTAGTGCCACGTGGTGAGAGGTGGGCACTCATGTTGTTAGTGCCACGTGGTGAGAGGTGGGCACTCATGTTGTTAGTGCCACGTGGTGAGAGGTGGGCACTCATGTTGTTAGTGCCACGTGGTGAGTGGTGGGCACTCATGTTGTTAGTGTCACGTGGTGAGAGGTGGGCACTCATGTTGTTAGTGTCACGTGGTGAGAGGTGGGCACTCATGTTGTTAGTGCCACGTGGTGAGAGGTGGGCACTCATGTTGTTAGTGCCACGTGGTGAGAGGTGGGCACTCATGTTGTTAGTGCCACGTGGTGAGAGGTGGGCACTCATGTTGTTAGTGCCACGTGGTGAGAGGTGGGCACTCATGTTGTTAGTGTCACGTGGTGAGAGGTGGGCACTCATGTTGTTAGTGTCACGTGGTGAGAGGTGGGCACTCATGTTGTTAGTGTCACGTGGTGAGTGGTGGGCACTCATGTTGTTAGTGCCACGTGGTGAGAGGTGGGCACTCATGTTGTTAGTGCCACGTGGTGAGAGGTGGGCACTCATGTTGTTAGTGCCACGTGGTGAGTGGTGGGCACTTATGTTGTTAGTGCCACGTGGTGAGTGGTGGGCACTCATGTTGTTAGTGCCACGTGGTGAGAGGTGGGCACTCATGTTGTTAGTGCCACGTGGTGAGAGGTGGGCACTCATGTTGTTAGTGTCACGTGGTGAGAGGTGGGCACTCATGTTGTTAGTGCCACGTGGTGAGAGGTGGGCACTCATGTTGTTAGTGCCACGTGGTGAGAGGTGGGCACTCATGTTGTTAGTGCCACGTGGTGAGAGGTGGGCACTCATGTTGTTAGTGCCAGGAGTGGTGGTCCACCCTCACACAGGTGTCAGGTGGTAGTGCCAGGGTGGTAGTGCCAGGGGTGGTAGTGCCAGGGGTGGTAGTGCCAGGGGTGGTAGTGCCAGGGGTGGTAGTGCCAGGGGTGGTAGTGCCAGGGGTGGTAGTGCCAGGGGTGGTAGTGCCAGGGGTGGTAGTGCCAGGGGTGGTAGTGCCAGGGGTGGTAGTGCCAGGGGTGGTAGTGCCAGGGGTGGTAGTGCCAGGGTGGTAGTGCCAGGGGTGGTAGTGCCAGGGGTGGTAGTGCCAGGGGTGGTAGTGCCAGGGGTGGTAGTGCCAGGGGTGGTAGTGCCAGGGGTGGTAGTGCCAGGGGTGGTAGTGCCAGGGGTGGTAGTGCCAGGGGTGGTAGTGCCAGGGGTGGTAGTGCCAGGGGTGGTAGTGCCAGGGTGGTAGTGCCAGGGTGGTAGTGCCAGGGGTGGTAGTGCCAGGGGTGGTAGTGCCAGGGGTGGTAGTGCCAGGGGTGGTAGTGCCAGGGGTGGTAGTGCCAGGGGTGGTAGTGCCAGGGGTGGTAGTGCCAGGAGTGGTAGTGCCAGGGGTGGTAGTGCCAGGGTGGTAGTGCCAGGGGTGGTAGTGCCAGGGGTGGTAGTGCCAGGGGTGGTAGTGCCAGGGGTGGTAGTGCCAGGGGTGGTAGTGCCAGGGTGGTAGTGCCAGGGGTGGTAGTGCCAGGGGTGGTAGTGCCAGGGGTGGTAGTGCCAGGGTGGTAGTGCCAGGGGTGGTAGTGCCAGGGGTGGTAGTGCCAGGGTGGTAGTGCCAGGGGTGGTAGTGCCAGGGGTGGTAGTGCCAGGGGTGGTAGTGCCAGGGTGGTAGTGCCAGGGGTGGTAGTGCCAGGGGTGGTAGTGCCAGGGGTGGTAGTGCCAGGGGTGGTAGTGCCAGGGGTGGGGGTCTACCTTCACACAGGTGTCAGGTCGCCTTATAACACCTCAGCTCGCCTCACAACACCTCAGCTCGCCTCACAACACCTCAGCTCGCCTCACAACACCTCAGCTCGCCTCACAACACCTCAGCTCGCCTCACAACACCTCAACTCGCCTTACAACACCTCAGCTCGCCTCACAACACCTCAGCTCGCCTTACAACACCTCAGCTCGCCTCACAACACCTCAGCTCGCCTCACAACACCTCAGCTCGCCTCACAACACCTCAGCTCGCCTCACAACACCTCAGCTCGCCTTACAACACCTCAGCTCGCCTCACAACACCTCAGCTCGCCTCACAACACCTCAGCTCGCCTCACAACACCTCAGCTCGCCTCACAACACCTCAGCTCGCCTCACAACACCTCAGCTCGCCTCACAACACCTCAGCTCGCCTTACAACACCTCAGCTCGCCTCACAACACCTCAGCTCGCCTCACAACACCTCAGCTCGCCTCACAACACCTCAGCTCGCCTCACAACACCTCAGCTCGCCTCACAACACCTCAGCTCGCCTCACAACACCTCAACTCGCCTCACAACACCTCAGCTCGCCTCACAACACCTCACCTCGCCTCACAACACCTCAGCTCGCCTCACAACACCTCAGCTCGCCTCACAACACCTCAGCTCGCCTCACAACACCTCAGCTTGCCTCACAACACCTCAGCTGGCCTCACAACACCTCAGCTGGCCTCACAACACCTCAGCTCGCCTCACAACACCTCAGCTCGCCTCACAACACCTCAGCTCGCCTCACAACACCTCAGCTCACCTCACAACACCTCAGCTCGCCTCACAACACCTCAGCTCGCCTCACAACACCTCAGCTCACCTCACAACACCTCAGCTTGCCTCACAACACCTCAGCTCACCTCACAACACCTCAGCTCGCCTCACAACACCTCAGCTCGCCTCACAACACCTCAGCTCGCCTCACAACACCTCAGCTCGCCTCACAACACCTCAGCTCGCCTCACAACACCTCAGCTCGCCTCACAACACCTCAGCTCGCCTCACAACACCTCAACTTACCGCCCGCACACTTTATAACTTCTCCTCAGCACTGAACCCCATGGATGAGGTTTTGTGGTGAGGATGAGAAATAATTAGGTGTCGGGAGTAGTGTGAACGCCATCATGATGTGGATGACTGTGGATGCGTCCAAGTGTGCCCGGCTTGCCACCTCGTGGCCCGTCATCCAGGTCCCTCGCTGCCTGCTACTGCCACTAACACCTGTTTATGTAATATATAGGTAATAGGACCTATTCTTCCCCCTGCCCATGTTGAGAGTGGTCGAGGGGGCCCACTCTTCATTGTGTGCTCACATGTACACGTTATTGGTGGTGAGCGGCCTGTTGTCACCGTGAGGGGAGTGCCCTTCACGCCAGTGTGGCGCCCTTCACGCCAGGTGTGGCGCCCTTCACGCCAGGTGTGGCGCCCTTCACGCCAGGTGTGGTGCCCTTCACGCCAGGTGTGGCGCCCTTCACTCCAGGTGTGGCGCCCTTCACGCCAGGTGTGGTGCCCTTCACGCCAGGTGTGGCGCCCTTCACGCCAGGTGTGGCGCCCTTCACTCCAGGTGTGGCGCCCTTCACGCCAGGTGTGGCGCCCTTCACTCCAGGTGTGGCGCCCTTCACGCCAGGTGTGGCGCCCTTCACGCCAGGTGTGGCGCCCTTCACGCCAGGTGTGGCGCCCTTCACGCCAGGTGTGGCGCCCTTCACGCCAGGTGTGGCGCCTTCACGCCAGGTGTGGCGCCCTTCACTCCAGGTGTGGCGCCCTTCACGCCAGGTGTGGCGCCCTTCACGCCATGTGTGGTGCCCTTCACGCCATGTGTGGCGCCCTTCACTCCAGGTGTGGCGCCCTTCACTCCATGTGTGGTGCCCTTCACGCCATGTGTGGCGCCCTTCACTCCAGGTGTGGCGCCCTTCACTCCATGTGTGGTGCCCTTCACGCCATGTGTGGCGCCCTTCACTCCAGGTGTGGCGCCCTTCACTCCAGGTGTGGCGCCCTTCACTCCAGGTGTGGCGCCCTTCACTCCATGTGTGGCGCCCTTCACTCCAGGTGTGGCGCCCTTCACTCCAGGTGTGGCGCCCTTCACTCCAGGTGTGGCGCCCTTCACTCCAGGTGTGGCGCCCTTCACTCCATGTGTGGCGCCCTTCACGCCAGGTGTGGCGCCCTTCACTCCAGGTGTGGCGCCCTTCACTCCAGGTGTGGCGCCCTTCACTCCAGGTGTGGCGCTCTTTTAGTCAGTCGTATAAAATTACTCCAACATTTATCTTTTTACAATTTTTAATTTATTTGTTATTGCATTAATTTGTCCATGTATATTTAATTCATGTGAATTAGTGTTCTTTGAGTTGAGCATTTGGCTGTTTATTTTTCCCGAGTGAAAGTCTTACATTTTCGTGAGTCCTTGGCTGTGAAATTAATTACAGTGAAGTAATTGTTAAGGGAATGTTCATTTGGTCGTCGATCATATTTGTACTTGTGTTCTGTCGTGTTCAGCCCGCTAATCCAGGTGTAAGGATATCAAGAGTGGCCCTTCCTGGCACTCTAGGTCACCCGCTCATCCAAGTGTAAGGATATCAAGAGTGGCACTCTAGGTCACCCGCTCATCACCGCAGATGTTGTCTACACTGATGGTGTACACACAACAAATAAAATCAAACCCAAGTGCAGTGAACTGCTTTGTACCCCAGGGCACAGTCCTTGCACCGCTGTTATTTCTCATTCTTATAACGGATATAGACAAAAATACTAGTCACAGCTTCGTGTCATCCTTTGCAGGTGATATAAAAATCACCATGAAAATTTCCTCTGTAGAAGACACCGAAAAACTGGAGGCAGATATTAATAAAGTCTACAGTTGTCAACTGAAAATAGCATGATGTTTAATGGTGATAAGTTGCTGGTAGTGAGGTATGGTGCAAACAGGACGTTAAACGAAGCACAGGGTACTGGACACAGTCACACCTGCTCATACAAGAAAAGCAACATGTAAAAGTCACGAGTCGAGCCTGGCCTCAGGCCCGGCTCGGGGAGTAGAAGAACTCTCAGAACCCTCTCCAGGTATGCCCCAGGTATGCTCCAAGTATGCCCCAGGTATGCTCCAGGTATGCCCCAGGTATGCCCCAGGTATGCTCCGCCAGTACCCGGTTACATGTGCTCGTTGGTGGAGTGTTCGGGAGGTTTGGTGGGGATTGATTGGGTTTATATTATCAACGTGGACAACGAGTCATCGTGTTATACACCTCTCCCGTCTTCCTTCCTCCACCACAGACCATCTGCCCTGCCCGCCTGCCCCCTCCACGCACGGGACCACTAGATCGCCGCTCTTTATATATCTTGGCTTTCCCGGTATAAATTAATCTATTATCAGCTTCTAGGAAATTTAATTAGCTTGCTGTGGGAGACAATGAAATATTATATTTTTGTTGGGGGAGACGGGTGGAGAGGGAGAGGGGGAAGGAAGGAGGATGGAGGGAGTGTGTCTCATCTATATGTGTCTTCATGGTAGAGTTTCTGCTCTTGGATCCCACCTTTCTAGTCGCCGGTTATCTAATTCAATGATAACAAATTTCCATATGATATCTTATTACAAAATTATGACTGGAGGTCGCTTCTATAACCTGGTCTTTTTTGGTTCATTCCATTTTACCACTATTATACTAAAGTAAAACATTCTAACATCTGTATGACTCGTGTTTGTCAAGCTTCTTCTCACGCCTTCTTCTTCTATTGGTATTGCCAACATTTCCTTATTTTTTCTGCTGTCAATCCCTCTTAAGTATTTTATGTGGTATACCATGCCTCCTCTCTCCATCCTCTGTTCTAGCAATGTTGGGTCTAGGTCTTTCAGTCTTTCTTCATACGCCATCCCTTTCAATTCTGGGGCGAGCCTCATTGCAAACTTGTTAATTCTTTCGCGTTAACTTTTTTTTTTGTTTAGATGGGAGCTTCATGATTCGGCGGCATGCTCTAAGACTGGTCTTACATAGGCGGTGTACAGCGTTCAAAATGCTGCCTTATTGAGATGTCTGAATGATGTTCTGACTTGTTAGTATGGCGAATATTACTGATGCTATCTTATACCAGTTGTATGTGTCTGGAGTTTGGCTTGGTATTTTATCCACTCCCAGGTCTTCTTCTTTAGTCATTACAAGGAAGTAGTTCCTCTTCATTGTGTATCGTCCTTTTGGCCTGTCACCTCTTCCCATTTTCCTCATCTTACACTTCCTGGTTTTGAAATCCGGCAGTTATTTCTCGCACCTACGCTGGTTCAACTTGTCGCCCCACACTGTGACTCTCAGACTCCTGTGTGTTAGGTATTCCCCGACCAATGTCAGTGCTCTTGCACATGCTCCAACAGTCTCTCAAGTTTGTGTAGTAAACTCTTGTGTGAGGTATTGTGTCAAAGGCTTTTAGCAGTACAGAAATACACAACCTGCATAACCTGTGTCATCCTGCCTTAATTGCTGTACTTTATCATAGTACTCTAGTAGGTTCATTACGCATTTTTTTTCCGTGAATCCATGTTGATGTTTGTGTACATACCTAATTCCAGTGTTATTATTCTTTCAAGTACTTTGTCAGGGATGCTAGTCTGTTGTGAGGGCCTTCTCTCTATCTCCCTTCTTGTACAGTGATATCACATTTGCCTTCTTCCAGTAGCTGGACTATTCTCCCTTTTAATTGAATCATTAAATTCAATTCCAGAGGTATACTGAAGCCTGTACCACTTCTTGTGCCTGTACCACGTCCATGATGATGCTTATCTGCTCCACTGGCTCTAATTTCATCTCATGATGTTAGTTGTCTCATTAATTCCTCTGCTGTTTTCTCATATTTGTCAGTCTCTCATTGAGGCTTCTCTCCTCTTCTAACACTGGCAACTGTTCTGGCTCAATCATGAAATTTCCATAGAATCTGTCATTTAGTTTTTCACAAATTTCCGTCATTTCTTGCGTGTTCACTTCCGCTTTTTTGTAATCTAGTCACTTGATTATTTATTGTCATTTTCCTTCTTATATGACTATGCAATAGTTTTGGACGTTTCTTTGCTTTAATTGCAACATTTTTTTCGTATTTTCTTTACGATACTTTCTTACATAATTTATGTATGCATTCCTAGCCCTTCTGCATCTTTTCCAGCTTTCATCTGTTCTTTGACCTATGTATTATGTAGTCTTTGACCTCCTACTATGTGTAGGAGGCCTGGTCGATGACCGGGCCGCGGGGACGCTAAGCCCCGGAAGCACCTCAAGGTATCCTGTATTTCCTCCGCTCCCTCCTTTTCGTTTCATCTTTTTGGCATTGTGTACTGACTCATGGTTAATATATTCTCTCCTATTTGTTTACCTTATTGTTGGCATGACTGTCTCTCGAGACTCTTCGCATCTCAGTTTGACTTGATCCATCGTTTCCTGGACTGTCGTTATTCTGAGCTCTTCCTCCCATAACACATTTTGCAGGTAATCTCTTACTCTCATTTAATCCCCTTTTCTATAGTTTGCTGTTCCCTGACCCCTTGTCTTATGGTCATTGTTTCAAGTTCAGTCATAAATCAAAGACCAGGACACATTAGTCACTGGCTTCTAGTGGTATTTCATGTTCCAAGTTCTAGATGTCTTCTTCTTTGTGGGTGAAGATCAAGTCCAGAAGACTTGGTGTTTCTCCTTCCCCATTCTCTTGTCATTCTTTATATGTTGTGTTAAGAAGTTCCTTTCCATAACTTCCACTAATTTTCCTTCCCCACATTTTTTACCCCACCATGGGGATTTCTTTAGTCCCAATCAGTTTCTGTTATTTTGGTCGCCCATCACTAGTAGTTTGGCTCTATGCATGTTTTTTTTTTTATTATTATTATGTTCCTCTCTGGTCTTATGCTGTGTGTGTGTGTGTGTGTGTGTGTGTGTGTGTGTGTGTGTGTGTGTGTGTGTGTGTGTGTGTGTGTGTGTGTGTGTGTGTAATTACCTAAGTGTAATTACCTAAGTGTAGTTACAGGATGAGAGCTACGCTCGTGGTGTCCCGTCTTCCCAGCACTCTTTGTCATATAACGCTTTGAAACAACTGACGGTCTTGGCCTCCACCACCTTCTCACTTAACTTGTTCCAACCGTCTACCACTCTGTTTACAAAACTGAATTTTCGTATATTTCTCCGGCAGCTTTGTTTCGTTAGTTTAAATCTATGACCTCTTGTTCTTGAAGTTCCGGGTCTCAGGAATTCTTCCCTATCAATTTTATCAATTCCTGTTACTATTTTGAATGTAGTGATCATATCACCTCTTTTTCTTCTATCTTCTAGTTTTTGCATGTTTAATGCCTTTAATCTCTCCTCATAGCTCTTGTCCTTCAGTTCTGGGAGCCACTTAGTGGCATGTCGTTGTATCTTTTCCAGTTTGTTGATGTGCTTCTTAAGATATGGGCACCATACAACCGCTGCATATTCCAGCTTTGGTCTAATAAAAGTCGTGAACAATTTCTTTAGTATTTTTCCATCCATGTATTTAAAAGCAATTCTGAAGTTAGAAAGTGTAGCATAGGCTCCTTGCACAATGTTCTTAATGTGGTCCTCAGGTGACAGTTTTCTATCTAAAACCACCCGTAGATCCTTTTCTTTATCAGAATTCTTTAAAGATTTCTCACATAATTTATAGGTTGTGTGGGGTCTATGTTCTCCAATTCCACATTCCATAACATGGCATTTATTCACATTAAATTCCATTTGCAAGTGTGTGTGTGTGTGTGTGTGTGTGTACTCACCTAGTTGTACTCACCTAGTTGTGCTTGCGGGGGGGTTGAGCTCTGGCTCTTTGGTCCCGCCTCTCAACCGTCAATCAACAGGTGTACAGTTTCCTGAGCCTATTGGGCTCTATCATATCTACACTTGAAACTGTGTATGGAGTCAGCCTCCACCACATCGCTTCCTAATGCATTCCATTTGTCAACCACTCTGACACTAAAAAAGTTCTTTCTAATATCTCTGTGGCTCATTTGGGCATTCAGTTTCCACCTGTGTCCCCTAGTGCGTGTGCCCCTTGTGTTAAACAGCCTGTCTTTATCACCCTGTCGATTCCCCTGAGAATCTTGAATGTGGTGATCATGTCCCCCCTAACTTCTGTCTTCCAACGAAGTGAGGTTTAATTCCTGCAGTCGCTCCTCGTAGCTCATACCTCTCAGCTCGGGTACTAGTCTGGTGGCAAACCTTTGAACCTT
>WNGS01164242.1:113969-130782 GCA_020271785.1 Procambarus virginalis
TGGAGTAAATATCATCAGCACCTGAACTTTCAAGCTAAACGTTCTGAGAGGCTACACTCACCTGAGGTTTATAGGAGAGGAAAATTTGATTACGCATTTTGGTTTTACAAGGTAACCCACCATCAAAATATTATATGTACCCAACTCAATTAATGAACCAATAATCGATGGGATAACTGAGACTGTCAGTTGATTTTGTAAATACCCCAAGAAAGATAGTGTACACTCTACATTATAAACCAGTTAACACTGTACAGCATTACTGAGAGTACTAGTTATGGGAGCCGTGGCTGAGCGGACAGAACACTGGACGCGTGATCCTGTGTCCGGTTCGATCCCGGGCGCCGGTGAGAACCAATGGGCAGAGTTTCTTTCACCTGTTCCTCCTGTTACCTAGCAGTAAATAAGTACATGGGAGTTAGTCAGCTGTCACGGGCTGCTTCCTGGGGGTGGAGGCATTTCGAGGACCGGCGCGGGGGACACTAAAGCCCCAAAATCGTCTCAAGAAAGATGGGTAACGATGTGTGTATCAGTGTTATACCGACGGTTGTGTAGACGACGGTGCAAGATGGACAGCCTGTAGTAGACCAGCACGATAGCTTATTATGGTCTTTTCATTAGCAGTGATGAAGACAAACACTTAAACGAATGTCTGATGAAAATCTTACTCACCTAAAATATCGCAAGACCTGAAAGTTAATTCACATTTGTTATGTAAATACACTCTAAATCTATGTTATGTTAATCGTAAATACACTCTACACTTAAATACGTATGGTAAAAGTGTGAGAAATGAGTCATTACGGTAATCTAAGATCTTCGAAAGGCTAGGCTCTACGAGCCTACAGTGTGTGTAGAGCCTACAGGCTCTACAAACACACACACCACACACACACACACACACACACACACACACACACACACACACACGTGAGAAGGTGGTGGAGGCCAGGACCGTCAGAAGTTTTAAAGCGTTATATGACAGAGTGCTGGGAAGACGGGACACCACGAGCGTAGCTCTCATCCTGTACTACACTTAGGAAACTACACTTAGGTAATTACACACACACAACACACACAAACACACACACACACACACACACACACACACACACACACACACAGGAGGAGGGGATGAACCAGCCTTGCTTGATCTGATATTTACCCTACATGAGTCGGATATCAGGGAAGTTAAGTTGGAAGCCTCATTGGGAATGAGTGATCATAGTGTATTGAGCTTTGAGTACCTGGTTGAGCTAGGAATTATCACCCCCAAAAAAGAACTGGGAACCAAAGGGCTGGCGTACCGAAAGGGAAACTATGAGGAGATGAATAATTCCTATGGGATATACATTGGGACACAGAACTCGGAACTAAGTCTGTACAAGACATGATGGACTATGTCACCCAAAAATGTCAGGAGGCTGTAAGCAGGTTTGTCCCAGCCCAACAGGAAAAAACAGCGAAGCAAAGGAAGAATCCGTGGTTTAATAGGGAATGTATGAAAGCAAAGGAGATGAACAAAAGGGCATGGAGGAACTTCTGTAATAACAGAACACCAAAAAGTATAGAGAGATACCAGAGAACCAGGAACGAGTATGTCAGTGTGAGAAGAGCAGCTGAGTAAAGGTATGAAAATGATATAGCTAATAAAGCCAAGACCGAACCAAAGCTATTACACAGTCCATCAGGAGGAAGACAACAGTGAAGGAACAGGTGATGAAACTTAGGGTGGGCGAGGACAGGTACACAGAGAATGACAAAGAGGTGTGTGAAGAACTCAACAGAAGGTTCCAGGAGATCTTTACAATAGAACAGGAGACGTCACGGCGCTGGGAGAGGTGCAGCAACCAGGTGACCTTGGATAGGTTCGAAATTACAAGAGATGAGGTCAAGAAGCACCTACTAGAGCTGGATGTGAGAAAAGCTGTGGGCCGTCTGTTGGGCCAGACGGAATCTCGCCATGGGTATGAAGAGTGTGCAGGAGCACTTTGCTTGCCACTCTCCATAGTGTATAGTAGGTCACTGGAAACAGGAGACCTACAAGAAATATGGAAGACTGCTAATGTAGTACCAATATAAAAAAAGGGTGACAGACAAGAGGCACTGAACTACAGGCCAGTGTCCTTAACTTGTATACCATGCAAGGTGATGGAGAAGATTGTGAGAAAAAACCTAGTAACACATCTGGAGAGAAGAGACTTCCTGACAACCCATCAACATGGGTTCAGGGAGGGTAAATCTTGCCTTACAGGCTTGATAGAATTCTACGATCAGATGACAAAGATTAAGCAAGAAAGAGAAGGATGGGCGGACTGCATTTTTTTTGGACTGTCGGATAGCCTTTTGACACAATACCCCATAAAAGGTTGATGCATAAGCTGGAGAAACAGGCAGGAGTAACTGGTAGGGCTCTCCAGTGGATAAGGGAGTACCTAAGCAATAGGAAGCAGAGAGTTACAGTGAGGGGTGAGACCTCAGAATGGCGTGAAGTCACCAGTGGAGTCCCACAGGGCTCTGTACTTGGACCTATCCTGTTTCTGATATACGTAAATGATCTCCCAGAGGGTATAGACTCATTCTTCTCAATGTTTGCTGACGACGCCAAAATTATGAGAAGGATTAAGACAGAGGAGGACAGCTTGAGGCTTCAAGAAGACCTGGACAAGCTGCAGGAATGGTCGAAAGAAATGGCTGTTAGAGTTTAACCCAAGCAAATGTAATGTAATGAAGATAGGGGTAGGAAGCAGGAGACCAGATACAAGGTATCATTTGGGAGATGAAATACTTCAAGAGTCAGAGAGAGAGAAAGACCTGGGGGTTGATATCACGCCAGACCTGTCCCCTGAAGCTCATATCAAGAGGATAACATCAGCAGCATATGCCAGGTTGGCTAACATAAGAACGGCCTTTAGAAACTTGTGTAAGGAATCTTTCAGAACATTATATACCACATATGTCAGACCAATCCTGGAGTATGCGGCTCCAGCATGGAGTCCCTATCTAGTCAAGCATAAGACTAAACTGGAAAAGGTTCAAAGGTTTGCCACCAGACTAGTACCCGAGCTGAGAGGTATGAGCTACGAGGAGCGACTGCAGGAATTAAACCTCACTTCGTTGGAAGACAGAAGAGTTAGGGGGGACATGATCACCACATTCAAGATTCTCAGGGGAATCGACAGGGTTGATAAAGACAGGCTGTTTAACACAAGGGGCACACGCACTAGGGGACACAGGTGGAAGCTGAGTGCCCAAATGAGCCACAGAGATATTAGAAAGAACTTTTTAGTGTCAGAGTGGTTGACAAATGGAATGCATTAGGAAGCGATGTGGTGGAGGCTGACTCCAAACACAGTTTCAAATGTAGATATGATAGAGCCCATTAGGCTCAGGAAACTGTACACCTGTTGATTGACGGTTTGAGAGGCGGGACCAAAGAGCCAGAGCTCAACCCCCGCAAGCACAACTAGGTGAGTACAACTAGGTGAGTACACACACACACACACACACAAGGGAAGGTGCTCCAGTGGATAAGGGAGTACTTAAGCAACAGGAAACAGCGAGTAACGGTGAGGGGGGAGACATCAGAGTGGCGAGGTGTCACCAGCGGAGTCCCACCGGGCTCAGTACTTGGACTCATCCAGTTTCTAATATATGTAATATATGTAAACGATCTTCCGGAGAGTATAGACTCGTTCCTCTCAATGTTTGCTGATGATGCAAAAAATATGAGAAGAATCAAGACGGATGAAGATAGAGACTACAGGATGACCTGGACAAACTGGAAGAATGGTCTAGAAAATGGCTGCTAAAGTTCAACTCGGGAAAGTGTAAGGTAAAGAAATTAGGCGAAGGGAGCAGGAGGCTGAACACAAGGTACCATCTGGGAGGTGAAATCCTGCAAGAGTCAAATAGAGAGAAAGATCTGGGGGTTAATATCACACCGAACCTGTCCCCAGAGGCCTACTTCAAAAGGATATCATCAGCAGCATATGCTAGACTGGCCAACATAAGAACTGCATTTATAAACTTGTGTAAGGAATCGTTCAGGACCCTATATTCCACTTATGTCAGACCAATCCTGGAATATGCAGCTCCAGCCTGGAGTCCATATCTAGTTAAACACAAGACAAAGTTAGAGAAGATTCAGCGGTATGCCACCAGGCTCGTCCCAAAACTGAGAGGTATGAGCTACGAGGAAAGGCTAAAGGAGCTGAACCTCACGTCCCTGGAAAACAGAAGAGTAAGGGAAGACATGATAACCACCTACAAAATTCTCAGGGGAATTGACAGGGTTATCTTGAGGTTATCTTAAGTTGATTTCGTGGCTTTTTTAGTGTCCTCGCGGCCCGGTCCTCGACCAGGCCTCCACCCCCAAGAAGCAGCCCGTGACAGGTGACTAACTCCCAGGTACCTATTTACTGCTAGGTAACAGGGGCATAGGATGAAAGAAACTTTGCCCATCGTTTCTCGCTGGCGCCCGGGACCACAGGATCACAAGTCCAGTGTGCTGTCCGGTCGGCCGACCAGCTCCCCAAAGACAAAGACAAACTCGTCACCACGGGTGGGACACGAACAAGGGGACACAGGTGGAAACTTAGTACCCAGATGAGTCACAGAGAGGTTAGAACGAATTTTTTCAGTGTCAGAGTAGTTAATAAATGGAATGCACTAGGAAGTGATGTGGTGGAGACTGACTCCATACACAGTTTCAAATGTAGATATGATAGAGCCCAGTAGGCACAGGAACCTGTACACCAGTTGATTGACATCTGAGAGGCAGGACTAAAGAGCCAAAGTTCAACCCCCGCAAGCACAAATAGGTGAGTACACACACACACACACACACACACACACACACACACACACACACACACACACACACACACACACACGCACACATATGGGGCCAGGTAGCCTGGTGGATAGCGTGCAGGATTCGTAATTCTGTGGCGCGGGTTCGATTCCCGCACCCGGCAGAAACAAATGGGCAAAGTTTCTTTCACCCTGTATGCCCCTGTTACCTAGCAGTAAATAGGTACCTGGGAGTTAGTCAGCTGTCACGGGCTGCTTCCTGGGGTGTGTGTGTGTGTGGTGTGAAAAAAAAAGTAGTTAGTGCAGTTAGTAAACAGTTGATTGACAGTTGAGAGGCGGGCCGAAAGAGCAAAGCTCAACCCCCGTAAAATACAACTAAGTGAATACACACACACACACACACACACACCACACACACACACACACACACACACACACCACACACACACACACACACACACACACACGCACACACACACCACACACACACCACACACACACACACCACACACACACACACACACACACACACACACACACACACACCCACACACACACACACACACCACACACACACACACACACACACCCACACACACACCACACACACACACACACACACACACACACACACACACACACACACACACACACACACACACACTCAAACATCGACTATTTGTCGTACAGGTAAAAAAGGGAGTGCGTTGGCCTTTGGTGTTCATTATTTAGTCGAGTCACGTGGCGGCTGCGGGGACTATTTCCCCCTTTGCTTTAGTCAGCTTGTGGTAAATGATTATGCTGAGTTATAATAAATATTATTTGTGGCGGCGGCGACGGCGGTGGTTGGGAAACACCGGGAAACACTTGAGGTGTTGCGGGAGGCGAGCCAGACTGCACGCAACACATTATAGGGGATGTGGTCGGGGAGCAATTTATCTCTTCAGTTAATTTATTATGCAACAGAATAACCATCCATCGGGTGGGATGAGTATTATGTTACATAATAAATTTCCCTATTACCCACCCGTCGATTGGGCGTGTAATAAGTCACATGAGAAACGTAATTGTTGAGCTAAACCACTTAGTTACGTGGCTCATGAGCTAGTTATATCATTTGTTGACGTTAACAGTACTTAAATATATTAACAGTACTTTCACAGCTTATCACATGATGTCATCACCATGGCCTCATGGTGAGGTCATCACCATGACCTCATGAGGCACCAACAGTGTGAGGTAGTGAGGCAGGAGCCGACGGTCCTCACTGCTGCTGGGTGAGGTGCTGGGGGTTACGTTATGTACGCCAGGCGTCACACACTGTTACGTTATGTACGCCAGGCGTCACACACTGCTACGTTATGTACGCCAGGCGTCACACACTGTTACGTTATGTACGCCAGGCGTCACACACTGTTACGTTATGTACGCCAGGCGTCACACACTGCTACGTTATGTACACCAGGCGTCACACACTGTTACGTTATGTACGCCAGGCGTCACACACTGCTACGTTATGTACACCAGGCGTCACACACTGTTACGTTACGTACGCCAGGCGTCACACACTGCTACGTTATGTACACCAGGCGTCACACACTGTTACGTTATGTACGCCAGGCGTCACACACTGTTACGTTATGTACGCCAGGCGTCACACACTGTTACGTTATGTACGCCAGGCGTCACACACTATTACGATATGTACGCCAGGCGTCACACACTGTTACGTTATGTACGCCAGGCGTCACACACTGCTACGTTATGTACGCCAGGCGTCACACACTGTTACGATATGTACGCCAGGCGTCACACACTGTTACGTTATGTACGCCAGGCGTCACACTGTTACGTTATGTACACCAGGCGTCACACACTGTTACGTTATGTACGCCAGGCGTCACACTGTTACGTTATGTACGCCAGGCGTCACACTGTTACGTTATGTACGCCAGGCGTCACACACTGTTACGTACGCCAGGCGTCACACTGTTACGTTATGTACGCCAGGCGTCACACTGTTACGTTATGTACACCAGGCGTCACGCTGTTACGTTATGTACGCCAGGCGTCACACTGTTACGTTATGTACACCAGGCGTCACACACTGTTACGTTACGCACACCAGGCGTCACACTGTTACGTTATGTACGCCAGGCGTCACACACTGTTACGTTACGTACGCCAGGCGTCACACTGTTACGTTATGTACGCCAGGCGTCACTCTGTTACGTTACGTACGCCAGGCGTCACACACTGTTACGTTATGTACGCCTGGCGTCACACTGTTACGTTATGTACACCAGGCGTCACACACTGTTACGTTATGTACGCCAGGCGTCACACTGTTACGTTACGTACGCCAGGCGTCACACACTGTTACGTTATGTACGCCTGGCGTCACAATGTTACGTTATGTACACCAGGCGTCACACACTGTTACGTTATGTACGCCAGGCGTCACACTGTTACGTTACGTACGCCAGGCGTCACACACTGTTACGTTATGTACGCCAGGCGTCACACTGTTACGTTACGTACGCCAGGTGTCACACACTGTTACGTTATGTACGCCAGGCGTCACACTTACGTTACGAACGCCAGGCGTCACACTGTTACGTTATGTACACCAGGCGTCACACACTGTTACGTTATGTACACGAGGTGTCACACACTGTTACGTTATGTACGCCAGGCGTCACACACTGTTACGTTACGCACGCCAGGCGTCACACACGTTACGCACGCTAGGCGTCACACAGTTACGTTACGTACGCCAGGCGTCACACACTGTTACGTTACGTACACCAGGCGTCACACACGTTACGTACACCAGGCGTCACACACTGTTAACCAGACCTAAAGTGGCGACATTTACCTTGTGACCGTCTCACGAGTGTTCCCAACGTCAAGAAACGGCCGTACTAAGCTGCCCTAACCTAACCTACCCAGAGGACCCAAAACAGAAAACTTGACAGAAGGTAAATTCGCGAGCCGCTACCATTTTCTAGTATGATAGTTTCTGGCCTTAGGTAGCGTATACGTCAAATTGCGACGTGCTATAACGGGAACAGGTCTCCGAGGCATGATTCGTGCTACGGTCCTAAGACCACAGACTCGACTGATATTAAACTTTAGTTGATTGACATTTAGAGTCCCCCCCCCCCGTCCCATCCTAAATCCTTATCCTGACCCCTTTCAAGTGCTATATAGTCGTAATGGCTTTGCGCTTTGCTCTCATAATTTGTTTGTAGAGTCCAGGAGGATCTTTGTTACATTTAGGGATAATTTATTTTGGTTAGATATAAACAGCCTATTGGCTATGGGCCAATAGGCTTTCTGATGTTTAATTCGCGTGGTCTGGTGTTGATAGGTGGGAGGTCGGGCTCCCCGCCACACGCCTCGGGACCACTACCACGTGGTCATCATGTTGTTATATTTTGATTTTGTCTAATTATCACGACTTATATTTAGAATATATTGGGGTTGGGAGCCTGGTAATGTCACGGGTCTTGCGACTGAAAACGTAAATGTTGGAACGGTTGACGTTAGGTCATGTTTTGTTTTTGTTTTTCTTAATGACAACCCGCGGAGAGGGCAACATTGTTGCCTGACAGGGTGCCATCCATCGTTTATTTGCCTTCTTGACGGGTTTATTTCCGCTACAGTTTTTCTTCCCTGAGGTTTTTACTATTATTATTTGTTCGCATATTTCCACTAACGATGTTCATAGTCAGTGTTCCTGTGGTGTGAGAGATTGGTAGCCCGGCCGTCCTCGTCTGCGTGTGTGTGTGTGTGTGTGTGTGTGTGTGTGTGTGTGTGTGTGTGTGTGTGTGTGTGTGTGTGTGTGTGTGTGTGTGTGTGTGTGTTACCTGCGTCTTCAGGGTGAGTGCTTGTCCTTGTGACTGCTGAGTGCTTGTGTGCTTCGTGCGGCCAATAACACTTCTTGCATGTGGTTAATTATAAGTAAATAAGTAAAATACTGAAGCTTCATTAAATTTTTGTTTTCAGTGAACCCCTGAACACATTGAAGATCGATGATACAGATGAATTGTTCATTAATGTGACGCCAACATCAAACCACATATCAGAGGTCACCTTAACCCCACTGGACTTTCAAGTAGACATAGTTCAGTTCTATAGACAGCATGACCATACACTCTGCACCAGGCCCAGTCTTATGGAATTCTATATTCATTAAGAAGTGCAAAACACCACTATCACAGGCCCTAAACATCTTTTGGTGACGGAGCCTAGATACTGGCGTCATCCCTGACATACTTAAAACAGCGCAGATCGCGCCACTTCACAAAGGAGGTAGTAAAGCAGATGCAAAAAATATATAACGAATAGCTCTAACTTCACAAATCATACAAATCTTTGAAAGAGTGTTAAGAAGATGACAAATCACATTGAATCACAACATGCACATAATCCTGGACAACACAGGTTCAGAACAGGGCGCTCCTGCCTCTCACAGTTGCTAGATCACTATAACATGGCTGCACCTGCTACACCAGCAAAACACAGACGTAATATACACACTCTTGGCAAAAGTTTTCAACAAATGTGACCATGGTCCATGTGACCAGGGTGCATGTGGTTATCTTGAGGTTATCTTGAGATGATTTCGTTCGTCTGATGTGGTTCCTGGAACACCATCACCTCCTCTCCCCTTCTCAATTTGGTTTCCGCAAGTGCCGCGGCATGACAGATGTCCTGGTGAACTTGGAGGTCTATATTCGTACTGCTTTTGCTGCGAGGACCTCCGTTGTTGCCGTCCTTTTTGACCTGGAAAAGGCTTACGACACCACTTGGCGTTATCATATTCTTTCCCAGCTTCATTCTTTTGGCCTTCGTGGTCATCTCCCTCTCTTTCTCCGCAGCTTCCTCTCTCGTCGTTCCTTTCGGGTGCGCCTTGGTACCGCTCTCTCTGCCTCTTTTCAGCAATACGAAGGTGTGCCCCAGGGTAGTGTTCTGAGCACTACTCTCTTTCTGGTTGCCCTCAATGGTCTTCTTTCCTCTCTTCCTTCAGGTGTCTTCTCCGCTCTCTATGTCGATGATCTTACCCTTTGCTGTCAGGGTGATGATTCGCCTTTCCTTCAGCGCCGGCTTCAACTTGCGATTGATGCCGTGTCGTCTTGGGCCACCGATCATGGCTTCAAGTTCTCTACTTCTAAGACTTGTGCCATGTCTTTTACTCGGAAACGGGTCGTTCTTCGTCCCTCTTTGTCACTTTATGGACATCCCATTGAGTACAAAGATTCCGCGAAGCTTTTGGGGTTATTCCTTGACACTCGTTTGTCTTGGTCTCCCCATATCTCTTACCTCCGTGTTGAGTGCTCTAAGGCCCTTACCCTCCTTCGAGTATTGTCCCATACTTCTTGGGGAGCGGATAGGCGCACTCTCCTTGCTTTGCATTCCTCTCTCGTCCTGTCTAAGCTCGATTATGGTTGCCCTGCTTACTCTTCTGCTTCTCCTTCTGCTCTTCGCCGTCTTGATGCTTTGCACCATACTGGGCTGCGCCTCAGTTCTGGTGCCTTTCGTTCGACTCCCGTCCTTAGCTTGTATGTTGACACTGGCTTCCTATCTCTCCAGGACCGCCGTGATCGCTACTGTCTTCGCTATCTTGCGCGGTCCTTGCAACATCCTTCCTCTCGCCTCTGTCGTGCTTTAACTTTTACCCCTCCTGCGGTTCCTGTTCCTCTTCACCACCTCCCTCTTTCTGTCCGGTTATCTCGCTTACAGGATTCTCTTTCCGTTCGTGTTTCTAATGTTTCTCCTCGTGTTGTTCCTTCTTTGCCCCCGTGGAGAGTCCCCCTTCCGCAGTTTTGTACATCCTTGACCCGCGTCACTAAAGCTTTTACCCCTCCTACGGTTCTAAAACGCCTTTTCCTTGAGCACTTTTCTTCTCACTCCCGCTCCGTTTCTGTCTTCACCGATGGGTCTAAGTCTGCGGACGGTGTTGGCTACTCTGTTGTTTTTCCTGATCGCACTTATATGTGTCGCTTACCTCCGGAGACTAGCATCTTTACAGCGGAGCTTTATGCTATTCTCTATGCTCTTCGTCTCCTGCTTTCTCGTTGTCAGTCTTCTTTTGTGGTTGTTGTTGACTCTCGTAGTGCCCTCATGGCTCTCGGGTCCTTTAATCCGGTTCATCCAGTAGTTGTCGAGATCCAGCATTGGCTGTTTCTTGTTCACAGTAAGTTTAAGTCGGTTGAGTTTTGTTGGGTTCCCAGCCATATTGGTGTGTCTTTAAATGAGCGTGCGGATGCTGCCGCCAAGGAAGCTGTCCGCTCTTGTCCCATCTCTCGTAAAGGTATTCCATATTCCGACTTTTACCCGGTTATCCATTCCTCCATCCTTACCCGTTGGCAGGCTTCTTGGTCGTCTGTTACTGGTAACAAACTCCGTACTCTTAAATGTTGTGTTTCCTCGTGGCCATCCTCCTACCACCGTAACCGGCGGTGGGAAACTGCTCTGGCGAGGTTGCGTATTGGCCATACTCGCTTAACCCATGGTCACTTGATGGAGCGCCGCCCTGCTCCTTATTGTCCTAATTGCATTGTCCCTCTTACGGTCGTGCATGTCCTTCTTGAATGTCCTGACTTCCGGGACGAGCGTATGTCTTGCTTTCCGACCGCCCCTCGCGGTCACTTGTCCCTCAATAGAATTCTTGGTGACTCGGATACTTTTGATATCGTTCGCCTTATGCGTTTTTGTTCTCGTATTGGCATCCTTGGTGATATTTAGCGCCCTCTGATTATTCCGCACATTTGATGGTGCTACATAGCCTTCCCGGTTTGGTGCCTTCTTTTGATAATTACTTACTTACTTNCATCCCTGCCCCGCCCCACCCCCACATCCCTACCCCACCCTACCCCCACATCCCTGCCCTGCCCCACCCCCACATCCCTGCCCCACCCCCACATCCCTGCCCCGCCCCACCCCACATCCCTACCCCACCCCACCCCCACATCCCTGCCCTGCCCCACCCCCACATCCATGCCCCACCCCCACATCCCTGCCCCGCCCCACCCCCACATCCCTACCCCACCCCACCCCCACATCCCTGCCCTGCCCCACCACCCCCACACCCTGCCCCTGCCCCACCCCCACATCCCTGCCCCGCCCCACCCCACATCCCTGCCCCGCCCCACCCCCACATCCCTGCCCCGCCCCACCCCCACATCCCTGCCCCACCCCCACATCCCTGCCCCGCCCCACCCCCACATCCCTGCCCGCCCCACCCCCACATCCCTGCCCCACCCCCACATCCCTGCCCCGCCCCACCCCCACATCCCTGCCCCGCTCCACCCCCACATCCCTGCCCCACCCCCACATCCCTGCCCCACCCCCACATCCCTACCCCACCCCACCCCCACATCCCTGCCCTGCCCCACCCCCACATCCCTGCCCTGCCCCACCCCCACATCCCTGCCCTGCCCCACCCCCACATCCCTGCCCCGCCCCACCCCCACATCCCTGCCCCGCCCCACCCCCACATCCCTGCCCCACCCCCACATCCCTGCCCCACCCCACATCCCTGCCCCACCCCCACATCCCTGCCCCACCCCCACATCCCTGCCCTGCCCCACCCCCACATCCCTGCCCTGCCCCACCCCCACATCCCTGCCCTGCCCCACCCCCACATCCCTGCCCTGCCCCACCCCCACATCCCTGCCCCGCCCCACCCCCACATCCCTGCCCCGCCCCACCCCCACATCCCTGCCCCACCCCCACATCCCTGCCCCACCCCCACATCCCTGCCCACCCCCACATCCCTGCCCTCCCCCCTCACCCTTCAACCAGTAGTCTGGAGACACCAACAAACCACGCACCTGTGTGTAGGACACCAGTCGACCCGAGTGCACAAAGCTGAAGTAGAGTGACTTAATAAGGGCGATTTCCAGCAGGTGGAGATAAAGTGGGACCGAGACAGTGGCCATGACCTGATACACGGGGTGCAGTGTTAGTAGTTGTTATGTAAGGAAGCTTCTGACACATGAGTGGTGGCAAGAGTTACAAGTGGTGACCCACCTGGCCGCCTCAGCCAGGTCTGCGGCCAGGGCCACCACCACTCTCAGAACGTATTTACCTATTATTATTATACCATGTTAAAATTCAAACAAAATGAAATAGACCTGAGAGCAAGGTCAGGAGACTTGCCAGAACAACCGGTAATTACATGAGAGAATGAGAGCACCTGAGAAATGTGTCATGGAATTAAGAAGCCTTAGGGAGGTGTCGAGACTGTCCGGGAAATGGTATAGTATGCAAGACTGAAATGCTCAGAGGCCGACAAGAGACGCCAGTACTAATACAAGACAATAACAGTGAAGCACCAGCACTTGACCTCTTGAGGACAGAGATGAAGGGACAATACCAATCAATGGTTTAACATGCAGTGTTAAGAGATATAAGAGCACAAGTGCAAGGGGACGAGGATTGAAGGCAGAGATGATCAGGACATAATGACCTTGCAGTGGAGGTCAAAAAGCAACCGAAGATGTTCCAGGGTCATATTGGAAGGCAGATGTGAGTGAGTGACAGTGACGAGGGTACACAAGAGGGAGGAGCAAGAGGTGATCAAGACGCTTGTGCTCTCTAGAGTGGAGTACTGCTGCACAATGACAGCCCCTTTCAAAGCTGGTGAAATTGCTGACCTGGAGAGCGTGCAGAGATCCTTTACTGCTAGAATCCACTCACTAAAACATCTAAACTATTGGGACAGACTAAAATGCCTAAATCTGTATTCTCTTGAGCGCAGGCGGGAGAGATACATAATAATTTTCACGTTGAAAATATTAGAGGGGCTGGTCCCAAACCTGCACACAGAAATAACATCACATGAGACCAGAAGACATGGCAGGATGTGCAGAATACTCCCGTTGAAAAGCAGAGGTGCAACAGGTACTCTGAGAGAGAAATCAGGGTTCTCTATCAACATCAGAGGCCCGAGACTGTTCAACACGCTTCCACTACACATACGGGACATAACCGGCCGACCCTCGCAGTGTTCAAGAGAGAACTTGATAAACACTTCCAAAGGATACTTGATCAACCAGGCTCCTGGATTCATACGTCAGGCTGCGAGCAGTCGCGTCCAACAGCCTGGTTGACCAATCCAGCAACCAGAAGGCCTGGTCGAGGAGCGGGCCGCGGGGACGTTGAGGCCCGAAATCATCGCTCGGTAACCGCAAGGATAAAGTGACGAGGGTAAACAAGAGGGAAGGAGGACAAACACAAGGTGACAAGAAGATCTGTGAAGAACACACGAGATATTTACAACCAATCCAAACAGCTTGCGGTAGAAGGAACCATCACGAGAGAAGACCAACAAATATTGAAGTAATAGATGTCGACCCAAGGTTGACCCAAGGTCCTCCTTGGGTCTTCCTTCTGAACCCAAGGCTGCAGGACCCAATAACGCATTTTGAAGTGAATGTCTGAGACAAGTGTACGTGTAGTGAGGGGCCCAGCTGCCCACCACACGGGGTACAGGTATGGTGAGACAAGTGTACTAGTAGTGAGGGGCCCAGCTGCCCAGCACACGGGGTACAGGTATGGTGGTACAAGTGTACTAATAGTGAGGGGCCCAGCTGCCCAACACACGGAGTACAGGTATGGTGGGACAAGTGTACGTGTAGTGAGGGGCCCAGCTGCCCACCACACGGTGTACAGGTATGGTTGGACAAGTGTACTAGTAGTGAGGGGCCCAGCTGCCCACCACACGGTGTACAGGTATGGTTGGACAAGTGTACGTGTAGTGAGGGGCCCAGCTGCCCAACACGCGGAGTACAGGTATGGTGGGACAAGTGTACGTGTAGTGAGGGGCCCAGCTGCCCAACACACGGTGTACAGGTATGGTGGGACAAGTGTACGTGTAGTGAGGGGCCCAGCTGCCCAACACACGGTGTACAGGTATGGTGGGACAAGTGTACTAGTAGTGAGGGGCCCAGCTGCCCAACACGCGGAGTACAGGTATGGTGGGACAAGTGTACTAGTAGTGAGGGGCCCAGCTGCCCAGCACACGGGGTACAGGTATGGTGGGACAAGTGTACTTGTAGTGAGGGGCCCAGCTGCCCAACACGCGGAGTACAGGTATGGTGGGACAAGTGTACGTGTAGTGAGGGGCCCAGCTGCCCAACACGCGGAGTACAGGTATGGTGGGACAAGTGTACGTGTAGTGAGGGGCCCAGCTGCCCAGCACACGGGGTACAGGTATGGTGGGACAAGTGTACGTGTAGTGAGGGGCCCAGCTGCCCAGCACACGGGGTACAGGTATGGTGGGACAAGTGTACGTGTAGTGAGGGGCCCAGCTGCCCAGCACACGGGGTACAGGTATGGTGGGACAAGTGTACGTGTAGTGAGGGGCCCAGCTGCCCAGCACACGGGGTACAGGTATGGTGGGACAAGTGTACTAGTAGTGAGGGGCCCAGCTGCCCAGCACACGGGGTACAGGTATGGTGGGACAGTACACAGTGTTAAGCAACAACACCCCAGGATCCACAGAGGTTGTGTGTCAGTGAAAAATGGAGTAATTTTTTCCTGTGATGTCTATCGTAGTTATTGTTGAAGTTGCTCTGTGAGTTAGTCTAACATTTACAACAATACTTCAGAGGGCTTAATGGTTTAGTGGTTCTAACTCGTCAGCGTAACTCTCTCCTCCACAAACTGTTATCTTGATGTCTGAACAAAGTATAAAGGCATACATTACTGTAACCCCATTCCAGTCTCAGATCGCGTCATGGCCATAAACATGCATTAGCTGCCACGTACGTGAATAGATGAAAAGAATTCAGGAATTTTGGCAATTTAGCTAGTTCTCACGATTTGAAAAGCGACACATTTGCTGAACACTCAGCAAGCATAACAAATATTGCCGGAAAGGTGGACCTCTAAAAGAAGCAAGAAGCACCGGACCAAGCAGGCTGTAGTGGATATATGGGCCTGCGGGCCGCTCCAAGCAACAGCCTGCGGGACCAAGTTATCACAAGTGGAGCCTGGCCTCAGGCCGGGCTCGGGGACTAGAACAACTCCCGGAACCCACTTCAGGTCAACTCCAGGAAGTGGTTTTTGCCCAGCCATAAGTGCAAGACCCCAGGCAACCCATCTAACGTGTGTAAGGATGCGTCAGTATTGTGGTGGTGTTAATGTCAGGAAACAAGCAAAATGTGTAGTTAACAGTGTAACAATTGTGGCACTTGTGATGCATGAAGTGCTGCGAGGCGGGGGGGGGGGGGGGGGGGGGGGGGGGCTGGAGGCTGGCGGCCAGAGAGGTGAGGGGCAGCCAGCGCCGCCCCTCACCTAGTGCTCCCCTCGTCACACGTACAAAACCATTGAGCAAGTCTTGTCACAAGGCTGGTCCCAGAAAAAGGGGAACCGAGATATAAAGATATGATAAACTTGAAGTGAGTCTCTACCCTAGCCAGCTCACCTGGCTAGGGTAGAGAACTGCCACAGGAGTTATGATCACGACATACAAGACACTCCGGGAAGCTGTGACATGACAGAGGCACCATGCTATGAGACGCAACAGAGCAAGGCAACACAAATGGACACCCAGTTATATAGAGGTGTATAAAGTATTTCCCCAGTGTAAAGATGTGTGTCAAATGTAATAGTTCCCCCATTGCTGGGGCAGGCCCTTCCCAAGAATGTACCCACAACAGTTGATTAACTCAAATAAATCAAAATCAAATATTTATTCAGGTAAAGTACATACATACAAGGTGAGATACAAAACGTTGATGGATTTATAGCTAGAGCTAGTACATACAGTGCCTAAAGTCACTATGACGCAAAGCGTTTCGGGCAGAAACTCGCACGTTCCTGTTTACTGCTAGGTAAACAGAAACATGAGGTGTAAGGAAAATGCTCAAAGTCTCGCCCTTCCTGGGAATCGAACTGGGAGTGTTGTTGTAGTAAATACTATTCCCTACCCATATGATATAATGAAAGATAGAAATGACATGCGCAATATACAGGAGGAGGG
>WNGS01164243.1:0-11705 GCA_020271785.1 Procambarus virginalis
GAGCAAGGCAATGTTGAGCCTACCCCAGACCTGCGGCCACGTTCCCCTGAACCAGGCTGCCCCTAGCGTTAGGCCATACCCTTTGGAAGAAGCATCAGCACACATTGAGAGTGATGGAGCGCTTCCCCATCCGCCATCTGGGGGAAAGACTGTTACTCCATTGAAGTCGGTGAGGAAAGAGCGCCAGGCGACGAGGTCGAGCTTAGCCTCAGTGTCCAAGTGGCATAGACGCAAGGGGCGCTGAGCACCTCGGGTGAGCGGGTGCAGACGACGCAGGAAGACCCGGCCGCCTGGGATTACCGCGGTGGCGAATTGCAACTTGCCAATGATCGCCTGCAGGTCCCGGAGGGGAATGCGCTCCCGACTGAGCGCGACTTCCACTGCCGCCGTGTACCTCGTTCTCTTGTCCTCAGGGAGTCTTGTTTCCATTCTACGAGCATCAATCTCCAGCCCCAGGAACGTGAGGCAGGAGCACGGGCCCTCGGTCTTGTGAGGGGCCAAGGGGACCCCCAATCGCTCACAGAGGGCGGTGAACACTCTCAGGCTTCGCTGGCACTCGTCGAAAGTGAAACTGACGAAGAGGAAGTCGTCCAACACCTTCACAACGTCGCGCACCCCAAACTTCTCGTCGAGGATCCATTGCAGGGCACTGGAAAAAGTCTCGAAGATCCGGCAGGAGGGGGCGGCTCCCATGCTGAGCATCTTCTCGTAGTAGTACTTGCCCCCATAAGAAAACCCCAGGAGATGGTAGTCGCTCGGGTGTACTGGGACGATCCTGAATGCTTCTGCGATGTCGCACTTTGCCAGGTGTGCCCCCGGGGAACAGCTGACAACCATTGTCACCGCATCGTGGATAGATTGGTAGGTGACGGCCGGGACGGCCGGGTGACGGCCGGATGACGGCCGGACGGCCGGGTGACGGCTGGGCGGACGGGTGACGCCTTTGACGGCCGGGGCAGGGGCGGCCACGGCACCTCCCCCGTCCCGGTGGCCTGCGCCTAAGGAGGGCCCACGTGCCTGCACAATGAGGGCCTGCAGTGTCGTCCAGTCATCTGCTGAAAGGGGCGGTAGCTGTGTCGCTGTGCCACTCATCGCTTTGCCAGCATTGCGCAGCTGTGAAGTGTGCCTTCCGTCCATGTCCGAACCAGCCGAGGAGGCCTCTGTAGAAGGGGAGGCAAAGCAAGCGGGCTTGGTCCGCGCCCTGGCTGGCTATGTCCTTGCTCCGCTACGTTGCTGTCCTCGCCTTGACGCCGTCCGTGCCCTCTTCCGTGTTGCAGGAGTTGGGTGGTCTGGCTTCTCACCACTGCAGAAAGAGGGAACATATAGTGACAGCCTGACTAACCTGGCGACAGGCAGGGGAGAAAAAACCCGGCTGCCGCGCCTGCTAGCATAACATACACCACCGCAACTAAAGTAAATAAAGACACAATGCCAGGAATAGTAATAGACAGAAACCCACAGGCATAGCTTCTTTCTCAGACAACCTAAGGAATCTTATTATAATCAACAATCTCAACAAAAACCACATCATTCTGGGAGGAGACTTTAATATTGACCTGGGTCAACAAATTGCTCTCAAGTTGACTATTTCCTTAACAGCATGAACTCTTGTATGCTAATCCCCTCAATCACCAAACCTACCCGAGTCACTCAAACATCAGCCACTACCTTGGACCACATATGGACAAACATAACAGCTCCCCTTGTATCTGGTATAATCTACGACAGAACAACTGACCACTATCCTACCTTTCTTATAGCGAACATGGACATAACACCACCAAAAAGCAAGAAACATTCATTTAGGCTACACAGTGAATCAGCTTTAGGCAATCTTACAGATGCACTTCACAATATTAACTGGGATTCTGAATTCAATAATTCCCGGGATATAAATTCATTAGCTAACCTCTTCCTCTCCAAAACTCTAAGCCTCTACAACCTTCATTGTCCCCTTCTTACCAAGCAAGTAACTGACAAAAGATTAAACAATCCTTGGCTCACAAGTGGCATTCTCAACTCAATCAACAAGAAACATGAATATGAAAAGAAACTTAGGATTGGCCTAGTTTCAAAGGAAGTAGCTAAAAGGTACTCATCAATGCTTACCAGTATCATAAGAAAGGCAAAATTTGCATATTATGTGAATAGATTCAATGAAGCAAAAGGCAACATGAAAAGCACTTGGAAAACCATCTCTAGTATCCTAGGAACTAAACAACACTCACATAACCAAATAAAACTCTACAAGGATGGGGATATACCGTCAACTGATTTAGAAATGGCAAATGAATTTAATAGTTTCTTTTCATCGGTTGGTGCTAATCTTGCCAGTAAAATCCCACAGACTCAGACACATATTAACACATATCTCTCAGGCAGCTATCCAAACTCTCTACTCCTTTCACCAATCAGCCCGGCAGATGTTGTGTCCATCATACACTCTCTAAAAACCAAGGCAGGGAACACCAGTGAAATTCCGTCCATTGTATACAAGAGAGCCTCCCATGCCCTTGCCCCACCCATAGCCCTACTGTTCAACAAATCTATAGAGTGTCACACCTTCCCTGATATCCTCAAAAAAGCAAGAGTAACGCCAGTCCATAAAGGAGGCAATCCGGCGGACATAAACAATTATAGACCAATATCAAATCTACCCATTCTATCAAAAATATTTGAAAAAATTATTTACAAACAGCTCTATTCCTACCTCGTAAAATTCGACATACTCAGCCCCTGCCAGTTTGGCTTCCGGTCCCAAAAGAGCACCAACGATGCAATCATTAGTCTCCTTGACGTAATCTACTCAGCCCTTGACAAAAATGAGTTTCCGATTGGACTCTTCATTGACCTAAGAAAGGCCTTTGATACTGTTAATCACAACTACCTCTTACTTAAACTCCAGCATTATGGAATCCGAGGCCTTGCCCTTGACTACATCCGTTCCTATCTTGGTGACAGACACCAATATGTAACCATCAATGATACAACTTCTTCCACTCTACCAGTTACCGTTGGAGTGCCACAGGGCAGTATCTTAGGACCTCTTCTATTTCTTATATATATAAACGATCTGCCTAACGTCTCTAATATTCTCAAACCTATATTGTTTGCTGACGATACTACTCTTATCTATTCAGACCTCAACCCACATACACTAAATAATGTTGTGAATAATGAATTAAAAAAAGTCCACTTATGGATGTCAACTAACAAACTAACATTAAACATCGAAAAGACTTAAATTACTACATCTTATTTGGAAGCAAATCATCAAATGCAATTCAGCTACAGATAGACAACATTAACATCAGTAATAAAAATGATGGCAAGTTTCTTGGCCTATTCCTAGACAAGAGACTCAACTTCAGCACCCACATTCAACACATAACTAAGAAAGTCTCTAAGACAGTTGGTATACTCTCCAAAATCAGATATTATGTTCCTAACTCTGCTCTCCTCTCTCTCTATTATGCACTAATCTACCCCTATCTTAATTATGGTATCTGTGCATGGGGGTCTACCACTGCAAACCACCTTAAGCCCATCATCACCCAGCAAAAATCTGCTATCAGACTAATAACTAACTCTGCTTTCAGACAACACTCAGCTCCCTTGTTTAAATCCCTAAACTTGCTAAATATTAACTCCCTCCACACATTCTCTTGTGTCAACTACATTTACAAAACCCTGTTCTTAAATGCAAACCATGCTCTGAAACTCTCTCTGGACAGATGTAATAGGACCCATTATCACCACACCAGAAATAAATATCTCTTTGATATCCCCAGGGTCAAACTTAATCTGAGTAAACACTCTATGCAAATTAAGGGACCTAGTCTATGGAACTCACTCCCTAGTGAATTGAAAAACTGTAAAACTTTTGCCTTATTCAAAAGCAAAACCAAAAAGTACTTAATTTCATCTTCTTATATATAGTTTCCTACACTGAACTTTATTTTTGCTCTGTACCTAGTGTTACCCAATCTCCTAATTCTTATGTATTTAACCCAAACAACCTTATCATTGTGTTCATTGCTGCCTTCCTTTATGTGCTAGCCATTTGCTGTATTGTGCCTACCAATTTTTGTCAACTACCATTCAAGCTGTCATTGCAATCAATCTTAGCTACCTAAGTGCTTTATTATACTGTACCTACAATTTTCTCTCATCTTTTTTTTTCTTGCCATGTAACTGTTATCATTTCTTTTTTATAAATTTGCTAGTATTTACCTACTTAAAATTTTCTTAGATTAAGGACCTGCCCGAAACGCTGCGCGTACTAGTGGCTTTACAAGATTGTAATTACCATATTATATATTCTCACACTCCCAATGTACCTTCTTGTATATAAATAAATAAATAAATAAATAAATAAAGGACGGGGGGGGGGGGAGATAAGCAGACGTAGGTGGACGCAAAAGAGTCGGCTCCCACAGGCGCGCCCGCACAGCTGGGGGGGAAACGAATTAACAGTGGGCTGAGAAGAAAACATCGCCGAGGCGCACATAACGGCACCCAGCCCGGCTGAGAAAGGACATAGGCCCGAGGCAAAGGCGAAGTGGGCGTAAATAGCTTAGAATGAAATGGAAGAATGCGGAAGTAAGAGGGCGAGTACCGAGTAAACAAGGGAATCGAGGGGGGGGGGGGGCGTTGGGCACCCTGTAAGCCGCAACTCGTACACCGAGCTGGCCTTACCTAAACGTACAGAGGCCAGGGGAGACAAGTATAAATGTAACCCAGAAAGAAACATGCAGCTGGCGATGCAACCTGCTTGAGACGGGAGGGGCTGATGAAGACTGAACGAAACAGGTCCAAGATAACTGAAAGCAAGGATCATGAGGTCCGTGACACAGCAACGAGCCCAACGCGGCTGAATTTACCCAACAGCTTAAAGGCAAAAGCGTTAGGTAACGCCCATAATTGTAGACCAAGAAATAAAATAACTATGCAACAAGAGCGAAGCATAGCTTGCGGGAAAAAAATTGCAGAGGGGAACTGATCCTACATGTAGGCCAGAGTAAACTTAAGCAAGAAAAAGGGGTGGGGGGGGGCCCGAGACTGCAACTAGCACAACCTAGTTTACTTTACTTAAACTTAATGACGGAAGCAAAAGTTAAACAACCATAAAAGTAAAACCAGAGAAGAAAGTTAAACAGTAGCTAGAATAAACAAAGCAAGAGGCAAGAGGCCCACAACACAGCAACAGCACATGCTAGCTGACCTTACATAGTAGCTTAGAAGCAACTAGCGGAGGTAAACAACAAATGGGACCGGGGAAGTAACACGAATAAACAGCAAGAGCGAAGCGTAAAGGTAAAATTGAGAGGAAACTAATCATAATTATGGGGACAGGAAACCTAAGCAAGAGGCGATGGCCCGCAATACTGCATCTAACGCATCCTAGCTGCCTTGAAATAATGCATGCGGATAATGCAAAGGGAACAAACGAACTGAGACGCAACCAAGGAAATAACAAGTACAGGGGCAAATGCAACAAAGCAGAAAATTTAAGGTAGGCTAAATGTAACATGTCGCCCTGTAACAAATAAATAACACTTTTACAATAACAAACATAAATGATGCACAACATAATTGTAACCAAATAAGTAACATGAATATGCTGCCAGAGCTAAGCGTAAAATACTGTAAAAAAAAAAAAAAAAATTTTGAGGAAACTGGGCAAAAAGCAGGGCCAGGAAAACGTATAGCGAAAATAAGGTCCCGCAAAATACTGCAAATAGCACATCCTGGTTGACTTTACTTAATAATGTACTTAATAATACTGCAAATAGCACATCCTGGCTGACTTTACTTTATAATGTACTTAATAATACCGCAATTAGCACATCCTGGCTGACTTTACTTAATAACGTAAGGCAAGGTAAAAGTTAAACAAACATTCTGTAACACAGCAAACGTAAAATAAACATGCGACATGAGCAATGCATCAAAAGTAGGAGTAAATTATGGTAGGCTGCTTGGAAAAGCGAAACCGGGGGAATCTGAAAGCAGGAGGCGTGACAATGCTGAAATGTAGAAACATAATTATGCATAAGAGCAATGCATAACAAATAAGGAATATAATCACAAGTAGAGAAAAATGAACCATCAAGCCCTAAAAAGAGCTGACTTGTTCAAATGTCAAGACAAACAATAAAGCACTACGAAATTAACATGGGCATGAGGAGAGGCCAAGGAATAAAATCCAGGAGTTGGATAAGTGTAAGGGGGCACCTCCTGACCGCCAGTCTAAAATGAAATAAGTTAACGAACGTAAATAAATAAATAACAGCGATAAATATGAGTCGCCCAAGCGGCCGACCTCACGACAACTAGGTGAGGCCGCTTAGGTGTGTACAGGGCTGGGCGGAAGGGGGGGGGGGCTAATTAAGCCTCCTCCCGACGACGCATCAACACAGACATCTACTGGAGGAAACCGGGCCCCGGCAATGGTGAGGGCCACCACCCCCTTTCAGGGCTACTGCCCCTGGACTGGATTTAACAACATCGAGGGGGGGGGGGGACGACTACACCTGGCTTGCCGGCTGCAACGTCGACGCCGAAACCCTGGACCTGTGACGCTTACCGTTAGACGAAACCTACCGTAGCGGCGTCCAGGACGCCTGCAGACGTCATCGGGCTGAACTCGGGACCGTGCTCTGGCACCAGCGGGCTCACTCCGACGTTGAAGAACCACTGATGACACAAGACGGACAGGCGGACGAACGCTGAACTTGCAACTTAGAAAGGAATCCATGCTACAACGTACGGACAAAACACATTTGACGGACGCACCGGGCTACACCGGCCAGGCAGAGCGCCTGGGAACCAAGCTGCCGGGCAACACCGGCCAGACGTAAGGTCTGGGAGCAACGGCCCTGGCTACCCCGTCAGGCGAGACTGGACACGTGCTGCCCGGATCGACGAAAACAGCTTGTTACTAACGCACCGGGCTACACCGGTCAGACGTAATGTCTGGGACGACATACCGGGCTACACCGGCCAGACGGACGTCTGGGGACAACGTGCCGGGCGACACATCCGGGGAAAAACGTACCTGGGAACTCCGGGCCAACAAAGCGGCCTGGGACTAGCTCTCCGGGCAACACCGGCCGGACGAGACGTCTGGGGACAAACGTGCCTAGCGGAGAACAAAACGCGCACGCCAAGAACCCCAAGGCCTACCCACCAAGCACGCCACAAGGCATGACTCTTGGCCCAGGGCGAAGGGAGACCCCACAGCAAGCACGCCCAGACGGGCGCAGGGCAGCCCTAACCCTGAATGAGGGAAAACCGCGGCGCAAAGCCACGTGGATTAGCACCCAAAGGAGGGACCGGAAGGGCAGAACACGGCCCAGGCGGGCGTTCCACGGAGCGCCGTGCCACGTGGGCACCACGACCAGGGCGTGTGCCCCGGCACAGGCCCAGGCGTAGTCCGGAACCTGGCCACAAGCCGCCGCCGACGGCGACACATGGCCTCAATCAGGGAAGCCTGGCCCCTCAGGGCATCCCCAGGATACCCAGCAGACCGCTAACAGGGAGCACTTGAGGAAAAAGGGCGGGAAGGACGCCTAACCACGCCCGGTCGACCAGACACGTGGTCGATGCCGGCGAGGCATGAGCCCCAAGGGGGGGGGCCCAAAGGGCATAGAGCCACCCACGCCTGGCCACATGGCGCCGCCACCAAGGGCTACGCCGGGCTGCCCTCGGGGCCCCAGGCAGGGTGCATATCCGGGCACGACACGCTGCGAGGCTCCCAGGGCACGAACAGGCACAGCTGGACGGAGCCCCTACCTGGGCGGAAACCGAACTCAGTCCCCCAGGGACGCGGCCCAGCACACGCCAGCCCTAACAAGGCCACACAAAAAGCACAGCACGGTAGCGCCCAACACGGGCCCAAAAGGGGCGCCCCTGCACTCCCGGGAAGCGAACAGCAGAAAACCCGAGGGACTAGCTAAGGCGGCACACACACAGACCGCGAGGGGACGACGCTAGCACACGTCACACTGGGGATGTCCTGACTAGAATTGAACAGAAAAAACCTCACCTTGGAGTTAGAAATGTAGGACAGGAGGGCCCTGCGGATTCAGCCTGGGATGTCGTGGGCCCCATGATGTCCGGGAGAGAGAGGTCAGGTACCGACGCGGCTGGCGTGATGTCCATCTCGAGCATAGACCGACGTCCGGGGATTTGCGAAGGCAGCGGCGAGGGCAGGCGAAATGAGGGCAGAGCCCCTCTTTACCTCGGTATTTATATGGCCCCAGACTGCCCGCGCAACACCGTGGGACGCGCTGCACAATTGCTTCTTTTTCCCCCATCAGAAACATCTCCGCTTGCGAAGCAGAGGCCATATCATCAGCATAGCTATAATGATGTGGACGTTGGGTTTGCTCGGTACAGAGTTTATCAGCGTGTTTATTAAGATATTTATTTATTTATTTATTTATTTATTTATTTATATACAAGAAGGTACATTGGGATTGTGAGAATACATAGGATAGTAATTACAATCTTGTAAAGCCACTAGTACGCGCAGCGTTTCGGGCAGGTCCTTAATCTAAGAAAATTTTAATTAGGTAAATGCTTGAAAAATTTATAAAAATGATAACAGTTACATAGCAAGAAAAAAAAAAAAGATAAGAGAAAAATTGTAGGTATATTAAAGCACATAGGTAGCTCAAACAGTATTATTTTTTAAACTATCATTCTAGCTGTCATTGCATTCAATCTTGATTGCAATGACAGCTTGAGTGGTAGTTTAAAAAAATTAGTAGACACAATACAGCATATGGCTAGCACATAAAAGAAGACAGCAATGAACACAATGATAAAGTTGTTTGGGTTAAGTATATAAAGATTGGGAGATTGGGTAACATTAGATACAGAGCAAATTTAAAGCTCAGTGTAGGAAACTACGAAGATGAAATTAGTTACTTTTTTGGTTAGGTACTACTACTCGCGCAGTAGTATGTGTACTACTGCGCGAGGCCATGCTAAACTTCTCTGTAGCAATCCAAATTTGTCTTATGTACTACCGAAACGAGTGAAGAATGGGTGGTCAAATATAATGCACAATATTTAGAATATATAATGAGGTAAAATACGAGAGTAATAGGACGAAATAACCAGAGGAGAAAATGGGGGGGGGGGACCCAACCGAATGCACTGCAACTAGTGCACCCTAGCTGAAATTAACTTAATGGCGCAAAGGCAATAAGCAATAGTTTAATACAAATCTTAATTGAAAGTCCCTTAATATAACAAATTAAACGTGAAGCTTAAGCGAAGCGTAAATTGCGGGAATAAATTGCCGTGATAAATACGAATCATAATTGCAAGTCCAATAATTAAATTTATAGGCATGAGGCGTAAGCAATGCTATAAATTACAGAACAGTAATACATCTCATAACTGAAAGTCTAGCATCGTAAATTATATTTTATAAATGTTCATAAATAATATAAATTATAAATCACCAAAACGGTGGACCGCACGACGACAGGGCAATTCAATTTCTTTCTTTATTATGCACCCCATACCCATCCCGTGGGCGGTGGTGTAAAGGATTACAGAGGCACATAATCGGTTCAGGAACTGAACCCTCTAGTTCGTTTAGCTAAGCAAATAACAATGTTTGACGCTAGTTACAAAATTATCAATGTTGTATACACATGTACACACCCTATATATATATACGTATACATGTATATATATATATATTATATATATAATATATATCTATATATATATATCTATATATATAATATATATTCTATAACGTATATAGATAGATATTATATATATCATGTATATATATATATAATATATAAGTATAACATATAAATAACATACATATTGTGACGGTGTTCCCACCCTTCTAATTCTCCACGCCTGCAGTAAGAGTCATGTCCACTATTCCGAGGGTTCTCTATGTTGCAGGCATCAATTGAACATATGTGGGAGAGAACAGTATTCTCGATGAGCCGAGAAATTTGCGAAAATAGAACATTTTGGCCTGTGGGATAGGCCCTTTAGGGAGCCAATATGGCGCTGGCAAGTCTGTTCTCCGCCAAAAACTGTGTGACGTCAGTGGCGCCAGATTGGTCACCGTCAGCGACATGGCACTGGGAGCCAATGAAAATCGACTTTGGAAAAAGTGACGTCACATAGGCAGGGGGCGTCCAGCCGTGGTGACACCTAGGCGATATCAGTCTTTCACGACACGTCTGAGAGGTAGGACGCGCGATCGGTCATTCTGTCAGAGTGACGGATTTACCGAACTCCGGTGGATGTAAGCGTCTCCAGTTGTTGGCACGCACTCTGTGAGGTCTTCCTGCAACCCAGATGTGGCTCAGCTAAGGAATTGACAGAATATTGAGCAACAAGTGCTCAGGGACAGGTGCGTTGCAAGAAGTGGGCGGGCATCGATGTGTCGTCGTTGGCGGTTCACCAGTATAAGAGATAGCTTAGTGGCCGGGCCACCCACCGTGAGTGAACCGAGTTGACTGCCCTGTCAACCAGGTTGAACGTGTGATCGACGATCCTGTCAAGTTTGACAGTAACCCCACCTTCGTGGAACCCTACGAGTCAACAGTTGGATGCAAGCACGTCGAGAAGTCTTCCCAAATACCTAGCGATATATCTAGACGACGAGGGAATTGACAGTGTTGTGAGCTTCAAGTGCTCTTAAGTCGGGTGCTGTGCGTGTGGAGCTTAAGCAGCATCGTCTGGGACGGCTGGTAACTTCACAGTGACTTCGTAGTGGTGAGAGGCAGTTACTCTGGGAGTACAGTGACAAGGACTAATTGGGAAACGTGCGACGACCGCCGAGGCGTAGGCTGGCTGCCGTAGTTGGGAGGAAAGTTGACGGCCAGGAGACCGACTTCAACCCGGCGACGTACTGTAGGGAAAGAAGCACGGACCTGCTGTGTACAGAAGCGGCGAGACGCGACATCCTAAGGCGTTGGGCTTGTGTTTCTGGATGGTGAACGAGGCGAGAGCCTGGACCAGGAGCTACAACCCAACTGTCATCCTAGGATAGGTGAAGTAGGTGTTTACAGTTACCCTCCCATTTCCCCTTTAGTTAGCTATATATATTTCTTGTCAGGATATTTATATGTCGTGAGCAAGTCTCACCTGAGTTTAAGTCACAGAGAGCACAGTATGTGGTGAGCCTACCCAGAGCGCTCACAGTATCAGTTTACATATATATCTATGTGTGGGTGCGTGCAAAGCACCAAGATTCATCAGAGAATTTACTGTGACTATTATTAATTTCAGTGAGTATTATTTTATTATATATTGGTAGTAAACCAGATATTGGTGTGTTGATCTCTAATCTATTGATATAAATGCCTGTGGATTGATCTCTATAATCTATTGATAAATGCCTGTGTGTTGATCTCTATAATCTATTGATATAAATGCCTGTGTGTTGATCTCTATGATCTATGATATAAATGCCTGTGTGTGATCTCATGATCTATGATATAAATGCCTGTGTATTGATTCGGATTTATAATATATATATGCCTGAAATTGATTATGATTTATATATGACATGACTGTGTACTGAATAATATCATATACGTGAAGTGATTGCAGTGATATCTCTTTGAGAGAAAGTATAGATATAAAGAAAAGTTCAGTGATCAAGCGAGTGCATTCACAGTAAATATATTAAGAATAGTAATCTTTTGGTA
>WNGS01164243.1:13329-33754 GCA_020271785.1 Procambarus virginalis
GGTAAGTAGTCCCAATAGCCGCTTTCCTTTGGTATGGAAGGAATCACGAGGGATAGCATCCAAGTACTTTTATGACACCCTCTATTCATAACAATTCTTGTGTTCAGACTACCAGGATGAGAAAGTTGACCTAACCATAAGTCCATAGACGACATACCCGCAGGTGCAACCGCTGTCAGGAATAGATGTGATATGGTCTGGAGGTCGAGAACGTTCAGAGGATGGATTTACAAGGTAGCGAGCGATACAAGACCTCCTAATGGAAGCCGCCTCTCCCAAACTCCAACGACAGCACGGCTCAGCCTAAGAAGATGGAAGACCTAGAGGTCTACACTAACCCACCAGCTCCATAACTGTACAGCCAGCCCTACGGGCTGAAATCCACCATGAAGACTACCATCCATCTCCAAATCTCTAGTAACAGCTATTGATATAGATAATGACTCCAAAGAGCCTCCATTTACGGGCTTACCATAGCCAGTGCTACTTGGAACTTTTTTGTTCCAAGTAGCTGAATCTAAAACAACAACAACAAGGTAGCAGCCTCATTGTCGTTAAGATGTAAGTCTCGTCGTAACCACAGACTCAGACCTTGACAAAGCACTCTGGAGTGCGAAAAACTGGTGTAAATATTTCCCTAAAATTCACAATACATTTGTTGGTTGTTATTTTATTATTATGTCTGTGAGAAGACGTTACCATTACTTAACTGTACTGCTGTTTAACATCTGTATTGCTAAAGTAACATCTTATTGCTGCTATTTATTATTGCTGTAGTAACATCGTACCATTACTTAACATCTGTACTGCTGTTAGTAACATCTGTATTGCTGCTAGTAACATCTGTATTGCTGCTAGTAACATCTGTATTGCTGCTAGTAACATCTGTATTGCTGCTAGTAACATCTGTACTTGCTGTAGTAACATCTGTATTGCTGCTAGTAACATCTGTATTGCTGCTAGTAACATCTGTATTGCTGCTAGTAACATCTGTATTGCTGCTAGTAACATCTGTATTGCTGCTAGTAACATCTGTATTGCTGCTAGTAACATCTGTATTGCTGCTAGTAACATCTGTATTGCTGCTAGTAACATCTGTATGCTGCTAGTAACATCTGTACTGCTGCTAGTAACATCTGTATTGCTGCTAGTAACATCTGTATTGCTGCTAGTAACATCTGTATTGCTGTTAGTAACATCTGTATTGCTGCTAGTAACATCTGTATTGCTGCTAGTAACATCTGTATTGCTGCTAGTAACATCTGTATTGCTGCTAGTAACATCTGTATTGCTGCTAGTAACATCTGTATTGCTGCTAGTAACATCTGTATTGCTGCTAGTAACATCTGTATTGCTGCTAGTAACATCTGTACTGCTGCTAGTAACATCTGTACTGCTGTTAGTGACATCTTTATTGCTGCTAGTAACATCTGTATTGCTGCTAGTAACATCTGTATTGCTGCTAGTAACATCTGTACTGCTGTTAGTGACATCTTTATTGCTGCTAATATCATCTGTATTGCTGCTAGTAACATCTGTATTGCTGCTAGTAACATCTGTACTGCTGCTAGTAACATCTGTATTGCTGCTAGTAACATCTGTATTGCTGCTAGTAACATCTGTATTGCTGCTAGTAACATCTGTATTGCTGCTAGTAACATCTGTATTGCTGCTAGTAACATCTGTATTGCTGCTAGCAACATCTGTACTGCTGCTAGTAACATCTGTATTGCTGCTAGTAACATTTGTACTGCTGCTAGTAACATCTGTATTGCTGCTAGTAACATCTGTATTGCTAAGATTTGTATTGCTGCTAGTGACAGTGGAAGACTATTGTGAGAACCACTGAAGCTATACTCCTTACTTATTCTCTGGTTATATCAGCTTTAACGGTCGGTATAACTGATATGAATAGCTAAAACCAGATATTATGTTCCCCACTCTGCTCTCCTCTCATTATACAACACACTAATCAATCGCTACCAAACATACGGTATCTGTGCATGGGGTTCAACCACTGCAAATTACCTCAAGCCTATCATCACCCAGCAAAAATCTTCTATCAGAACTATAACAAACTCTATCTTCAAACAACACACAGACCCCTCTGTTTAAGTCCCTTAACATGCTAAACACACTCCACACATTCTCATGTGCTATCTACATGTACAAAACCTTGTTCGTAAATTCTAATCTTGATCTGAAACTTTTCCTTGATAGGTATAATATAACCCATGAGCACCACTCCAGAAATAAATATATCTTTGATATCTCCCGAGAGTCAGGCTAAATCTGTTCAAACACTCCATGCAAAAAAAAGGGCCCAGTCTTTGGAACTGACTCCCTGATGAATTAAAAAATTGTCCAACCCATGCACTGTTCAAGAGTAAAACCGAAACATACCTCATCTCTACCAACTTCTCCAATAATAGTACTTAAGATATATATCCTTACCAGTGTAGTCACCTATGTAAACCTATATTGTAGTTATTTGTAGATATAAAACCTTGCTGCAATGTACCTTTTCATCTTACCTGATATGTTAGATTAAGGACTTGCCTGAAACGCTATGCATGTTAGTGGCTTTACAAGAATGTTAAAATACGTCTTATGTAATCTCACCAACCCATTGTACCTTCTTGCAAATAAAATTATTATTATTATTATTATTATTATTATTATTATTATTATTATTATTATTATTATTATTATTATATTATTATTATTATTATTATTATACAAAACTTGTATAATGTTGTTTCCAACTTAAAGGTCTATGAGCAAATCGCTTCTGCTCTTCTTATAGGCTATATCTGGTATGTATATTTCCAGATATCTCTACATGTATAGACTCCATGACCTACATACACCCTGAGTGTTTGTTGCCCCGCCTGTTCTCCAGGCGCAGATCATGCCAAGTTTGAGGCAGTAACATCTGTACTGTATATTATACAACGCGAACCTCCTTATACGCGTGCCATGCTTTTTACGCTACAGCATTCTGGTAAGAGACCATAACCCGATCTGGCCAGTCCAAACCGATTAGCTGGGTAGCTGGCTGGCTGGTTGTTGCTATCTAGCTAGCCGGAGAAGCGAAAGTCAGGGAGCGGCCGGTGTGCCAACGGTCATAACTCCTAGCTGGTATGCTTCACACCACAACCTGCTTGTTGGCTTATGTCTCACGCTAAGTGCCAATGTCTGTTGGCTCGGGTATTTTTGTTTGTTTTCCTCCCGAAAGGAAAGCATACTGGACAGCGCCATTCATCCTGTGAGCTAAGTGTCCTTGGCTTAGATATTTTATTTCTCTGTTTTCCTCCCGAAGGGATAGCCTACTGGGCAGCGTCACTCATCCTGTGAGAGAACATTTATTTGTATTTATTTATATACATATACAAGAGTTCTTACATTCTCGTAAAGCCACTAGCACGCATAGCGTTTCGGGCAAATCCTTAATCCTATGTTTCCCGGAATACGACCCACCAAATCTACCCATTTTACTCTTGGGTGAACAGAGGCTACAGTTCAGGATTGGCTCCAAGTAAATCATTCCCGGCTAGGATACGAATCCAGGAACAATCGCAAAACACTAGGCGAGTGTGTTACCACTTTGTACGGGGACTGCGAAATCGCAATAGTGACAGTATTGGGCTGCGTCACTCATCCTGTAAGTGAACACACCGCCATAGTAACATGTACAGTACCCTAAATAGGAAGGAAGGAAACTCCTTGGGTTGTGCATCCTACCACTTGTATCCATACACAACTGGGACTTACTTTAATGCCATATAATACTTGTGTTAAACTCACAGAGGTCATGTTCGAAGTACTGTTGACATGACCTGACACACAGGCCACGTCTGGTGCTGTTCATGACCAGGAAGGTGGTGGCCTAACCTAACGTACACAGCTCATGCCCGAGGGTTGGCTACACTAACCACATGGCTCCTGTCTGTGTCGGTGATACACGTATGCACTGTCACTCATATCCCTGCATAGGACTTTAACCTTCCAACTGGACCGATTCATTGTTGCTCATGATGGCATTGTTTGCCGATGGTTGAGTGTTTCTAAAACATGTCTGCTGGCATCAGTGAGGTTGATTCGTTTTAGTTTACAACTTCTTGGTTGTTTAATATTACGAGTCGCCTAATTGGATTTGCAGTCTCCTAGGTGGAAATTGGAGGGGGGGGGAGGGAAACAAGAACCTGTAAAGCTTATGGAGGTTCTCCCTAAGCCAACAACTGACCTTCCCGAGGATGCAACCCACAACAGTTGCCTAGAACTCCCCGGATGGTTGTTTACGCCTGTTATTGTTTATCAGGCAGACGGCAACATAGATGGAACAAAAATATAAGAGTCGTATAACTGGGCATCCGCCTTTCAAGTTGAAGTGTTGGCTATCCTGGTAAAACTTGACATCTGTAAAGCATCAGTAATAGACAGTATAATTATTTCAGACTCCCATTCATCATTGCCAGCATAGCTTACAATCAAATAATAACGTGCTTGTCCTCGAAACCAGATACAGGTATATAAATGCACATTTAATAAGGGATCACAGTAAAATTATTGTGGATTCTGTCACACTGCATTGCCCCAACATGATAAAACTGATGCCCTTATTAAGTTTACAGTAAATAAAGATAATATTTCTCAAATAATAATAATAATAATTATGCTCAAATTCGCAGATATTTCGACGTAAAAAGTTTGTTACTAGCTGTCATTATAATTATAAGGTGTGTGCAGATTAGGTGAAGTTCTAATGTAAAAATCTCCGCTGAGGTGTTTGTAGGCTCTGTAATCCTTTTTGCGCTACCACTCACAGGATGAGTATGGGGTACTCAGTAAACTAGCCGCTACAGGGGTGGGGGGAGGAGCTTCAATCAATGTTAGGTGAACACTGCATGAAGTGAATGGAAACATGCCCAGTCATTTATGTCCTAACCGAAGTTTGATGTCAGGTCACTGTTGTGAGTAGAGGACGTAGCCCACTGTGCTACAGCATCCACCTGGGAACAGGTTGACGCATATCAGACGACAATCATAAATTAACACTGACATTGAGGCACATCGTTTTTTTTATAGGAGAAAGGTGTACGTTGTTTATTTGATTTACATTTTACATTTGCTTCTCACAATATCTTAATACTTAAGTCTCTTCTGTTTTGCATGGTGTTATCTTGGGTAACAGTTGAGTGTGGTGTATAGTGCGTTATCTTGTTGACATTTACAATATTTACGCAACAGGTTTTTTGTTTACAGATATTTACACGTTTACCTGTCATCCGAATATCGTCTTTAAGAATATTTATTGTACTGGCTTAGATATGAAGTATTTGTGTTAAAATAATCTTGACTCAGTTATCAGTCTGCCGTCGGGCGGCTGCGCGGCCAGATTGTATTTTTCGAATACAAGCTTCGGCCTCACACTCCTGGGGTCCACGGTTCGAGTCTCCTAGAGCAAAGGTGAATAGAATGTAATCTTGGAACGTTAGAAGGTTTCTCAACATATTGTACAACAATACTTCCAAGAACACGTCCTTCAGTCTCGTAAGACACGAGGGAAGAACAGTTAAGACTTGTAATACGCGTCGAACATGGCCTGGGTCACGATCTCCTATACGTGCTCCGGCACCTCTCTTCACCGTATATGTGTAGGACAGACTATTAGGTATGTATGTTGGATAGCATTATATAACTGTATTACGGACTATTCATGCCCGTGGTACCTCTTGGGGTGCCTTAATCTTCATCAATCAATCAATGAATCTGCGGTGGAGACACAGATACCTGGTAAGCTACGTTACTGCATCTCCAGTCATTAGAACCTTCACGTTTACCAGGATGGTGTACTGGAGCTTTACAGTCACTCTATCCACTCTCTGTCCTTTAAAAAATACTCACGATCCATCCAAAACTGACCAGTGATGAATAAGGATTCATCAAGCATTTACGCAAACACGAAACCTGTACATCATACCACAATCATGGCGGCTTTGTATACATTTCTAAATACTTTTTAAGCGCCGAAGTGCTAAGTTGTGAATAACAATAATAACCTTGGGTTGTGGAGTTTCCAAGCTCGTAAAAAGTTCAAGAAATGTTAACACAGCCGTCATGACTAATGAAAGATGTACAGGTTTCGTAACTGTATGCATAAATACTTGATGAATCCTGGCCCTGGTGTACCCATGTATATCTGCTAAAAAAAGCAAAACAACAGAAGTTAGGGAAATGCAAGTTCACCCGGAGCATAGGATAGAATTGAGGAGGGCTTTGAATACTTCATCAGCAGCGTGGTGTTCACTGAACTAGGCGTGGTGTTCACTATCCTTAGCGTGGTGTTCACTATCCTTGGCGTGGTGTTCACTATCCTTGGTGTGGCGTTCACTACCCTTGGTGTGGTGTTCACTGAACTTGACGTGGTGTTCACTACCTTGGCGTGGTGTTCACTGATATTAGCGTGGTGTTCACTATCCTTGGCGTGGTGTTCACTATCCTTGGCGTGGTGTTCACTATCCTTGGCGTGGTGTTCACTATCCTTGGCGTGGTGTTCACTAACTTGACGTGGTGTTCACTACACTTGGCGTGGTGTTCACTATCCTTGGCGTGGTGTTCACTAACTTGGCGTGGGTTCACTATCCTTGGCGTGGTGTTCACTGAACTTGGCGTGGTGTTCACTATCCTTGGCGTGGTGTTCACTATCCTTGGCGTGGTGTTCACTAACCTTGGCGTGGTGTTCACTGAACTTGGCGTGGTGTTCACTACCCTTGGCGTGGTGTTCACTATCCTTGGCGTGGTGTTCACTGAACTTGGCGTGGTGTTCACTACCTTCGCGTGGTGTTCACAACCCTTGGCGTGGTGTTCACTACGCTTGGTGTGGTGTTCACTACCCTTGGCGTGGTGTTCACTGAACTTGGCGTGGTTTTCACTACCCTTAGCGTGGTTTTCACTACCCTTGGCGTCGTGATCACTACCCTTGGCGTGGTGTTCACTACCCTTGACGTGGTGTTCACTACTCTTGACGTGGTGTTCACTACCCTTGGTGTGGTGTTCATTACCCTTCGCGTGGTGTTCAATACCTTAGCGTGGTGTTCACTACCCTTGACGTGGTGTTAACTACCCTTAACGTGGTGTTCACTACACTTGGCGTCATGTTCACTACCCTTGGCATGCTCTTCACTACCCTTGACGTGGTGTTCAATACCCTTAGCGTGGTGTTCACTACCCTTGGCGTGGTGTTCACTACCCTTAACGTGGTGTTCACTACCCTTGACGTCATGTTCACTACCCTTGACGTCATGTTCACTACCCTTGGCGTGGTGTTCACTATCCTTCGCGTGGTGTTCACTAACCTTGGCATGGTGTTCACCACCATTGGCATGGTGTTCACCACCCTTGGAATAGTGTTCACTACCCTTGACGTGGTGTTCACCAACCTTGGCATGGTGTTCACTACCATTGACGTGGTGTTCACTACCCTTGGTGTGGTGTTCATTACCCTTGGCGTGGTGTTCACTATCCTTAGGGTGGTGTTCACTAACCTTTGCGTTATGTTCACTACCCATGGCGTGGTGTTCACTATCCTTCGCATGGTGTTCACTACCCTTGCCGTGGTGTTCCCTACCTTTGGCGTGGTGTTCACTAACCTTAGCATGGTGTTCACTACGCTTGACCTGGTGTTCACTACCCTTTTCGTGGTGTTCACTATTCTTGGCGTGGTGTTCACTACCCTTAGCATGGTGTTCACTACCCTTGGCGTGGTGTTCACTACCCATGGCATTGTGTTCACTTCCCTTAGCATGGTGTTCACTTCCCTTGGCGTGGTGTTCACTATCCTTCGCGTGGTGTTCACCACCCTTGGCATGGTGTTCACTACACTTGGTATGGTGTTCACTACCCTTGGTGTGTGGTGTTCACTACTCTTAGCGTGGTGTTCACTACCCTTGGTGTGGTGTTCACTGAACTTGGCGTGGTGTTCACTATCCTTGGCGTGGTGTTCACTATCCTTGGCGTGGTGTTCACTATCCTTGGCGTGGTGTTCACTGAACTTGACGTGGTGTTCACTACCCTTGGCGTGGTGTTCACTGAAATTAGCGTGGTGTTCACTGAACTTGGCATGGGGTTCACTGTCCTTGGCTTGGTGTTCACTGAACATGGCGTGGTGTTCACTATCCTTGGCGTGGTGTTCACTACCCTTGGCGGGGTGTTCACTACCCTTGGCGTGGTGTTCACTGAACTTGGCGTGGTGTTCACTACCCTTCGCGTGGTGTTCACAACCCTTGGCGTGGTGTTCACTAAGCTTGGTGTGGTGTTCACTACCCTTGGCGTGGTGTTCACTGAACTTGGCGTGGTGTTCACTACCCTTAGCATGGTTTTCACTACCCTTGGCGTCGTGATCACTACCCTTGGCGTAGTGTTCACTACCCTTGGCGTGGTGTTCACTACTCTTGACGTGGTGTTCACTACCCTTGGTGTGGTGTTCATTACCCTTCGCGTGGTGTTCAATACCCTTAGCGTGGTGTTCACTACCCTTGACGTGGTGTTAACTACCCTTAACGTGGTGTTCACTACCTTGGCGTCATGTTCACAACCCTTAACGTGGTGTTTACTACCCTTGACGCCATGTTCACTACCCTTGGCGTGGTGTTCAGTACCCTTAACGTAGTGTTCACTACCCTTGACGTCATGTTCACTACCCTTGGCGTGGTGTTCACTACCCTTAACGTGGTGTTCACTACCCTTGACGTCATGTTCACTACCCTTGGCGTGGTGTTCACTATCCTTCGCGTGGTGTTCACTAACCTTGGCATGGTGTTCACCACCCTTGGCATGGTGTTCACCACCCTTGGAATGGTGTTCACTACCCTTGACGTGGTGTTCACCAACCTTGGCATGGTGTTCACTACCATTGACGTGGTGTTCACTACCCTTGGTGTGGTGTTCATTACCCTTGGCGTGGTGTTCACTATCCTTAGCGTGGTGTTCACTAACCTTTGCGTTATGTTCACTACCCATGGCGTGGTGTTCACTATCCTTCGCATGGTGTTCACTACCCTTGCCGTGGTGTTCCCTACCTTTGGCGTGGTGTTCACTAACCTTAGCATGGTGTTCACTACGCTTGACCTGGTGTTCACTACCCTTTTCGTGTTGTGTTCACTACTCTTGGCGTGGTGTTTCACTACCCTTAGCATGGTGTTCACTACCCTTGGCGTGGTGTTCACTAAGCATGGCATGGTGTTCACTTCCCTTAGCATGGTGTTCACTTCCCTTGGCGTGGTGTTCACTATCCTTCGCGTGGTGTTCACCACCCTTGGCATGGTGTTCACTACCCTTGGTGTGGTGTTCACTACTCTTAGCGTGGTGTTCACTACCCTTAGCGTGGTGTTCACTACCATTTGCGTGGTGTTCACTACCCATGGCGTAGTGTTCACTACCCTTGGCGTGGAGTTGACTACCCTGGCGTGGTGTTCACTACCCCTGGCGTGGTGTTCACTACCCTTGGCGTGGTGTTCACTACCCTTGGCATGGTGTTCACTACCCTTGGCATGGTGTTCACTACCCTTGCGTGGTGTTCACTACTTTGGCGTGGTGTTCACTACCCTTGCATGGTGTTCACTACCTTGGCATGGTGTTCACTACCCTTGGCGTGGTGTTCACTACCCTTGGCANGTGTGCAGATTAGGTGAAGTCTAATGTAAAATCTCCGCTGAGGTGTTTGTAGGCTCTGTAATCCTTTTTGCGCTACCACTCACAGGATGAGTATGGGTACTCAGTAAACTAGCCGCTACAGGGGTGGGGGGGAGCTTCAATCAATGTTAGGTGAACACTGCATGAAGTGAATGAAACATCCCATCATTTATGTCCTAACCGAAGTTTGATGTCAGGTCACTGTTGTGAGTAGAGGACGTAGCCCACTGTGCACAGCATCCACCTGGGAACAGGTTGACGCATATCAGACGACAATCATAAATTAACACTGACATTGAGGCACATCGTTTTTTTTTATAGGAGAAAGGTGTACGTTGTTTATTTGATTTACATTTACATTTGCTTCTCACAATATCTTAATACTTAAGTCTCTTCTGTTTTGCATGGTGTTATCTTGGGTAACAGTTGAGTGTGGTGTATAGTGCGTTATCTTGTTGACATTTACAATATTTACGCAACAGGTTTTTTGTTTACAGATATTTACACGTTTACCTGTCATCCGAATATCGTCTTTAAGAATATTTATTGTACTGGCTTAGATATGAAGTATTTGTGTTAAAATAATCTTGACTCAGTTATCAGTCTGCCGTCGGGCGGCTGCGCGGCCAGATTGTATTTTTCGAATACAAGCTTCGGCCTCACACTCCTGGGTCCACGGTTCGAGTCTCCTAGCAAAGGTGAATAGAATGTAATCTTGGAACGTTAGAAGGTTCTCAACATATTGTACAACAATACTTCCAAGAACACGTCCTTCAGTCTCGTAAGACACGAGGGAAGAACAGTTAAGACTTGTAATACGCGTCGAACATGGCCTGGGTCACGATCTCCTATACGTGCTCCGGCACCTCTCTTCACCGTATATGTGTAGGACAGACTATTAGGTATGTATGTTGGATAGCATTATATAACTGTATTACGGACTATTCATGCCCGTGTACCTCTTGGGTGCCTTAATCTTCATCAATCAATCAATGAATCTGCGGTGAGACACAGATACCTGGTAAGCTACTTACTGCATCTCCAGTCATTAGAACCTTCACGTTTACCAGGATGGTGTACTGGAGCTTTACAGTCACTCTATCCACTCTCTGTCCTTTAAAAAATACTCACGATCCATCCAAACTGACCAGTGATGAATAAGGATTCATCAAGCATTTACGCAAACACGAAACCTGTACATCATACCAATCATGGCGGCTTTGTATACATTTCTAAATACTTTTTAAGCGCCGAAGTGCTAAGTTGTGAATAACAATAATAACCTTGGTTTGTGGAGTTTCCAAGCTCGTAAAAAGTTCAAGAAATGTTAACACAGCCGTCATGACTAATGAAAGATGTACAGGTTTCGTAACTGTATGCATAATACTTGATGAATCCTGGCCCTGGTGTACCCATGTATATCTGCTAAAAAAAGCAAAACAACAGAAGTTAGGGAAATGCAAGTTCACCCGGAGCATAGGATAGAATTGAGGAGGGCTTTGAATACTTCATCAGCAGCGTGGTGTTCACTGAACTAGGCGTGGTGTTCACTATCCTTAGCGTGGTGTTCACTATCCTTGGCGTGGTGTTCACTATCCTTGGTGTGGCGTTCACTACCCTTGGTGTGGTGTTCACTGAACTTGACGTGGTGTTCACTACACTTGGCGTGGTGTTCACTGATATTAGCGTGGTGTTCACTATCCTGGCGTGTGTTCACTATCCTTGGCGTGGTGTTCACTATCCCTGGCGTGGTATTCACTATCCTTGGCGTGGTGTTCACTGAACTTGACGTGGTGTTCACTACACTTGGCGTGGTGTTCACTGATATTAGCGTGGTGTTCACTGAACTTGGCGTGGGGTTCACTATCCTTGGCTTGGTGTTCACTGAACATGTCGTGGTGATCACTATCCGTGGCGTGGTGTTCACTATCCTTGCGTGGTGTTCACTACCCTTGGTGTGGTGTTCACTGAACTTGGCGTGGTGTTCACTATCCTTGGCGTGGTGTTCACTATCCTTGGCGTGGTGTTCACTATTCCTGGGCGTGGTGTTCACTGAACTTGACGTGGTGTTCATTACCCTTGGCGTGGTGTTTCACTGATATTAGCGTGGTGTTCACTGAACTTGGCATGGGGTTCACTGTCCTTGGCTTGGTGTTCACTACCCTTGGCGTGGTGTTCACTACCCTTGGCGTGGTGTTCACTGAACTTGGCGTGGTGTTCACTACCCTTCGCGTGGTGTTCACAACCCTTGGCGTGGTGTCACTACGCTTGGTGTGGTGTTCACTACCCTTGGCGTGGTGTTCACTGAACTTGGCGTGGTTTTCACTACCCTTAGCATGGTTTTCACTACCCTTGGCGTCGTGATCACTACCCTTGGCGTAGTGTTCACTACCCTTGACGTGGTGTTCACTACTCTTGACGTGGTGTTCACTACCCTTGGTGTGGTGTTCATTACCCTTCGCGTGGTGTTCAATACCCTTAGCGTGGTGTTCACTACCCTTGACGTGGTATTAACTACCCTTAACGTGGTGTTCACTACACTTGGCGTCATGTTCACTACCCTTGGCATGCTCTTCACTACCCTTGACGTGGTGTTCAATACCCTTAGCGTGGTGTTCACTACCCTTGGCGTGGTGTTCACTACCCTTAACGTGGTGTTCACTACCCTTGACGTCATGTTCACTACCTTGACGTCATGTTCACTACCCTTGGCGTGGTGTTCACTATCCTTCGCGTGGTGTTCACTAACCTTGGCATGGTGTTCACCACCATTGGCATGGTGTTCACCACCCTTGGATAGTGTTCACTACCCTTGACGTGGTGTTCACCAACCTTGGCATGGTGTTCACTACCATTGACGTGGTGTTCACTACCCTTGGTGTGGTGTTCATTACCCTTGGCGTGGTGTTCACTATCCTTAGGGTGGTGTTCACTAACCTTTGCGTTATGTTCACTACCCATGGCGTGGTGTTCACTATCCTTCGCATGGTGTTCACTACCCTTGCCGTGGTGTTCCCTACCTTTGGCGTGGTGTTCACTAACCTTAGCATGGTGTTCACTACGCTTGACCTGGTGTTCACTACCCTTTCGTGGTGTTCACTATTCTTGGCGTGGTGTTCACTACCCTTAGCATGGTGTTCACTTCCCTTGGCGTGGTGTTCACTACCATGGCATTGTGTTCACTTCCCTTAGCATGGTGTTCACTTCCCTTGGCGTGGTGTTCACTATCCTTCGCGTGGTGTTCACCACCCTTGGCATGGTGTTCACTACACTTGGTATGGTGTTCACTACCCTTGGTGTGTGGTGTTCACTACTCTTAGCGTGGTGTTCACTACCCTTAGCGTGGTGTTCACTACCATTTGCGTGGTGTTCACTACCCTTGGTGTGGTGTTCACTGAACTTGGCGTGGTGTTCACTATCCTTGCGTGGTGTTCACTATCCTTGGCGTGGTGTTCACTATCCTTGGCGTGGTGTTCACTGAACTTGCTTGGTGTTCACTACCCTTGGCGTGGTGTTCACTGAAATTAGCGTGGTGTTCACTGAACTTGGCATGGGGTTCACTGTCCTTGGCTTGTGTTCACTGAACATGGCGTGGTGTTCACTATCCTTGGCGTGGTGTTCACTACCCTTGGCGGGGTGTTCACTACCCTTGGCGTGGTGTTCACTGAACTTGGCGTGGTGTTCACTACCCTTCGCGTGGTGTTCACACCCTTGGCGTCGTGATCACTACCCTTGGCGTAGTGTTCACTACCCTTGGCGTGGTGTTCACTACCTTGACGTGGTGTTCACTACCCTTGGTGTGGTGTTCATTACCCTTCGCGTGGTGTTCAATACCCTTAGCGTGGTGTTCACTACCCTTGACGTGGTGTTAACTACCCTTAACGTGGTGTTCACTACACTTGGCGTCATGTTCACAACCCTTAACGTGGTGTTTACTACCCTTGACGCATGTTCACTACCCTTGGCGTGGTGTTCAGTACCCTTAACGTAGTGTTCACTACCCTTGACGTCATGTTCACTACCCTTGGCGTGGTGTTCACTACCCTTAACGTGGTGTTCACTACCTTGGCGTCATGTTCACTACCCTTGGCGTGGTGTTCACTATCCTTCGCGTGGTGTTCACTAACCTTGGCATGGTGTTCACCACCCTTGGCATGGTGTTCACACCCTTGGAATGGTGTTCACTACCCTTGACGTGGTGTTCACCAACCTTGGCATGGTGTTCACTACCATTGACGTGGTGTTCACTACCCTTGGGTGGTGTTCATTACCCTTGGCGTGGTGTTCACTATCCTTAGCGTGGTGTTCACTAACCTTTGCGTTATGTTCACTACCCTTGGCGTGGTGTTCACTATCCTTCGCATGGTGTTCACTACCCTTGCCGTGGTTTCCCTACTTTGGCGTGGTGTTCACTAACCTTAGCATGGTGTTCACTACGCTTGACCTGGTGTTCACTACCCTTTTCGTGGTGTTCACTACTCTTGGCGTGGTGTTCACTACCCTTAGCATGGTGTTCACTACCCTTGGCGTGGTGTTCACTAAGCATGGCATGGTGTTCACTTCCCTTAGCATGGTGTTCACTTCCCTTGGCGTGGTGTTCACTATCCTTCGCGTGGTGTTCACCACCCTTGGCATGGTGTTCACTACCCTTGGTGTGGTGTTCACTACTCTTAGCGTGGTGTTCACTACCCTTAGCGTGGTGTTCACTACCATTTGCGTGGTGTTCACTACCCATGGCGTAGTGTTCACTACCCTTGGCGTGGAGTTGACTACCCTGGCGTGGTGTTCACTACCCCTGGCGTGGTGTTCACTACCCTTGGCGTGGTGTTCACTACCCTTGGCATGGTGTTCACTACCCTTGGCATGGTGTTCACTACCCTTGGCGTGGTGTTCGCTACCTTTGGCGTGATGTTCACTACCCTTGGCATGGTGTTCACTACCCTTGGCATGGTGTTCACTACCCTTGCGTGGTGTTCACTACCCTTGGCATGGTGTTCACTACCCTGGGCATGGTGTTCACTACCCTTGGCATGGTGTTCACTACCCTTGGCGTGGTGTTCGCTACCTTTGGCGTGATGTTCACTACCCTTTGCGAGTGTTCACTACCCTTGGCGTGGTGTTCACTACCCTTGCCATGGTGTTCACTACCCTTGGCATGGTGTTCACTACCCTGGCATGGTGTTCAGTACCTTGGAGTGGTGTTCATTACCCTTCGCGTGGTTTCACTACCCTTCGCGTGGTGTTCACTACCCATAGCATGGTGTTCACTACCTTGACCTGGTGTTCACTACCCTTGGCGTGGTGTTCACTACCCTTGGCGTGGTGTTCACTACCATTAGCGTGGTGATCACTACCCTTGGCGATGTGTTCACTACCCTTAGCGTGGTGTTCACTACCCTTGCGTTATATCACTACCCTTAACGTGGTGTTCACTACCCTTGACGTGGTGTTCACTACCCTTGTCGTGGTGTTCACAACCCTTGGCGTGGTGTTCACTACCCTTAGCATGGTGTTCACTACCCTTGGCGTGGTGTTAACTACCCATGGCACGGTGTTCACTTTCCTTAGCATGGTGTTCACTACCCTTGGCGTGGTGTTCACTACCCTTGGCGTGGTGTTCACTACCCTTGGCATGGTGTTCACTACCCTTGGCGTGGTGTTTGCTACCTTTGCGTGATGTTCACTACCCTTTGCGAGGTGTTCACTACCCTTGGCGTGGTGTTCACTACCCTTGCCATGGTGTTCACTACCTTGGCATGGTGTTCACTACCCTTGGCATGGTGTTCAGTACCTTGGAGTGGTGTTCATTACCCTTCGCGTGGTGTTCACTACCCTTCGCGTGGTGTTCACTACCCATAGCATGATGTTCACTACCCTTGACCTGGTGTTCACTACCCTTGGCGTGGTGTTCACTACCCTTGGCGTGGTGTTCACTACCCTTAGCGTGGTGATCACTACCCTTGGCGATGGTGTTCACTACTCTTAGCGTGGTGTTCACTACCCTTTGCGTTATATTCACTACCCTTAACGTGGTGTTCACTACCCTTGACGTGGTGTTCACTACCTTGTCGTGGTGTTCACAACGCTTGGCGTGGTGTTCACTAGCTTTAGCACGGTGTTCACTACCCTTGACCTGGTGTTCACTACCTTGGCGTGGTGTTCACTACCCTTAGCATGGTGTTCACTACCCTGGCGTGGTGTTAACTACCCATGCACGGTGTTCACTTTCCTTAGCATGGTGTTCACTACCCATGGCGTGGTGTTCACCACCCTTCGCGTGGTGTTCACCACCCTTGGTATGGTATTCACTACCCTTGGCCTGGTGTTCACTACCCTGCCTGTGTGTTCACTACCCTTGGCGTGGTGTTCACTACTCTTAGCGTGGTATTCACTACCCTTGGCCTGATGTTCACTACCCTTGGTGTGGTGTTCACTACTTTTAGCGTGGTGTTCGCTAACCTTGGCGTGGTGTTCACTACATTTGCGTGGTGTTCACTACCCTTGACGTGGTGTTCACGAACCTTGGCATGGTGTTCACTATCCTTGGTGTGGCGTTCACTACCCTTGGTGTGGTGTTCACTGAACTTGGCATGGTGTTCACTATCCTTGCGTGGTGTTCACTGAACTTAATGTGGTGTTCACTACCCTTGGCGTGGTTTTCACTATCCTTGGCGTGGTGTTCACTATCCTTGGCGTGGTGTTCACAATCCTTGGCGTGGTGTTCACTATCCTTGGCGTGGTGTTCACTACCCTTGGTGTGGTGTTCACTGAACTTGGCGTGGGGTTCACTATCATTTGCTTGGTGTTCACTGAACATGGCGTGGTGTTCACTATCCTTGGCGTGGTGTTCACTATCCTTGGCGTGTTGTTCACTATCCTTGGTGTGGTGTTCACTGAACTTAACGTGGTGTTCACTACCCTTGGCGTGGTGTTCACTGAACTTGGCGTGGTGCTCACTACTCTTGACGTGGTGTTCACTGCCCTTGGTGTGGTGTTCATTACCCTTCGCGTGGTGTTCAATACCCTTAGCGTGGTGTTCACTACCCTTGACGTGGTGTTCACTACCCTTAACGTGGTGTTCACTACCCTTGGCGTCATGTTCACTACCCTTGGCATGCTCTTCACTACCCTTGACGTGGTGTTCAATACCCTTAGCGTGGTGTTCACTACCCTTGGCGTGGTGTTCACTACCCTTAACGTGGTGTTCACTACCCTTGACGTCATGTTCACTACCCATGGCGTGGTGTTCACTATCCTTCGCGTGGTGTTCACTAACCTTGGCATGGTGTTCACCACCCTTGGCATGGTGTTCACCACCCTTGAAATGGTGTTCACTACCCTTGACGTGGTGTTCACGAACTTGGCATGGTGTTCACTACCATTGACGTGGTGTTCACTACCCTTGGTGTGGTGTTAATTACTTTTGGCGCGGTGTTCACTACCCTTAGCGTGGTGTTCACTACCCTTTGCGTTATGTTCACTACCCATGGCATGGTGTTCACTATCCTTCGCGTGGTGTTCACTACCCTTGGCGTGGTGTTCACTACCTTTGGCGTGGTGTTCACTAACCTTAGCATGGTGTTCACTACGCTTGACCTGGTGTTCACTACCTTTTCGTGGTGTTCACTACTCTTGGCGTGGTGTTCACTGAACATGCATGGGGTTCACTATCCTTGGCTTGGTGTTCACTGAACATGGCGTGGTGTTCACTATCCTTGGCGTGGTGTTCACTACCCTTGGCGTGGTGTTCACTACCCTTGGCGTGGTGTTCACTACCCATGGCGTCGTGTTCACAACACTTGGCGTGGTGTTCACTACGCTTGCTGTGGTGTTCACTACCCTTGGCGTGGTGTTTACTGAACTTGGCGTGGTGTTCATTACCCTTAGCATGGTTTTCACTACCCTTGGCGTCGTGATCACTACCCTTAGCATGGTGTTCACTACCCTTGGCGTCGTGATCACTACCCTTAGCGTGGTGTTCACTACCCTTGGCGTGGTGTTCACTACTCTTGACGTGGTGTTCACTACCCTTGGTGTGGTGTTTATTACCCTTCGCGTGGTGTTCAATACTTTTAGCGTGGTGTTCACTACCCTTGACGTGGTGTTCACTACCCTTAACGTGGTGTTCACTACCCTTGGCGTCATGTTCACTACCCTTGGCATGCTCTTCACTACCCTTGACGTGGTGTTCAATACCCTTAGCGTGGTGTTCACTACCCTTGGCGTGGTGTTCACTACCCTTAACGTGGTGTTCACCACTCTTGGCATGGTGTTCACTACCTTGGCATGGTGTTCACTGCCTTGGTGTGGTGTTCACTACTCTTAGCGTGGTGTTCACTACTCTTAGCGTGGTGTTCACTACCATTTGCGTGGTGTTCACTACCCATGGCGTGGTGTTCACTACCCTTGCGTGGTGTTGACTAACCTTGGCGTGGTGTTCACTACCCCTGGCGTGGTGTTCACTACCCTTGACGTGGTGTTCACTACCCTTGGCATAGTGTTCACTACCATTGGCATGGCGTTCACTCACTTGGCGTGGTGTTCACTACCCTTGGCATGGTGTTCATTTCCCTTGGCATGGTGTTCGGTACCCTTGGTGTGGTGTTCACTACCCTTGGCATGGTGTTCACTACCCTTGGCGTGGTGTTCACTACCCTTGGCATGGTGTTCACTACCCTTGGCATGTTGTTCATTACCCTTGGCGTGGTGTTCACAACTCTTGGCATGCTGTTCACTACCCTTCGCGTGGTGTTCACTACCCTTGGCGATGTGTTCACTACCCTTAGCGTGGTGTTCACTACCCTTGCGTTAGATTCACTACCCATGGCGTGGTGTTCACTACCCTTGGCGTGGTGTTCACTACCCTTGGCGTGGTGTTCACTGCCCTTCTACCAGGGGTCTCCAGCAACCGCTGGCAGGGTCTCTAGCACACACCTGCAGGGTCTCCAGCAACACTGGCAGTGGTCTCCAGCAACCCCTGGCAGGGTCTCCAAACACACTGGCAGGGGTCTCCAGCAACACACACTGGCAGGGGTCTCCAGCAACACTGGCAGTGGTCTCCAGCAACACCCTGGCAGGGTCTCCAGCAACACACTGGCAGGGGTCTCCAGCAACACACTGGCAGGGTCTCCAGCAACACTGGCAGAGGTCTCCAGCAACACGCTGGCAGGGGTCTCCAGCAACACACTAGCAGGGGTCTCCAGCAACACTGGCAGGGTCTCCAGCAACACGCTGGCAGGGGTCTCCAGCAACACACTGGCAGAGGTCTCCAGCAACACGCTGGCATGGGTCTTCCAGCACCACTGGCAGGGGTCTCCAGCAACACACTGGCAGGGGTCTCCAGCAACACTGGCAGAGGTCCCAGCAACACTGGCAGGGGTCTCCAGCAACACGCTGGCAGGGTCTCCAGCAACACTGGCAGTGGTCTCCAGCAACACCCTGGCAAGGGTCTCCAGCAACACACTGGCAGGGGTCTCCATCAACACGCTGGCAGGGTCTCCAGCAACACACTGGCAGGGGTCTCCAGCAACACTGGCAGAGGACTCCAGCAACACACGCTGGCAGGGTTCTCCAGCAGCACACTGGCAGGGGTCTCCAGCAACACTGGCAGAGGTCTCCAGCAACACGCTGGCAGTGGTCTCCAGCAACACACTGGCAGAGGTCTCCAGCAACACGCTGGCAGGGGTCTCCAGTAACACACTGGCAGGGGTCTCCAGCAACACTGGCAGGGGTCTCCAGTAACACACTGGCAGGGGTCTCCAGCAACACTGGCAGGGGTCTCCAGCACACTGGCAGGGGTCTCCAGCAACACTGGCAGAGGTCTCCAGCAACACACTGGCAGGGGTCTCCAGCAACACTGGCAGGGTCTCCATAACACACTGGCAGGGGTCTCCAGCAACCGCTGGCAAGGGTCTCCAGCAACACACTGGCAGGGGTCTCCAGTAACACACTGGCAGGGTCTCCAGTAACACACTGGCACGGGTCTCCGTCTCCGCAACACACTGGCAGGGGTCTCCAGCAACACGCTGGCAGGGTCTCCAGCAACACACTGGCAGGGTCTCCAGTAACACACTGGCACGGGTCTCCAGCAACACACTGGCAGGGGTCTCCAGTAACACACTGGCAGGGGTCTCCAGCAACACTGGCAGACCTGTCCCGACCCGACGATTTACCCGACGATTACCCGACGATTTACCCGACGATTTACCCGACGCTTTACCCGACGATTTACCCGACGCTTTTACCCGACGATTTACCCGACCTTTACCCGACGATTTACCCGACGATTTACCCGACGATTTAACTTTTACCCGACGATTTACCCGACGCTTTACCCGACGTTTACCCGACGTTTACCCGACGATTTACCCGACGGTTTACTCGACGATTTACCATGACGGCTTTACCCGACGTGTTTAGTTTTCAGTTTACACGTCAGTTAGAACAGAACGGATTCCCATCCGACTATTTTATTTTCTATTTATTTTATTTAATTCGACGATTTGTAAATCGTCGGTTAAACCCCGTTTTTACACGGGTAAAAAACGGGTAAAAATTTATCCGACGATTTATCCGACGATTTATCCGACGATTTATCCGACGATTTATCCGACGATTTATCCGACGATTTATCCGACGCTTTACCCGACGATTTATCCGACGATTGATCCGACGATTGATCCGACGATTTATCCGACCTTTACCCGACGCTTTACCCGACGATTTACCCGAC
>WNGS01164244.1:5665-29956 GCA_020271785.1 Procambarus virginalis
AAAACACAGTAAATCGCTACAATGGCAATGAACACAGTAAATCACTGTACACATGAATATACTATTCAATACTCCAGCATATATATATATTACTTCCTCAATATTTATAATAATGAGATAATACTGGGCACACAGCCTTACACCAATAAATGGTACATTAATATATATATATTTTCTGGCACTAACTTATAGTATTAATGTCACATGAATGTAAATGTCCTCGACACAGCAATTTCTTCGATAAATCACAGGTGCACTCACACACCACATATATATATCGGGAGAGCTCTCTACAGCATCTCTTCACAACTGTGCCTTACTATAACATAGACATTGGTGAGCCCTGCTCACGACATAGAAGATAATCTGGCTAAACAGCTGACTAAAGGGGAATGGGGAGGGAAAACTGAATTACCTACTTCCACCATCAAAGATGTGGATTCGTCCTCTGTTGAGAGTTGAATTGAAGCTCCTGGTCCCGGCTCTCGACTCATTGTAGGGAACGCCCCCACACAAACACTGATGCTCTCTCCAGGAACCCACTCAACACCCAAAAAAAAAACGCGCCTTCTCCGTGCTACTCCTCACTGCAGGCCCGTGCTCCTCGACAACCTCTTGAAGTTTTGGAGTCGGTCTCCTGGCCGTCGACTTCTCCTCACAACTACGCCTGCAGTCCTTTCCCTCGGCTGCAGTCGTTCTTATTCCCAGCTAGTTTAGTTCTTATCCTGCCTCACGGTGGATTGGCCCAGCCGCTACATCGTCACCTAACTGGTGAACCTGCACAGTCGTCCCGGACGTCACTGCTCAGACTTCACTTCTTGCAAAGCACCTGTCACTGGAGCACTTGTTGCTCGTTTCTCGTGAATTCCTTCTTCTGTCCAACACATGGAATATAGGAAGACCTCACTGGATGCTTGCAGACTACAGGCGACGCGTAAATCCACCGGACCGGGGTGAAAACTGTCAGACTGACAGGACCCCCAATCGCACAGCCGACCTCCTCGACGTGTCATGTCAAACTCCTTGGCGCCACTGGATATGCCGTCCGGACCCCCTTGCACTCGTGACGTCATACTTGCCAGAGGCGTTTCTCATTGGCTCCATGTACTACGTCATCGTTCTTGACCAATCTGGTGCCACTGACGTCATAACGTTTTGGCAGGAGAACGTAGGGGCCGGCGCCATCTTGGCATCCTAAAGGGCCTAAACCATTGGCCAAAACACTCTTCTTTTGCGAATTTCTTGGTAACGCGAGAACACTTCATGCTTCCACATATGTCAAATTGTTCCCCAGAATGTAGAGAACGTTCGGGTAAAGTGGATATGACTCTTACAGCTGGCGTGGGAGAAATATAAGGGGGGGAACACCGTCACAATATATATATATATATATATATATATATATATATATATATATATATATATATATATATATATATTGTACCTAGTAGACAGAACGTCGTACTCGGCCTACTATGCAAGACCTGTTTTGCCTAATAGGCCAAGTTTTCCTGAATTTATATATTTTTCTAATTTTTTTCTTATGAAATGATAAATCTGTCCATTTCATTATGTATAAATTAATTGTTTTAAATTTGAGTTAAAACTAACGTAGATATATAACCCAACCTAACCTATCTTAACCTAACCTAAACTAACGTAACTAAATCAATAATTTACGTTCATAATATAATATAATAATAATGTTTCAAATAAACCAATAGGAAACAATTTATTGACAATAAAGAAAATCACTCGGCCTATTAGGCAAATCGGGCCTTGTATAATAAGCCGAGATGTGCGTTCTGGCTGCTAGGTACGACATATATATATATATATATATATATATATATATATATATATATATATATATATATATATATATATATATATATATATATATATATTACACTAGCAGTACCCGCCACGCGTTGCTGTGGCTCAGTCTGGATAAGTGGGAAAAAAAGAAAAGGGAAAGTGCACGTTTCTAATATGTTTAATTTTACAATGCTTGTGGATATGCGATATTTTTTGTTGTTCCATTGTCTGTGGAGATATAGAGACTGTCTGGTTTGCCGTCTCTAGAACACGCAAAATATAATAGTCCATGTGAGAAACAATTCGTGTCTACATATAAACTGCACAATTTTGAAGATTGGCCCTGAGCTTTGTTGATGGTGATTGCAAACGCCAATCGAATTGAAAATTACAATATCTTAAATTGATATGGCATACCTGTTGGAATCATAGGAATGCGAGGAATAAGGACATCTTCACCTTTGAAAAGTCCTGTCAAGACTGTTACTTCTACGGTGTCGCTGATTAATTTTTTTACAGCAAGCCTCGTGGCGTTACGAAGTTTTGGCTGGTTGATATTTCGCAACATGATAATTGGCACGCCTATTTTAAATTGCCCTATGTGTGATCGCATCCCAGGCAGATCGAGTGAATTAAAAAATTCTGTTGGATAATTAACCGTTTCATCTGCTTCTTCAACAGTGTCGACAGACTTGTATGTGACTGTCTCGCTCTGAATGATAGACTGAATAATATTGTTAAGCTCGTGTGCAGGATGCTTTGGAAATGTTGCATGTGGGAGTTTCAATGAATTGCATTTTCGATGACAATTTCAGAGCCGAGTAGCAGTTCTTCCACTTGGTAGCAATGTCGCAGCTATTCCAGACGATGCAAGAGCTAAGGCTATGCCATTTTGGGATCGAAATGCTGCCAGAATCAATCTAATTAGAAATGTTTTACCAGTTCTTCCTGTCGCATCTAAGAAAATTTCTCAAGCCCGTAATTGACAGTTTGAATTATTTGATAGTAAATGCCTTTTCGCTTAAGCATTAGATTAAGAATATTTGATTGCACATACGACAACAGATCACCCGTGTTGTAATTTTGTTCACGACGCAATTCTACATTGAATGAAGCAGCAGCAGATCGATTCAGTGATGGCATTTTCAATTGATTGAGAACTTTGTTCGCGATTTCTAAGCACAAATCTTCTATCATTATCAATGCTTCATTGTAGGTTTCTGCTGTGAAATCCATGTTCTTATTTGAATTTTCCTTGCGCATTCGATGTACAATATCTTCAGCCATGTGCAATTTATATTTCTTCCATAACTCTGTTGGAGATGAAGGAGAGCAGGTGGTCAATATGATTGTAAACAATGCACGATTTTGATTTGGATGTGACGTGTTGGACGTGTCAATAATGCATACATTCTAGTGTCTGTTGTTCTCCAATTAATTCAGAGGTTGACATGCACTACGGAAAGTGTCATGTGTAACGCCGTTGACAAATCTCAATTGCTGGAAGACGTTGATCCAGGCACATTTACCAACAGCATGCGAAGAAAGAAGCATTCATCTTGATGGTAATGCATGGTGGATGTCTGCCTATCGTAGTTTATTTGAATATACCAGGCTGTCCGTCGACTCGCTCTCCTCGTTTGCGTCGTTCAAATGATTTTCTACTGGCATTCCATGTGTAAAACGTAGGCACTTCTGAATACAGCAGTCTTTTTGCAAATGCGTCATTTTGACATAACATGAAGAAAGCAGTAACCGTTGTATCCGGTGGATTCATAGCTGTTTGTTGCACATTTGCAGCTGTGAAATAAACGTATTTTCCATTTTGTTGTTTTCAAAACAAAACCAAAAAATATTAACGAAATATTTAAATTCAAACGCAGATCAATCGACACAGCTTAATTTCACCACCAATTGCACTGAAAAATAAGAACAGTTAAAAAAATGAAATGAAAAACAATGAAAAAAGAAACAAACTATACTCACGAAATGAACACTATGGTAAACAATGCAACTCAATTCCAAGGCAATGTCACACAAAATAATGAAATCAAAATGAAAATAAATCAAAGTCTATGAAAAATCAATTTATCAATGCAATCGGAAACATTAAAATGAAATTTTAACGTATTTTAAATAGTGTGTGTTGCTCTAATGTGCAACAGATGGCGCTGTTTTTCCAAAAAAGCATGTTTTTACCTGTCACAGGTGTGGCATCTAGATAATAGGTATATAAAAACATGCACGTATTCGAATGGAACGTTGTGTGAAAATTTCAAAGCAATTGGTGAAGAACTTTCGGAGATTAGCGATTTTGAATAAACGAACATTTCCATTTTTATTTATACAGATTATTGAGAAACCTACTACAAGGCCGTAGTGCTTGAATGAAGGTGAAGGAAAAACCCAGTATACGTTTAAGTTTATTAACAAACAAATTTTCGGATATAACCTACATCCTTTCTGAAAGGTGTTTTTACAATGAGAAAGGATGTAGGTTTCCATCCGAAAAATTTGGATGAAAATTTGCATTCCCTCCCTCGGAATTTGAAAATTTAAGTACAACATTCTGCATATGGTCAGAGAGAGGATGGGGTTATTTTGGTTTTTAAACATTTTCATGACAATATTCGTAGTGAGAAATATGCCTGGTATTCTGAGCAGGAATACTTCCTCTGTTGACTGGCATCAAAACATGTTTAATTCCCCAAGGAAGATGAGCAAGCAACTGGCTAGTGGTCACGAGGTGGTGGCCATGAGCGACGAGTGGATGGCCAGGATGGCGCAAGAACAGACGCTCTACAAACATGGCATGGTCCGCTTGCTGCCTCACGGCTGGCTCTTACCAACTTCCTTCACACAGTATGCTGACACCATCTACAACTTCAAGGTACGTAATATTTTTCATTGTTGTTATCTATGATAAAGTTATGGATTTTTAATATATTATATAGGGAGGGTACCCAATTGCGGACACCTTCTCCTCTCTCTCTCTTGCTCTTTTCCAGTTTCCTCCCTCCCCCATCTGTTTCCCCCTATCATATAGAGGAACTCTATATAATAAGAAGGAAGATCCATTCCAACTCTCACCACTTTCCACGAGATCCTCACTCTCACCACTTTCCTCTCCTCATTCCCTCTCACTTTCCCCCCTCTCTACACTTTCTCCCAGTCGCCCTCTCCCAACCTTTCTCCCAACTCTCCTCCAACATTCCTTCTCCACTTTCTAAAACTTTGCCTCTATTCCTCTCTACTCATCTCTTCTCCCTCTCCATCTGTCCCCCCCTCTCTCCCTCCCTCTCCTTAACGTTACTTATCTCCTTCCCACTATCTAGCTTTCTATCTCTGTCTTAGAAAATATAATATAGAATTCACTTAACTAAGACTAACCCTAGACTAAGCTTAATACGTGACGCTCAAAAATCCCCATCACACAGGATGGTTAGTCATACAGAGGCATGTGATAGGCAATCTGCACTAGCAGACTCCAGATGCATTTTGAGGATGTCATCAACACAAGAGTGAATAAGGTAGCAGTGGTAATAAAAGTCCCCATCTCGCAGGATGGTTAGTCATACAGGGCCATATGTTTAGTAGCCTGCACTGGCAAATTTTGGGTACACTGAGGATATTTTTTAGAATACGAGAGTGAATAAAGTGATTGCAAAGCTCCAGGTACCTCATGCCAACTGGTCTGAAAGATCTAATAACTGGGCATTCGGTGATGTAGTGTTGGAGATCATGCTGCAGTTCCTGCATACAGAGTTTGCACCTGGAGTGCTCAGGATTGGGAGATCCGTTACCTGTAGCCACCTGCCACAGGTAACGGTAACCCAACCTGATCTTTAAAACCACTGTGTCGCACAGTCTGGTGGACGTTTTGTGCTGCCCATAGATATATGTTTCAGGTCTGAACAAATCATAGCTTTTTATACTAATACTTTCAGGTCGTTGGAAGTCAGTAATTTCTTTCAAGACCTGAGTGTTTGGACCAATGCAGTTTTGACAGCAGAGATGGGGATACCTAGATCTAATTCAACTTCATCTTTTTTGCACGCAGATTTGGCTGCAATGTCTGTCTCTTTATGATGGGTTATATTTATGTGTGAAGGTATCCATACAAAGGAGATTCGAGACCTTTTACCTTGCACAGCAAGTAGGTCATTTATAATTGGTAGTATGAGGTTCTTGCTGTCGATCTTCCAGGAGAAGTTTTCGATTACTTGAAGAGCAGACTTTGAATCACAAAATATTATTCCTCCTCCAATGTTTTTCAGTGTACTGGTAGCTAGTTGTAATGGTGCTAGTTCTGCTTGTGTGGAGGTCAGCCAGTTGTTTACCCTGACACTGACAGTCTTTGTGCAAATTTTATTTCTATAAAACCTACATGCTGCTGCAGTCCGTCCAGTAGAGGATTGGACTGAGCCGTCAGTATAGACACAGTGCTTGTGAGATCTTAAATTCTCGATGGAGGAGGCAATTGTTTCGAGTGCGACAGCTTTGAAAAGAGCAAGCTTCTCATTATCTTTCTTGGTGACAGGTGTGAATGATACTTGAATGGTGGGGTTTCAGATAAAGAGGAATATCAGAGACAGGTAGATTGCACTTAATTTAAAAGGAATGTTGAGTTTAATGAGATTGTAGCATTGTTGCTCAGCCATTTATCATAAATGGAGTGAGTTGGTGTTACGGCCCTAATGGGACGCAACCGGGTTCTTCTCTGATGGTATTAGAGTTCGGGTATCCGGCCCCAAGTTAGTAGAGGCTTTCAAGGGGTGAGCTCCGTAATGCAAGTAACATAAACAGGGAGGTACATTAAATTCACAAGTTTACCACTTTCTCTATATATATAATTCTTTTCCCAACACCATATATAAATTAAAAGTCACAAACGGGAAATATTACCACACAATATACAGCTTCGTCTCCCTCTAAAGACGCTGAACACTTGGCGATGCTCACTCCGTGCAGTCTTGCCTGGTTTCCTATTCCGTGGCACTACCCTCTGCAGGTACCAGGACACCACGATGAATCTACCCTGGCCACAGGCCAGCCAAATCACAATTCCACTGGGTGCCTCGTCGTGAAGGCCCACAACCACAGTCCAGCCTGTAGCTGGCAGGTACCAATCAGCCTCGCTGTTAGGCCACTCGACGACGAATACTAGGGTTGCGAGCCCTAGGCAGGAGCCTCGTGTAACTCGCTGGTTACTCTCCTCGGTCGGCACCACAGTTGGACGTCTCTTCCACCAGCCAGCCCCGGGTACGGCGAATCCCGTCACTGCCACTCCTCAGGCAGACAATTGAACACTCAGCAGTGCTCGTCCGGTGGCGGCTCACTGCTTCTACAAAGCAGACTGGTGAAGAGACCTTGGCTTCCTTGGGTTGACTGCCTCATCGTACATCGCAGCAGTCCTAGGTTGACTCTGTGAAAGCAGACACGTCAGCAGTACTGGGACACTACATGGGAAACACTAGGACATACCACTTACTGGCTTAGCCACAAACGTACAGCTTTTAACTCAATAGGTGGCGCTGATGTTCTGAGCACCACCTCACCAAAGGTCAGCACCAGCTACCTCACGAGCTACCAGGACAAGAATCTAGCATGTCCAGCTGGCATATTCCTGCCACCACTAGATGGCGTCGTCCATTTCGTGGGGGTTTCGGAAGCGGACTCACAGATGGCGTTGATGTCACTGCTCCGTGTTCCGACGATGGACTCGGGTTCGTAACAGTTGGTATGTCGGCACCAGTCAATAGGGAGTTAAAAGCACTAAATAATTTATCTCTGAGCAATGCAGGAGATGCAGGGTCTCTCATGACTTTAAGGAAAATGGTCGAGTTGACTTGCATGATTCTCTCTAGTATGGTTGGAAGCTTCAGTTCTTCCCTCATGTTGATGATTCTTGTGCATCCTGGGGCACCAAGAATTATCCTCATGGTTTCATTCTGTACTACTTCAAGTTTGTCCAACACAGAGGAGGGAATTAAGGCAAAGTATTATAATCAACGAGAGATCTAACAAACATCATATAGAATAGTCTAGCATATTTAATATTGATACCAATATTCTTACCAGTAAGTGTTTTCAATGGTTTTGGTCTTTCGTTTAACCTACGGTGTAGATCGTTTACAATGTCACTGTTAATACCAACTCCAAGGTATTTGTGCTGCCTACACGTTTCCACGTTCTGGTTGTTGACCTTAAAAGTTATCGAGACATGAGTTTTCTCTTGGGGATGAAGAACTCTGGATTTAGTTATAGAGATAACAAGACCACATTCAATGCTTTTAGCAGAGAGTAAATCCAGTTGAGCTTGCAGTCTAGTTTGGGTACATTATTTGTCATCGGCAAAACAGATGACGACTTCGTCAGGTAGTGTGGGAATATCAATTGTTAATTTGTGCATCAGAACATTGAACAGTGTAGGACTTAGCACTCCACCCTGGGGTGTACCCAACTCAAAGGGTGCACAAAGCTTACTTTTGACCCCCTTGAAAAGGACTGAGGCGGTTCTGTTACTCAGGTAACCCCTGAGCCATGTCAACAGTCTTCCCTTAACTCCAAAAGAGGCTAGTTGTTCTAAGATTATTTCTCTGTTTGCTGTATCAAAAGCAGTTTGGAGATTAACAAATGCCGCCTAAGAGCTTGGTCCCTCTGTGATAAAATATTCAGCAAAGCAAGTTTGTGTGCTTCTTCCAGGAAGGAAACCATACAGGTTAGGAGCAAGGTGGGACTTGATTTGAAACATTAGTCTGTCGAGGATAATCCTCTCAAGAACTTTACACATGCACGACGTCAGAGAAATGGGTCTGAATTTTTGTTTAGACTTGGGTATGGGTACTATGAGTCCCTGTGTCCAGCAGTCAGGTAAGACACCCTGCCTTAGACTTTGATTAAACAATTCTAGCAAAGTGCTATTTGGCAGCTCAGCAAGTACTCTCATGGTGTTGTATGTGATGCCATCCTCTCCAGGAGAGGTAGCCTTACCTTTCTTGAGTGCATTATTAATTTCAAAAGGGGTTATGCCATAGTTATTATCAGGCCCTATCTCAATACAGACAATTTCAATATTGAAGTTACGATTTATTTTGGGACTAGCTAGATGGTGTTGTACATCTTGGGGGGCAGGCTGCTTATACTGGCAGTGCTTGCATATTGCTGAAGCAGCATGTAGGCATAGTCAACAGGTGAATGGTGATCAAGTTGATGACTGCTAGGATGAGAAATCTTTAAAATTTTATTCCACATTTGGGATGAGGATGTTGCATGATTGGTGCCTTGCAGAAACTGTTCCCAGTGCTGGTTATACACTTGTTCCTTTAGCGCTCTAAACTCTCGGCTGGCCTTAGGAAGTATGTTGAGGGTGTCAGCTGTTTTATGTGTTTTATACTGCTCAGCTAGGAATAGAACTCTGTCATGAAGGGGCTTAAGGCGTGAATCAGTGAACCACCTCTGTCCCTTTCTCATTGTTTTGGGTAATGTGGATTTTACAATATTGTCTCAAAAAGCGGTTACTTCAGTGACCAGGTCCTCATATAATGCGTTGACAGTAGTAAAACACTAAATGTTGTGCCATTCGGAAATGCGGAATTTGAAGAGCATGTGTAAATTTTCACGGATATTAATTATTTTTTTCAAAACTTAGGGGTTTTACATTATTGATAGTGTATGAACTGAATATGGCAAAGTGATCACTAACTAATTCGTGAACAATTGATCCTCCGACAGCATTATCAATGCGACCGTGACCAATGACATAATCAAGCCTGCCACCCATGAGGTGTGTGACGTTAGAGGAGTCAAAGTTGAATACGGACATGCTATTGTCTCAAGTATTTCACAGTTTCTAATAAAGAACTCTAGGGACATGACCAGCCATCATTCACTGATGATGTTTGTGGCGGGTGTCTATTGGTCCCGACCTTCCTCTTACTATGTCCAACCCATACTAGCCTACGTCCATTCTGTATCCCAGACGATTCAATCTGCAAATATGAGAGAGGTTAGTTCCAGACATCTGGCCTCCAAAGTTGGACAAACATTCTTTTTTATGTCCAGGTCTGTGTTTGTCTCTGCACACTCTTCTCACTCTCCTCTTTCTTCTTCTCCCCTCTAATTTCTCTACCTTCTGTTTCCACCTCTCAATCCCCTCTTCCACACATTTTAACCATCTTTCCCATCTCCTACTCTTCCTCCATTTAATTTCCCTCTCTCCCCTCATATTCCCCTTTCCTCCCTTGTTCCCCTGTTTACCCTTTCCCTTCGTCTTCCCCTTATTCCCCTCCCCCTCTTGTCTCCCTTGTTCCCCTGTTTACCCTCGTCTTCCCCTTGTCCCACTCTCCCCCCTCATGTCCCCCTATCTTGAGATCTTCTTGAGACTATCTTGAGATGATTTTGGGGCTTAGCGTCCCTGCGGCCCGGTCCTCGACCAGGCCTCCTTTTTGTTACACACCCCCAGGAAGCAGCCCGTAGCAGCTGTCTAACTCCCAGGTACCTATTTACTGCTAGGTAACAGGGGCATCAGGGTGAAAGAAACATTTTGCCCATTTGTCTCCGCCTCCACCGCGGATCGAACCCGGAACCTCAGGACTTCGAATCCGAAGCGTTGTCCACCCAGCTGTCAGGCGCCCTTGTCTCCCTTTTCCCCCTCTCCCCTCGTCTTCCCCCTTGTCCCCTCCTCTTTCCCTCGTCTTAAATATTTTCTGAATATACTATCTTTATCACCATAACCACCTTCACTACTATCTTCATCACTGAAATTCAAATTATTTCAATTACAGCATGAAATTGCACAGACACACAACGGAAGTAACTTCAAAGCTCAACAGAAAACACATCCTGTATTAATTTAAAATTTCGTGAAAATTGCCAGTTGGCGAGGGTGAGTTTCGAGGCCAATAATAGTTCAAGTTGTGGCACTGGAGTTGATCCTGACCGACATATTTGCATTCTGTAAACAGACAAGTAGAAAAATAAGGAGACATTATTTATTATACATATATATAGATTAACGAGTTTTGTACGATTTTAAAGTTATGATTAACGAAATAAGAATAAAGAAGTGCAGAAGTCCAATTGTTCCACACGAGACAGTCCTAGTTTATATAAATGAAAACTAATTAATACATCTGTTTGATCTACTTTTGAAACAATCCAGAGATCCCTCGTCTCTTATGATCCCCAGTAATATATTCCCTTAATCAACAATCCTGAGTCTAAATCAGCATCTATTTATGGCCTTTCCTGAATCTAAGCTTTATATCTATTGTTTCGGGTTTGTTTGCATTTGTTAGACAGCAGTAATTGACACAGATGTGTACTTAACCCCATTGTAGTACATTCTGTCCTTTTAGTTTAATTCCAGTGACGTAGTTTTGATAGGGATGCGCAAGTCTGGGACGACGTGGATGCTGGAACTCCTCTGGACGATGCTTCACAACCCTGAACTCAACAACCCAAAAGGCGACTCACCCATCGTTCTACGAGCTCCACTTATTGAGTATGATAACACTGATCGTCTTAATCTAATTGTACACAAGTGTATTTGTCTTGGTTTCTCTCTACATTTTTCTTAGCATTTTCTGTCTTAGCATTAGACTTATTTTTTATATTTGTATATTAAAAATATTACTTCTACTGCTAGTGGAGTCGGTCAGCAAGTAGTGGCTTCCTTTTCTCTTGATTCTGCATAATCCCTTCACAAGGAGCTATGAAATATAATGAGATTAATAACGAATAATTTCGTTCCAGTCTAAATATGGAACAAATTTGGCTGTAAATATTCGAGTCATACATGACCATAAACATAAAAACACATTAATGGAAAACTACACTATAAGTACAAATATTATATGCAAAATAGATAAATTAAGCACAAATGTATGCACAGAAACAATAGATATTATTGTTCTAACAGAAACATGGTTGAATGCAGAGTAACCTCCATCTCACAACAATGACTGAAGACAGATATTGTCTGAATGCAAGAGAGCCTAACCCCTGTAGATATTATCCCGTTAAATCTTCCTAACTATCCGTGTTATATTGCAAGATAAAAAAAACTCATGTCTTATGTGTGTTAAAAAATCACTGTCACGACTTATTTCCCACGCAACAATGAGATTATGGTATCTAGATACCACGGTTCAATATCAGTGGTATCCGGCTACACGTTGGTAGCTCTTCCCTTAATGTTTTAGATGCCTGTTCTCCTACTGACCTCCTCCAGTATACACACCTTCACACCACACCATACCTACACACACTTCACATACACACCAGCAAGCAAGACAGAAAGAACCAGTACTATGACGACTCTAAACAGAAAGAGCTTAAATCAATTGCTAGACAAATAGGTTAAGGAATTTAAGAGCCTTATAACACTTCAAAGGTTGAAACTTTTTCAGAATGCACTAGCAACAGCAGAGGAAGGATGACTAAACTTACACAAAATTAATGGGTGGGCTTTGTTAGTGGACTTAAACCCTGCATTCTCCAGAGTACCGGAGTCAAGGAATGCGTTGCCGCTTGCAACAAACTGTCAACTAGTTAGCTTAAAGCCTATTGTAGGAAAATTACGTCATTCATTAACATCGTGTGAAGCATCTATTAATGTAGAAAACACAATATAGTTTTATTAAGTGTCGGACGTGTTGAATAAACTTATTCAGTCTTTTCTGGAATAATCCCAGCGGTTGATACTGGGAAGAAATGAGACATACCATATCTTAATTTTGGTAAAACCTTTGATTCTGTAGTTGAAGAGAGACTCGTTGGAACAGCTGGAGTGAACAGCACAATTTATAAATTTGTAGATAATACAAAAATGAGGCGAGCAATAAATTTAGAAACAAATAAAATCGTATTCATATAAATAAAATAGCCATATAAAATAAAAAATATAATGTTGAAAGAGGCTATTTAATTATAACAAAAAATGCAGGATTCTAACCCCTGAAATGATGGATTTGCCAGAATTAAGCTGGGTAATCTTAAAATTGCAGAACCTGTATTCGATAAATATTATAGGGATCATAAAAGAATATATATCAATACATATTGATAGAAAATATGGAAAAAGTATATTAGATTTTGTCTACAAGAGTAATAAATAATGGGAATATGGTTATATACACTAAGAGTTGAATCCATCTTCTCGGTGAATATACAATGAAAAATTAACTTTAGTAATGAACTATGATCAGAATCATGTATAAAACCTGGTTGCTAGTTAGATATTATGGTAAACTTACAAATTTTATCACAGCTGAAAGGCCTTAAGGGCAATAAAAAGCTAAATATTCATAGTTTTTTTGTTTTGTTATGCGATTTTTGAAGCCCCAGTTAGATTTTGCATTACAGTTTCGGTGGACATTCTATAGAATTTACATAAATTCACAGGACCATGTATATAAAAGGATGAAAATTCACCTCTTCGGTACACAGGAAGATGACCAAATTTATATCTTAGGTACAAAGAAGGATGACAACATTTATCTCTAGGGTATTTATAAGGGTAACAATTTTTTCTGTTCGGAACATAGGAGGAAGAGAAAACTTATCTCATTGGTACGTAGAAGGATGACAAAAGATAATATTGGGAAGATATTTCAAAGATAAAATTTATCTCCTGGGCACATCAAAGAAGGCGAAAATTTATCCCTAGAGTACTCAGATGGATGAGAAAATTTATCTCTTGGTCCCACACATAGAAGGATGAAAAAAATTATCTTTGGGTACATAGAAGGATGAGAAAACTTTCTTGGATAAATAGAAGGAAGAGAACATTTATCAGTTAGGTACATAGAGGGATTAGAAAATTGATGTCGTGGGTATATAGAAAGATGACAAATTTAGCTCTTGGGTACACATAATGATAACAAAATTTATCTCTAGGGTACATAGAAGCATGACAATATATATATATATATATATATATATATATATATATATATATATATTATATATATATATATATATATATATATATATATATATATATATATATATATATATATATATAATATATATATATATATATATATATATATATATATATATATATATATATATATGTCGTACCTAGTAGCCAGAACGCACTTCTCAGCCTACTATGCAAGGCTCAATTTGCCTAATAAGCCAAGTTTTCATGAATTAATAGTTTTTTGACTACCTAACCTACCTAACATAACCTAACCTAACTTTTTTGGCTACCTAACCTAACCTAACCTATAAAGATAGGTTAGGTTAGGTTAGGTAGGGTTGGTTAGGTTCGGTCATATAACTACGTTAATTTTAACTCCAATAAAAAAAATGACCTCATACATATTGATATGGGTAGCTTTATCATTTCATAAGAAAAAAATTAGAGAAAATATATTAATTCAAGAAAACTTGGCTTATTAGGCAAATCGGGCCTTGCATAGTAGGCTGAAAAGTGCGTTCTGGCTACTAGGTACGACATATATATATATATATATATATATATATATATATATATAATATATATATATATATATATATATATATATATGTCGTACTTAGTAGCCAGAACTCACTTTTTGGCCTACTATGCAAGGCCATTTTGCCTAATAAGCCAAGTTTTACTGAATTAATATATTTTCTCTAATTTTTTTCTTATGAAATGATAAAGCTACCCATTTCATTATGTATGAGGTCATTTTTTTTTATTGGAGTTAAAATTAACGTAGATATATGACCGAACCTAACCAACCCTACCTAACCTAACCTAACCTATCTTTATAGGTTAGGTTAGGTTAGGTAGCCGAAAAAGTTAGGTTAGGTTAGGTAGGTAGGTTAGGTAGTCGAAAAACAATTAATTCATGAAAACTTGGCCTATTAGGCAAATCGGGCCTTGCATAGTAGGCTGAGAAGTGCGTTCTGGCTACTATGTACGACATATATATATATATATATATATATATATATATATATATATATATATATATATATATATATATATATATATATATATATATATATATATATATATATATATATATAATATATATATATATATATATATATATATAATTCTCCAAAAAATGAATTTTGGAGAATTGATTTTTCATTTACCGTCACAGTAAAAAGAAACATAAGGAAGATCGAGAAAATTCGTGTTAGAATATTAATCTTACTTTTTCGGTCATATTTAATAATATATGTCTACAGGAAAGACTGCTACCAAATAATACTAATATATATATATGTATATTATATATATATATATATATATATATATATATATATATATATATATATATTATATATATATATATATACTATATATATATAGTATATAATATATATACATATGTATATATATATATATATATATATGTATATATATAATATATATATATATATATATATATATATATATATATATATATATATATATATATATATATATATATATATATATATATATATATTAGTATATTTTGGTAGCAGTCTTTCCTGTAGACATATATTATTAAATATGACCGAAAAAGTAAGATTAATAATTCTAACACGAATTTTCTCGATCTTCCTTATGTTTTTTTTTACTGTTGACGGTAAATGAAAAATCAATTCTCCAAAATTCATTTTTATTTCTAGTCTGACGCGACACTTGAGCGCGTTTCGTAAAACTTATTACATTTTCAAAGACTTTAGTTTATCCACACACAACTTATGACTGAACAGCATTGGCTCTTATACCTGCATTTGGGTGAGGTGATGTAATACAATAGTGGGGTGAAAAACAAACTTTCAACAAAACACAGAACACGGAACAATGGGTATAGATTTGTAACTGCAGAAGGCCTATTGGCCCATATTTCTTGATGCTTCTATATTGGAGCGGAGTCTTGAAGTGGGTAGAATATAGTTGTGCGTTAATTGGCTGTTGATTGCTGGTGTTGACTTCTTGATGTGTAGTGCCTCGCAGATGTCAAGCCGCCTGCTGTCGCTGTATCTATCAATGATTTCTGTGTTGTTTGCTAAGATTTCTCTGGTGATGGTTTGGTTGTGGGAAGAGATTATATGTTCCTTAATGGAGCCCTGTTGCTTATGCATCGTTAAACGCCTGGAAAGAGATGTTGTTGTCTTGCCTATATACTGAGTTTTTTGAGGCTTACAGTCCCCAAGAGGGCATTTGAAGGCATAGACGACGTTGGTCTCTTTTAGAGCGTTCTGCTCCGTGTCTGGAGAGTTTCTCATGAGTAGGCTGGCCGTTTTCTTGGTTTTATAGTAAATCGTCAGTTGTATCTTCTGATTTTTGTCTGTAGGGATAACATTTCTATAACAATATCTTTCAGGACCCTTTCCTCCGTTTTATGAGCTGTGGAAAAGACGTTCCTGTAAAATAGTCTAATAGGGGGTATAGGTGTTGTATTAGTTGTCTCTTCAGAGGTTGCATGGCGTTTCACTTTCCTTCTTATGATGTCTTCAATGAAACCATTGGAGAAGCCGTTGTTGACTAGGACCTGCCTTACCCTACAGAGTTCTTCGTCGACTTGCTTCCATTCTGAGCTGTGGCTGAGAGCACGGTCGACATAAGCGTTAACAACACTCCTCTTGTACCTGTCTGGGCAGTCACTGTTGGCACTTAGGCACATTCCTATGTTTGTTTCCTTAGTTTAGACTGCAGTGTGGAAACCTCCGCTCCTTTCCATGACTGTTACATCTAGAAAGGCAGCTTCCCATCCTTCTCCATCTCATAAGTGAAACGCAACACAGAATTCTGCTCAAACTCCTCCTTCAGCTCCTGCAGATGTCTGACATCAGGTACCTGTGTAAAAATGTTGTCAACATACCTGCAGTATATGGCCGGTTTCAAGTTCAAGTCGACTAAGACTTTTTTCTCGATAGTACCCATGTAGAAGTTTGCAAACAGGACACCTAGGGGAGAACCCATGGCGACCCCATCTACTTGCTTATACATGTGCCCATCCGGGCTCAAGAAGGGTGCCTCTTTAGTGCAAGCTTGGAGTAGTTTCCTCAGGATATTTTCTGGTATGTCAAGAGGAGTACAGGCCGGATCACGATACACTCGGTCCACTATCATCCCGATTGTTTCATCCACAGGTACGTTGGTAAACAGTGATTCTATGTCCAACGAGGCTCTTATCCCTGTGGCCCGTGTTCCCCGCAGTAAGTCAACAAATTCCTTTGGGGACTTCAGGCTGAAGGTGCAAGGGACATAAGGAGTCAGTAAGCCGTTGAGTCGTTTCGCCAGTCTGTACGTGGGTGTGGGTATCTGGCTGATGATTGGCCGAAGTGGGTTTCCAGGCTTATGTGTCTTGACACTTCCATACGCATATCCAGGTTTATATTCCCCAATAATCTTTTACAGGTGGAGTCCGGATTTCTTGGCATTCACAGTTTCAATCAATTTGTTGACCTTTGCTTTCAATTCGGCTATAGTGTCCTTCGTTACCCTTTGGAATTTAGTTTGGTCAGAGAGTATGAAGTTCATTTTCGCCAGATATTCGTCTTTCTTAACGATGATGTATATTGGCGACTTGTCGCCTCTCCTGACAACTATCTCCTTGTTCTCACGAAGGCTCTTAGCTGCTGCTTTGAGCTCGGGGGTCAGTATGGTGCTTCTGTAGTTGCCTCGATTCTTAGATTCGAGATTCGATTGCCTGTAGTTGCCTCGACAAAAATCAGAAGATACAACTGACGATTTACTATAAAACCAAGAAAACGGCCAGCCTACTCATGAGAAACTCTCCAGACACGGAGCAGAACGCTCTAAAAGAGACCAACGTCGTCTATGCCTTCAAATGCCCTCTTGGGGACTGTAAGCCTGAAGAAACTCAGTATATAGGCAAGACAACAACATATCTTTCCAGGCGTTTAACGATGCATAAGCAACAGGGCTCCATTAAGGAACATATAATCTCTTCCCACAACCAAACCATCACCAGAGAAATCTTAGCAAACAACACAGAAATCATTGATAGATACAGCGACAGCAGGCGGCTTGACATCTGCGAGGCACTACACATCAAGAAGTCAACACCAGCAATCAACAGCCAATTAATGCACAACTATATTCTACCCACTTCAAGACTCTGCTCCAATATAGAAGCATCAAGAAATATGGGCCAATAGGCCTTCTGCAGTTACAAATCTATACCCATTGTTCCGTGTTCTGTGTTTTGTTGAAAGTTTGTTTTTCACCACACTTTTGTACTACATCACCTCACCCAAATGCAGGTATAAGAGCGAAAGCTGTTCAGCCATAAGTTCAGTCATAAGTTGTGTGTGGATAAACTAAAGTCTTTGAAAATGTAATAAGTTTTACGAAACGCGCTCAAGTGTCGCATCAGACTAGAAATAAAAATGAATTTTGGAGAATTGATTTTTCATTTACCGTGAACAGTAAAAAAAAAAACATAAGGAAGATCGAGAAAATTCGTGTTAGAATTATTAATCTTACTTTTTCGGTCATATTTAATAATATATATATATATATATATATATATATATATATATATATATATATATATATATATATATATATATATATATATATATATATACATGTATATCCATTAAGGAACATATAATCTCTTCCCACAATCAAACCATCACCAGAGAAATCTTAGCAAACAACACAGAAATCATTGATAGATACAGCGACAGCACCCACGCAGAGCCCCCGACAGCAGCAGGGATCCCCAGGAAAACAATGTTGACATAGAACCCTTGACTGTTCGAGAATCTGAGGTGTACAAAGCAGCCATGTCTTTCCCAACAGGTTCAGCAGGGGGCTTTACAGGTCTAAGACCCCAGCACATCAAACAAATGCTGAACCCGGTGCTTGGAGATGCTGCAAAGGACCTTCTAGTGGAACTTACCAGATTCTCCAACTTGTGTTTGGCTGGCGGCATCCCTGAGGATATCAGGCCTGTCTTTTAAGGAGCAGCACTCTGTGCTCTAAAGAAGAAGGATAGGGGTATCAGGCCCATTGCCGTTGGCAACACCCTCCGACGCCTCGTAGCTAAGGCTGCAGTGAGATCTATCAGCCAGGAAGCAGCCACCTTGCTGAATCCTCATCAGCTCGGGTTTGGGATTCCCCTAGGTTGTGAAGCTGCAGCACACGCAGCGCGGGCTTACATTGCTGATCTCCCGGACCAGAAGGCACTAGTAAAGCTTGACTTCAAAAATGCTTTCAATCAAGTCAAACGAGACGCTGTCCTCAGGGCTGTACACAACCATTTCCGTCCCCTTTACCCGTTCATTCGATCGTGCTACAGTGGGGACTCTAAGCTTCTTTTTGGGGAACATGAAATAAACTCCTGTGTAGGTGTCCAACAAGGTGACCCCTTAGCACCCCTCCTTTTCTGCCTAGCTATCAAAGAGGTCACTGATAGTCTGACAAGCGAGCTAAACATCTGGTACCTGGATGATGGCACTCTAGCTGGAACCCCGGAAACCATTTTGGAGGATATAAGGAAAATCCAGGAGCAGGGAGCAGCCTTAGGCCTCATTCTCAATGCATCCAAGTGTGAAATAATCTCCCGCAACCAAGACATCACTGGGCAAATACAAAATGTTCTTCCAGACATTCTCGTTGTCGAGCCACCGGACTGCACTCTCCTGGGTGCCCCCATTGGCCCACGAGCAATCGAGGAGGTCCTGGCTGCAAAAATCACTGATCTAAAGAGAATGCTGGACAGGATTGACAAGATTGATGCCCATGATGCTCTCTTTCTCCTCACAAGATGCCTGTCTCTCCCTATGTTGACCTACTTTCTGAGATATTCTCCATCCTACAGCAGCCCTAAGTTAAATGTGTATGACACCCTTCTGAGGTCCATGCTGGTGAAAATCCTGAACCTGCCATTGGACGACTCTCAGTGGGAGCAAGCAACCCTTCCTGTAAGACTCGGCGGCCTTGGTGTCCGCACAGCCTCCCAAATTGCTCTACCAGCCTTCCTTTCCTCCTCCCACGCATCGCACGACCTCGTCAGAGATATCTTACCTGCAACCCTGAGCGATTCAGCAGGAATACACGATCCTGCTTTCACTGAATGTTCAAATCAGTGGGATGTTCTCGCAGCCCCAGCAACCATTATAGAGCCAACAAAACAACACAAACAGTCCAGCTGGGACCACCCTCTAGTGGAAAAAGTAGCTGATGCCATGCTCAGCGCCGCAACATCAGACAAGGAGAAAGCCCGCCTCAGAGCAGTGCGTGCCCCCCATGCAGGAGACTTCCTCCTGGCAGTACCCATGTCAGCAATGGGCACGCGCCTAGATCCGGAATCCCTTCGTGTAGCAGTGGCCCTCCGCCTTGGTACCCCAATTCACACTGAATACAAGTGTATTTAATAAATTAAATAAATAATAATTATGTTTATTCAGGTAAGGTATATACATACAAGTGAGGTTACATGGATCGAATTATAGGTAGAGCTAGTACATACAATGCCTAAAGCCACTATTACGCAATGCGTTTCTGGCAGGAAGAACATTAATATCTAGAACTTAATATTAATAGAGCATAAAGAATAAAATGTGTTGAGAACAAATACAAATAAAGATAAAAAAAAAAGGGGAACATGACTGAAAAAGCAGCACAAATACAAAAGGTTGACAAACAGTGTTGATTAAAAAATAACAGACATGGGTTGAACTAGAGGGGTAAGGTAGGTTACAGGGAATTTATTAGGTAGTGTTTAGTTTTGAGAGTATCTTAAACTGGTTGAGAGAGGTACAGTCTTTAACATGGTTGGGGAGGTCATTCCACATTTTGGGTCCCTTGATTTGTAGAGCATTTCTAGTTTGATTAAGCCGTACTCTTGGAATATCAAAACTGTATTTATTTCTGGTGTGGTGCTCATGGGTTCTGTTACAACCAGCAATGAAGCTTTTGAGTTCAGGATTGGCATTACAGTTCAGCGTTTTATATATGTATGATACACATGAGAGAATGTGCAGTGACTTAATATCTAACATATTCAGAGATTTGAGTAGGGGTACCATGAGAGAATGTGCAGTGACTTAATATCTAACATATTCAGAGATTTGAGTAGGGGTACCGAGTGATGTCTGGGGCCAGAGTTGGATATTGTCCTAATAGCAGCTTTGTGTTGAGTAATTAGAGGACGTAAATGATTTTGGGTAGTAGAACCCCAAGCACAAATACCATAGTTGAGATATGGATAGATGAGGGAGTAATAGAGAGTCACCAGGGCAGGTCGGGGTACATAATATCTGATCTTAGAGAGAATGCCAACAGTTTTTGAAACTTTTTTTGATATGTTTGGAATGTGTCCCTGGAAGTTCAGCTTGTGGTCAATGAGAACGCCAAGGAACTTACCATCTAATCTGTTACAAATTTGGGTATTGTTAATTTTGAGATTTATTTGATTAGAGGATTTATTGCCAAACAGAATATAGAAAGTTTTGTCAATGTTAAGGGTGAGTTTGTTGGCAGTTAGCCAAAGATGGACTTTATTTAGCTCAGTATTTACTGTGGCATTTAGAGCAAGGGGGTCAGGACTGGAGTAAATGAAGGTTGTGTCGTCAGCAAAAAGAATTGGTTTGAGGTGTTGGGAGGCATTTGGAAGGTCATTAATGTAGATGAGAAAGAGGAGAGGGCCAAGTATGCTGCCCTGAGGAACACCGATGTTGATGGGTAGGGTGGGAGAAATTGAATTATTCACAGAAACATACTGGAGCCTGTCAGTAAGGTAAGATTTGAGGTATTGCAGGGAGTGTCCTCTGACTCCATAATGATGTAATTTAAGAAGAAGGTTTTGGTGGTTGACAGTGTCAAAAGCCTTATGCAGGTCCACAAATAACCCAACAGGGAACTCATTTTTATCAAGAGCTGCATGAATCAAGTTAATCATACTAATAAGTGCATCGTTAGTGCTTTTTTGGGTCTGAAGCCATATTGACAAGAGCTAAGTATATTGTGTTTGGCTAGATAAGAGTAAAGCTGCTTGTAGATTAGTTTTTCAAATATTTTTGACAAGTTAGGCCGGATTGATATAGGTCTGTAGTTGTTAACATCTGTGAGATCACCACATTTGTGGACAGGGGTTACTCTCGCTTTCTTTAGAATATCTGGAAAGGTTTGGAGTTCAAGTGACTTGTTGAAGAGCAATGCAATGCAGGGGCTAAAGATCTGGAGGCTTTTTTGTAAATTAAAGTTGGTATCTCATCAAGGGCACTAGACTTGGTTTTAAGGGAAAGGATTATCTCATTGACGTCAGTGGAATTAGCAGGCTTTAGGTACAGAGACTGTGGATAGTTACCTGTAAGATAGTCCTTAACATCAGTACTGGAAGTTGGAATATCATTTGCAAGGGATGACCCAATGGAAGAGAAGAACCTATTAAACTCAATAGCAGAATCAGAGGCTGAAAGCTGACCATCGTTACTGGACAGGAGTGTTGGTTTGTTATTAAAATCTTCTTTGATCCCAATATTTGTGAGATTGTGCTCCAAGTTTTTTTAATGTTGCTCTTTATTTGGGTAAATCTATCTTCGTAGAATTTAGTTTTGGCTCGTCTAATTATTTTAGATAGCAATAACGAGTAATTCTTTGAAAATTCTTTGGAGACGGTTCCTAACCTATACTTCTTCTCAAGGTCATGTTTTTTATTAATGGATTTAAGTATTCCCTTTGTAAGCCAAGGATTGTTAAGCCTTTTGGTTGTGACTTGTTTTGAAAGCCTAGGACAGTGGGTGTTATAAAGGTTAAGAGTCTTTTGAAGAAAAGATTGCACTGCTAGGTTGATGTCCCCTATGTTACCTAACTCGGATTCCCAGTTGACATTATCAGCAGCAGTTATAAAATTGTCTATAGCAGTTTCATTGTGCAGCCTAAAGCTTAATTCCCTTGACTCAAGAGGTGGTTTGATAATGTTAGTTGAGAGAAATGTGGGGTAATGGTCTGTAGTGCTATCGGTGATTATACCTGAAGTAAGCGGAGAGGTTATGTTGGTCCAAATGTGATCAAGAGTCGTGGCCGTACTATCAGTGATTCTAGTAGGTCTAGTGATTAAGGGTATGAGGAAGCAGGAATTCATACAGTTGAGGAAGCTAACAGCAGTAGGGTGTTCAGGCTCGCAGAGGTCAATATTAAAGTCCCCAGCGATAATTAGATGGTTTTGTTCAGTCTGTTATCGAGTATTAGATTTCTAAGGTTTGAATTGAATTCGGACACATCAGTGTTAGGAATTCTATAGACTGCACCCACAGACAGGACAGACTCGGCACCCTTGACTCTGAAACTGGCGAAGATATACTCCCCACAGCTGTCTCTAGTTCTAATTATATTTAAGCATGTTAGTTCTTGGTGGTAGTAAAGAGCAGTACACCACCTCTCTGAATTTGACGACAGTTGTGAATTGCTGAGTAGTTAGGCATGTTAAAGAGTTGAGTAGTGTCCTCTTTCAACCACGTTTCAGTAAGTATAATAAAAGAGAATTTGTTGTCAATAGTTTCAATCAAGGCACTAACATCATCGAAGTGTTTTCCTAGGGATCTAACGTTCAAGTTGATTACAGAGATATTGTGATTATGTGTTAATACATTGTTTACATCATGTGCTGTAAAATATCTGCAATTTTGATCATTAAAGTGATGATTGTCATAGATAGTGGATAAGAGGTTTAGTTCAGGGTCTATACTTGTCTGCATAAAAGGCTGGTTATTACCAGAATAGTATGAACTAATTAAGAGAACAAAATGAGATCAATAATTACTTTTCAATAGAAAAGTTAATTATAGCAAAACACAACAATACAATAATATAACAATACAATAAAAGCTTACAAAGTACTGAGTCTACTAAAATTAGAGAATAATTATAGCAAAACACAACAATAAATGCAAATAAACAAAAAAAATAAACAAATAGAAGTAGGATAAGGACACTAGATAGCCATGGAGGAAACACAAGTTTGGTGGAGAGAACAAAAAATCGGTAGAGACTGTCAAGATGAATATATAAAAAAATTTGACAAATGATAATTGTAAAGTAAAATAATCTTAAAGATAATAAGTTTTAATTAGCTTAGTTATTAACCTAGAATTAGTATGAACTTAATTAAGAGAACAAAGTGAGATCAATAATTACTTTACAATAGAGGACATAAATCAATACAATAAATTTAAATTTCAAAATAGGGTAAGATTAGATTTAAGAGCAAAATTTTACAATGATACTGAGGTAGATGCTTGGATAAGTGCATGGAGACTTGACGGATTATTTAGAAGATCATATGAATGAGAGAACATTAGGTAAATGGTAATGCAGAGACAGCACCTTGGACAAAGTTAGATTAAGTTAGGTTAGGCTCAGGCACTGAATGAGTTATTTTAGTACTGGCATTGGTCGGGTTCAGGTTTTCCGATATACCACAATCACTAAGAAGGCCATTTTGTTGGTCACACTTTATTTCATATCTTTTTCCTGCACTTTCCTTCTTAGCA
>WNGS01164244.1:48750-64544 GCA_020271785.1 Procambarus virginalis
ACTTAGTAGCAGAACTCAATCTTTTGGCCTACTATGCACAGGCCAGATTTGGCCTCATAAGCCACAGTTTCCTGAATTAATATAATTTTCTCTAATTTTTTTCTTATGAAATGATAAAGCTGCCCATTTCATTATGTATGAGGTCAATTTTTTTTATTGGAGTTAAAATTAACGTAGATATATGACCGAACCTAACAACCCTACCTAACCTAACCTAACCTATCTTTATAGGTTAGGTTAGGTTAGGTAGCCGAAAAAATTAGGTTAGGTTAGGTTAGGTAGGATAGGTAGTCGTAAAACAATTAATTCATGAAAACTTGGCCTATTAGCAAATCGGGCCTTGCATATTAGGTGAGAAGTGCATTCTGGCTACTAGGTACGACATATAAATATATTATATATATATATATATATATATATATAATATTAATATATAATATATATATATATATATAACAATATATATATATATATCTAATATATATATATAATATATATATATATATATATAATGTGTATTAATTTAAGTGCTAACCTCTAGTAGAGGTAGGATTATAGCCTAGTGAGTGCAGAATTTTGACCCTAGGCTACCATCAGTGCTTGTTCAGCATTATGAGCAACCCAAGTACAAGCCTCACAAGGCTTAACCATCTAGCCAGTATGGATAATGCAGGGAGAATGAAAAGAACCCTTGCAGGTCTTAAAGGCCACTTAACAAGACAGATAAGAAATGTGAAGATTTGTCACAACAATCTCCAGTTGATTATGCTGACCTGGAAAGCTATTATCAAGCAGCTGCAGGTAAATTTGAGCAAATCAAATGCCAAATAGTAACATATGTGGCTGAACTTGACAACGCCAATTTATCAGAAACAGAAATAGACGACAGTTTGTCTGACCTAGCACAATATGAAGAAGAAACTCAAGCCAGGTTGGAGCACTTACACAGGATAATTGAATCAGAACAAATATCAAGTACATCAAATAAAGTAGATAATGTTATGGATGATCTGGATCTTTTTGAGAATAAATGTCAAGCCAGATTAGATCCTTTAATCAACAAGGATAAAGCTTCACCCACTACAGCTTCACCCAATATTATACCACCAGAAATTAAACAGTTCTCAGACAATTTATCCACAGTCTCTGTGGATTCTGAAAACCCAATACCTGAGGCTGCTAAGTTAACATGCCTCCAAACTGAAATTAGAGGTGAAGCTGAACCAGTAATAGAAAATGTAAATGAAAATAGCGACAGCACTAATTTCCCAGTCCAGCTTCCTAGGCATAATGCTGGCAATGAGAAAACTGTCATACATCTAGTACTACAATTGCTGGATTTACCTCAACCTGATCAGACTGCTGACTCATTACAATCCTTCAGCATGGAGTTTGAGTCACTACTAAGAACATTCAGTCTTAAGGTTGATATAACTACTAGTGAATGGATGACCAAAGTAGTCCTTCAACGAAAATTGTCCAGCGATATACTAGATGAATTATACCCACAAGAACATAACACCATCCTGACAGTACAGGACATCATTGAAAGTTTACATTCCATAATAAACAAACGACGAGCAAATGAGGAAGTTAAAGCCTCATGCAAGCCTTCAGAAATAGAAAATAAGAGTTAATTAAAGGGTAAAACAACTACCCCAAATAAACATCAGTCAATTACACTCACATCAAGTTGCAGAAAATCTGGCAATACAGCAGAATCCTCCAAGCCTACTGTTACTAGTTCACCCAAACCGGTAACATCCAAACGTGCAGTAGGCTGGGGGACATGTATGTTCTGCAAAAAGAAACATTCAACATACCGTTGTGCTAATTATCCAACCAGAGACACTCGTATTAAGCGACTCCAGGAATTAGGGAGATGTTCAAGGTGTCTCAAGTCACACAACATAGACTATTGTGATACCCAATTCAACACCTGCAACAGGTGTAGAAGAGGTAGGCACCATGTAGCACTGTGCAAACATACGAAATTACCATATTCAAGACCCAAGGTGGAAGATAGCATTCCCACCACAGTACAGTACTGCAAGGTGCAACAAACGAAGAGTGTCCAATCGGCAAAGTCTAAAGGTAATACCACTTTGCCCACTGCCCAAATTACCATCCAGAATAAGAGGGCCAAGGTCCATACCCGTGGGTTGTTTGACCAAAGATCCCAGAGAACATTTGTCACTAAAAGGTTGGCAGATGAACTATAATTAAGGCCTGTAGCCCAGACGTCATTCAACATCTCAGGGTTTCTAACAGATGCAGGACCTCAAGTCTACCAGGTGGTACAACCATCAGTACGTTTAGGCAGGTACGTCTGTCAAATACAAGCCATTGTGGTGGACAAAATACCAGTAGACCTACAAGTTCAAGGTCTGAGAGTAACAGCCAAATTCCTGAGAAATAGAGGAATAAAATTGGCAGATAATATTAAGTCTGATCACCTCACCGACTTCGATCTCCTTGTAGGGACAGAATACTACCATCGATTCATCGGTAGCCCTACTAAATATCAGGGCATAACCATGTTAAATTCTGCAGGAGGCAAATTACTCTCAGGCCCAGTATCAAGCCTGAGGAGACCTATGTCTGCAGATAAACAATACCAGTAGAAATCTAAATTTGTCAGCTGATAATATTTCTCCAGTAGCATTATACTAAGGAGATTACAGCTGACTATAGCAACAGAGGTTGATGTTAATATCATCATTTGAAGCTGATGATGAGTTCATGAGGCCTCAGTGGCAAATCAGTGAACAGTAGTCTAAACAGCTACAAGTCACTGCGACCAATGAGTAGAATGAGTAAAAACTAAGAGATGTGGATCGTGGAGGTTGAGCTCCCGATGGTTTAGTAGCAGCAGCAGGACTTGTTGTAGGTGTAGAAGATTCAGTGGATGCACGTACTATGGGTGGAGATGTAGCAGGTGATGGTGGATGAGAAGTCGTCGGCTTCTGGGTTGCTACCGTTGCAGGAGCAGGTGTTGCAGCTGCAGAAGGCTCAGCATCGTTCACAGTAATGTCCGAGACCGGGTCAGGAGCTGGATCATCATCCAACAATAGTTTTGAAAGGTCGGGGACTAGTACAGTGGTCCCTGATGGCTTGGTAGGAATAGGTGGCTCTGCTAGGTTGAAGATTCCTTGTCCTTGCGTTCTCGAATTTCTCTCTTCATCCAGGCGGCGTGTTTCGGATACTTCACTTAGTACCGAGGGGTCAATAATGGCAGGGTGGAGCATGGTAACATCAGTACAGTAACGAACTGTGTCAGCATCAATGTACCAAATCTCTTTGCGGGTTCCGTCATCTAGTAGTCCATTTTCGTAGTACATGTTCCATTCCCGAGTTGAGATACGCTTCTGAGAAGGATTAAATTTCAGCTCGCTAGCATTATTGTAAAACGCATAAAAAACTTCAACATCTGCAGGAACAGGCGGGTCATCGTCTGATGTAGAGATACTTACAGCCTCTACTGGATCTGGTGTAGGGTCGGCAGCAGCTGGAGTATTGGGTGGAACAGTGGCAGACAGTAGATCTACAAGTGTGGCAGCGTTTACAGTGATGTCAGGGTCAGGAACTGAGGTGGAAGCTGAGGCAGAGGTGGGGAAGACTTCATCAGGTACGGTAATGGTCTGGGGACCATTAGCTTTGTAGAGGATGTTGAGAATCCTCACAAATTTCCGGTAATTGTAGCCAGTAATTTTACTCACTAAACATGTGATGGCATATGCAGCGCTAAGGTCGGTGGCAGTAACCGGCAACTGCCGTGGCGAAGCCTGGGTCGACGATTGGCTGGAGCCTGGTGGTGGTGGAGGCTGGGTCGGTGATTGATTGGCTGCTGGACTGCGAGCTGGGTCCCCACTGGCTGATACGCTCTTGAGCGGCCTCTCCTTCTCCCAGGAGCTCCGGGAAAATGGTGGCTTGCAAGTTGAGTGGTGACAGAGTTCGTCAAGCCGCGTAAGCCCCTCCAGCTCTCGAGAGCTTCTTCGTTTCATTTTTGCACGCAGGACACCTCCGCATACTACACAAGACGTGAAATCGGCGCGACACTGTTAATAGTGTTGGTCCTGGGTACAAATACTGCACTTATTCACACTTTGAGGGCACTTCCTAGTCACGTGAGAGTACTGGTAGCAAGAGTGTCCGAATCTCTACCGATATGGGCCAAAGAGTAAACAGGCCCAAAACGAGAAAAACCAGTAAGTAATGCATCCACACAATTGGACCCCCTCTGGCCAATTCTTAAAGCCAAAGTTACTGAATTGGTCCAAACTTTACTATCGAAACACGGTATCACACAATCCACAGAAACTCAAAAGACAATAGAGGACAACCTTAAGAAATTCAAACAAACAACATCCTCATCTTCAAGGACGCAGAGCAGAAAAAACTCTCCTAACCCACACAAGAAAACAAATATTAGCGACCAGTACTTCAGAAAACGACCTTGATAAGTCAGTTTCAAGTGCATCATGATCCTCACCTCCAGTATCAACTTCCATTGCAAGTTCATCTGACTCCATGGATACCACGGTAATATCACCAAGTTCCAACAACTTAGAGGATTAAAGATCCTGCAGTGGAATGTGCAAGGGCTGCACACAAAATTGCAACACTTACAAACCATAGCAGCAACCAAATGCATAGACATCCTGCTACTAAAGGAGCTTGCTTCGAGACAGATTAGAACCTAAATTCTCATGTTATCCAGGCTTCAAGTTAGTATTGGTGTTTAGCTCAGTCTACACACAAGAAGACTGACTAGTATTCTACACATCTCCCCCATGCTGGGTACTGAGATTAAGACTCAGTCACCAGAAGAACTGTCTACTCCCCACGGCAATATTCCCATGGACTCAGAAAGCAGACAGTCAGTCGAGGAGAGTGAGTTTCAAAAAGTTCTAACCAGGCAACAGAAGAAACGGAGAAGACAGGATTTAAGGCGTAGTGTTGACAGTGATAGTACACATAACGGAAACGATAAGAGAATGAAGAACGACGCCGAGACTGATCAAACCAGTGTCGACGAATGGACAGAACGATGTCAGGAAGGTGAGGGTCAGCGGAGATGGAGGCTTCTCTTCCCTGCCTCATGCACACTGGCCTATCATCACAAGCTGCTGTAGACAGTCAAACTTGGAAGAGAGCACCGCAAGTTCGAGCCCCTGCTGAAGGAAGGTGTGAAGAGACTTTTCTTAACGGTAGGTTTTATGGAGGCAGTTGTGTTTCTTACCCAGCAAGGATATGAAGGAATTGTTATGGAAATACCGGAGGAGAACGAGAAGCTGACGAAGGTAATTATCTACAAATACCCTCAGATTCTAGACCCCGAATTATCCTCGACGACCAACGATTTGTGTGGGCCAAGCGTCACCTTATTAAAGGTGAAGCTAGGAATCAGGTGGTGGCTCTAGTGAGAGGTGAAGTTCCCGAGAGAGTGTTCATCACCGGGGCGGGCTTCAGGCATGTAGCAAAGTATGTAGAAGAGCCCATAATATGCCTGAAATGCTGCAGATGGGGCATAAATCCTGGAGCTGTCAACATGATCCACGATGTCGTTTCTGCGGAAAGTCTCACCTCTCTAATGTGTGTAGAAACATACTTAATCTGGGTGAGAAAATAGTTCCCAGATGCTGCAACTGTGGAGGTGTTCACAACGCCAGCTCGGCTGTGTGTAGCAAGAGGCCGAGTATGGATGTTCCCCGGCCGGTGAATGTTACAGAGCAAGCAAGAGCTCTTACCCAGACACCGGGAGCACAGCAAAACAGTCTGCCCCAAACAGCGCCAGTGAACCGGACGAATGCGTGGGTAAAGGAGTCACCTTTACTTCGTCAGGCTCAAGCAACAAGCAGCCACGCCAACACTCAGGACTCCGGCAGTGACAGTGTAACGGTGAGTGAAGTGGCTACTGTGGCTCAGAAAGAGGGCCATAATGATATGGTCAAGGAGGTGTGGGCTGAACTAAGAAAAGTTGGTGAGTTCCTCCGAAATCTTGGGCAGAGAATCGAATCCATCGAGGCGAAATTAAACGTTCAGGAGGTCAAGGAAATCACAAAACAGTGAAGGAAAGTCAGGATATAGTGGTTGAGGACAATAATGAAATATTGAGTGATGAAATGAAGGAAAGTGAAGTGTGTGTGAATGATGATAGTCGTAGTGAAAGGAAGAACCCTATAATTACACATAAAATGAAGGAATCATTTGGGCCAATAATGGACGTCACAGGACTGAAAAAATCTCTTGAGAAACGCAATGTTGCTTTTACTGGTGAACTTGGGAGGAGGTGGGAGATATTATACAAGGTATGGCTATCATTTAGTGAACTTATTGGGGATGACTTAGAAAGTGAATTGTTTAATAATGGATCACCCTAGACTGAAAGTGTTGTCATGGAATGTTAATGGTTTAAGAAACAGGGTTACAGATGTTCATTGTTATGTGATGGGAAATGATATTGATGTTGTAGCTCTCCAGGAGACAGGGGATAGGAATGAAGGCTTATTGAAATTAAATGGCTATAAAAGGTTTCACCTCTTCGCCGCAAATAACATCAGAGGGACGTCGATTTATGTTAAGAACTCCATACCAGCAGAGTTAGTAGAACCGCCGTCAAAAACGCAAGGTATAGAGAGTGTCTGTGTTAAATTATCATTAAGGGAAGGGGAATTTATTGTAGTTAATTTGTATGTATCCAGGAACTGCTTCGACGCTAACTATCTACCTGACTGCATTTATACTAATCCTTCACTGGTCATTGGGGACCTTAATGCTCGGCACACAAGCCTTGGGACAGTGGGTAGTATTAATGCTAATGGGGTCAAGTGGTTACAGTTTCTACAAGATCATCCAGATACCTGTCTCTTGGGAAACGATGAACCAACTCACATCAGGGGAGGACGGCTTGACTATGCCTGCATTTAAACTCTCAGGGGATTATGGGGGAGGCTCGGGTTGTTCGGGAACTACTTAGTGACCACTTTGCCTTGAACGTTGAATTACCACTGGGGAAAAAACAAGTCCACTTTCAAAGGAAAAGGCTAAATATTAATAAAGATATGAAAAATTATTTTATTCAAAATATGGGAGATTGGTATCAACAATACACGCCGCTCTGTGTTGATAGTTTTTACGAGGACATGGTCGAGAACATAGAGAAATTAGTACAGAGGGAAAATAACGGGGCAGGGGAAGCAAGACGCATGGACCTAAGAAATTTAAATATTCCAATGATCAGCAAGTTAAGGGGTGGGAGAGAATGCTACGGATGCACATAAAGAATGGTTAAAAAATGGAATGAGGGATGAAGAGAAAAATACAATGTTGGAAGTGGCTAGGGAATGCAGTCAGGTGAGGAAGGAGGCGCGGGACAGATACTGGCAAGACTTTGCGCAGTCCATTGGTAATACTAAGAACCTTAAAGACATATGGAGAGCAGTAAATAAAATCAGGGGTTGTAAGCCCAAATTCATTGCTCACTCAGATCCAGGGAAGGTTGCTAATGAGTTAGTAGATAAATGGGCAAGTGCTGATGGTATGGAGTCCTTACCTGCAGACACGAGAGTCACCATTGAGTCATGGGAAAATATTAGAAATGGAGTAACTTTATGTGCTTTAAATACAAGATCTGTAACATGCACTGAGATAGCTCACGATGAGCTACTGGATGCTATAAAAAGTGGCAGCTCTACTGCTCCGGGAAAAGATGGAGTAACGTATGACATTCTTAATTATTTAGCCGGTATGAAACCTAGTCCCTTACTTGATTTGTTTAATATGAGTTATAGAGAGGGAAAGTTACCAAGAAAATGGAAGGAGGCTGTCATCATTCCTATCCCTAAGTCAAACGGAGGCTACAGACCTGTCTCCTTAATATCCTGCTTTTGTAAAATGATGGAAAGGATTTTGTTAAATAGGCTACTCTACCTTGTAGGTGATAACATGTCCAGTAATCTCTTTGGTTTTATCAAAGGCAAAAGTACTGCGGATTGTCTCTTAAAGTGTTTGTCTAATGTGGATGACAATTGTAGAGTTTTTGTTGATCTACGAGGAACATTTGATAAAGCCAATGGGGAAGTAATCTTATACGAATTAGCCAATCTGGAAATAACAGGGAGATTACTACATTGGATAAGGGATTATCTACAAGGGAGAAAAGGTCAGGTGTATTACCAGGGATACATGTCTGAGGAACGGATGTTTCAGTTAGGGAGCCGGTCGGCCGAGCGGACAGCATGCGGGACTTGTGATCATGTGGTCCAGGGTTCGATCCCGGGCGCCGGCGAGAAACAATGGGTAAAGTTTCTTTCACCCAATGCCCCTGTTACCTAGCAGTAAAATAGGTACCTGGGTGTTAGTCAGCTGTCACGGGCTGTTTCCTGGGGGTGGAGGCCTGGTCGAGGAGCGGGCCGCGGGGACACTAAAAGCCCCGAAATCATCTCAAGATAACCTCAAGATAGGTACCCCCCAAGGGGGAATTTTAAGTCCCACCTTATTCAATGTATTAATGAACAGATTAGCATCAGAGATGTATCCTCCAGGGGTCACGACGATCATATATACTGATGACATTCTTATACAAGGCACTTCTGGGAACAAAATTCAAACTGCTCTGGACATACTTGGTACAACCTGTCACAAATTAGGCCTAGTTATAAATGTAGACAAAGTCAAATATGAGTATAGGAAACGAAGAAATATAACACTTACTCTAAATGGTGTGGAACTGAGCCGTGTTCAGAATTACAAGTATCTGGGCATGTATGTTGGATACACATGTGAGAGTAAAAATGCTGAAATAAATCATATCAGCACCTCATGTAAAGCCCGTCTGCATCCTCTAAAAGCACTGGCTTTTTCTGGTAAAGGTGTTGGGGTACCTATCTTGCGGATGTTATACATAAGCACTGTTCGGTCCCTGATAGACTACGCAGCACCACCCGTTTTGTCTTACACAGGCCAAGGCAGAATTAAAAAAATAGAGCTGATACAGAACGAGGCTATGAAGATTATTCTTGGATGTCAAAGAAATGCAATGATTGAAATAATGAGAATAGAATTAAATTTACCGAGTGTGTATGATAGAGTCCGTGACATTAACACTAGAGTATCTATTCGTTTCATGCGGAGAAAAGGAGGGGATAAGCTGTTTGAGAGCGTTCAGACCTGCCTGAGTGACGTACACACTTCCAGGAAACTGAGGGAGACACGCTACACGAGGGGATTAGCTCATGACCTCAGGGAATACGATGTACTTGACTGCTGTAAACCCTCTCGACAGTGTAATATGTCTGCTCCATGGAAAGTACAGAAAATAGACGTCGAAATTGTACCCCTCAAGGTGAAAAAGATTCATCATGAACCGGGACAATTACGGTGTTTGTATGGAAGCATGATATCTCGGTTACCAAGAGGCAACAGTTTACATGTATATTGTGACGGGTCGGTGGCGGAGGATGGCAGGGCAGGGTGTGGTGTCCTAATAAGGGAATATACGGAGTTTGGGACTGTGGACAGGATAATTGAACTCCGACTTAGTAATTATATATCATCCACACAAGCTGAACTGCAGGCCATTCTGGCGTGTTTGGAGGAAGTACGTCATGACGACAAAAAAAATTTTGTATTTGTCGATAGCCGAGGGGCACTTGATTCCTTAAACAGTCGAAACCCAGTCTTCATGTCCATAGTTGAGGATTGTAAGAAAAGGATAACTGAGATACAGCCGAAAGGTCATAGTGTGAAATTCATGCGGATTCCATCTCATGTTGGAATAGTGCTCAACGAAGTGGCAGATGACTTGGCCAAACATGCCACGTCAAAATCACAAGTTGACATTGAATGTGAATTCACAATGAGACAAATAAGAAGCAAAATTAGAAATATTCAGTCACAGGCATAAGTGGAGAGGAGAAGTATGAGAGAAGTCAAACCATGCAACACTACATGTATGTGAGTCAAAACACCCATTTCACTTATGGTAAAAGGAGAAATGCTTGGAGTGACTCTGTGTACATGCGGCTCAGGCTTGGGTACAAATATTACTGGGAATATGGGATAGGTGTTCATGATAATGACACGAAGTGTAAACTATGTGGTATGTTAAGGTCTCACACCCTTGCCCATTATGTTCTTGATTGTCCGTTGATTAATGTATATAGAAACACTGAGATAAGGACTGTTCCTGAACAAATAGCCTGGATGTGTCACAACGGAAAGGTTGATGATATTCTTGAGAGATATAAGAATTTTGCACCAAGAATGTAATCTTTTGTTGAATTATCTGCATGTCTCTTGCAAATTGTCTATACAGTATACCTAGGTCATAAAAGTATTTATGTATACGTCTGATACCATACTACTTGTGTTAAGGAGGAAATGTATATGTTTATCTCTCAGAATGTTTGGTAATATGTTTATTGTTTGTGAAGTGTTTATATGTATGTATTAACACGATGTACTGAACGGGGTGAGAATAGCTTGAGCTACCTCATCCCTTTGTGTGTAGTTTACCTCAATAAACTTATTTCAATTTATATTTCAATCCAGGCTTCTTCCTTCCATTGGTCATTGAGCAATCCAAGAGATGTGCCATATATGTGAAAAATTACCTAATCTCCAAGCACAAATTCAGCCCAGTTGTTTATGGGCCGGGGACAGAGGTTATGGGAGTATCCACTGAGCCAAGACACGACAAATTTGAAGTGTTCAATGTTTACAGGTCTCCACGTGCTGAAATGGATCTTTCAGTGTTATTTGAACATGCGACCACTTCAAACACAATAATTGGTGGTGATTTCAATGCTCATCGTCGTGTGGCACCGGGCTCCATCACAACATATAAAGCTTTCACTGACATAGCACGTCTACTAGACCAGCTACTAGAAATTTATATTCTAGATCAGGATGAACACACCCACATTCAAGGAGGTAGACTAGACTTTACCTTCAGTTGAGCCTCCGTGAGAGATACAGCAACATGGTCAGTTGAGACCACACTCACAAGCAACCAGTATGGGGTCCAGATTGTTCTAATGTTGGAACTACCCACCCCACCTCCACCAGAAGTCTAAAACTTCGCTCTAGAAAATGAGACTTGTTCAAAACTTCATCTGAGAGTGGCATAGAAACTATATTATGCCCGAAGATATTAATCAGGAAGAACAAGATTTTGTGAAAGCAATTCAAAGTGCAGCCAACTACTCAATTCCACTAAAAAAAACACAGTAAACACGACACCATAAAGCTCACTGGTACTGTTGCAAACGTGTTAATGAAAACAATCATAGTCTCAGCAGCACAAGGAAGCTATACAAACAGCAGTCAAGTAACTGCAACAGGTCCTTACTCTGTGAGGTCAAGGAGCATGTGCATCAAGAGGCCAGAATAATCAAAGAACGAAAGTGGCTGTAATGGTCTTCGCATCTGAATGAACACATCTCTCCATGGCAGCAAATTCACAGGGCCAAAATAAATAAAAGATCAAAAGTCCCACATTCTAAGAATCCTCGACTGGACACCGTAGTACTGGCAACCAGGTGTGCAGAAAGAGCAGCCAGGAATCAGCTTTTATCAGATGTATTAGCAGTGCAAAAAGAATTAGAGGAAGAAAGGTGGCAGAGAATCCTTACAGCATGTGCAGAAGTCTCTGACACTAATATCCCTTTGTCACTGGATGAGCTCAATCGGGCCAAGAAAAACTCCAAGGATACATCCCCCTGGAGACGACAAAATAACCTATAAAATTATTAGAAACCTCGGCCCAGAAGGAGACGCTACATACCTTAGGTAAATTAAATTAGCCTGGACTTCTCAAACTAGACCTACAGCTTGGAATAGAGCAAACATAGTGCCGATCTCAAAACCCAAAGTTCCAGCTAATCCAAGGCCGATCTCGCTTCAATGTAGCTGTGCAGCCAAGACGGCTGAGAGAATGGCACTCAACAGACTTGAGAGGAAAATGCCTAAATTGCACCAGGACATGCATGCCTATAGAAAAGGGGTTGGTGCAGTGGAATGTATCACCACTCTGTTAGCCAACCTGAATGACAGTCCAGGCATACTGATATTCTTTGACCTTGATGAAGCCATTGAAGTGGCTAGCGCCCCAGCTATTCTCTGCTGCCTCATCAGCATAATGGTCAAAGGTAACCTGCTCTCCTGGACCAAAAACTGCCTCCTAAACAGAGAAGCAAGAAGCAAACAACATGGCACAGTCTCAGAATACAAAAGACATGAAAATTGTATATCGCAAGGAGGCATTTTCAGCCCCCTTCTGTTCAACTATTTAATGGGAATAATAATGAGGCTGAAACTCCCACCGCAATAATATCAGCAGCCTGGAGCAACACGCAGTCTGCTAAATTACACGGATGACTTTGTCATCTTCATAAAAGGAAGGGATGCGGCGCGCCTTGCACTCAAATGCTTAGACTGCATCAGTAAAGAGGCAAAGCAATTTGGTATCAAACTCAACCCCACAAGGACAAAAGTCATGCCCATAAAAATAGAGAAGTCCAATAACCAATTGAATGGGTGGACACTTCCAGTATCGAGGAATAATCCTGGACGCACACACACACAAATTTTTTGCTGAGGTCACTTACTTGAGAGAGAGAACTGTGGCCCTGACAGCAATCCTCAGGTCGCTAACCTCCCTCTCTGCAGGAGCCAATCTGCAAGTTCTTCGCACATGCTATGTACAGGCAGTCAGATCAGAGATCGACTATGCCGCACCTGCACCCACATGCCTACCACAACAGCAGTGGAAAAAGCTTGAAGTATCACAAAACAATGCTATGAGAGCTGCTCTGGGAGCCCATATGTGGACCAAATTTGAAACTCTAAGACTAGAAACGGGGTTTTCCCTCTCTACAAGAAAGAATAACTCAAAGAACATTTACTGTTATAGGTAAGATAATTGTTACCCCTGATCCAATCCAAGTACGACAGGCATTAGTGGTTTGACTTGGCCAAATCAACAGAAACTCTTGGGCTGCCAGAGTGGAAGAAGTCCTAAACAGACTACAATTAAAAAGCATGATTCCGGATAGAGGAGGAGATCAACCACACCCAAACTACATTTCCCCACCGTGGAAGGAGCCTACCTTCAAAATAGTAACAGAAAGTCTTCCTATGAAAAAGGCTGCCTATGATCCACCAATCCTAAGGCGCACCATAGAAAAGCAAATGAGCAGCATTGCAGTAGCAGGAGCCATTCACATCTTCACAGACGGGTCGTTTAACACAGAATATGAGAGTGCTGGCGCTGCTTTTTGCACGGCCAGCGAACAGGCATATTTGAGACTGGAAGGACCAGTATCATCAACCCAAACGGAGCTGTTTACTATACAACACCCTCATAAATACTATCAAGCAGTATCCTCCCTCACGAAAGCAGCCAAATAGTTTAAATGACAGTTTAAATGCGCACTCTGCACACAGTATATATATTTCCACCGACCAAAGATCACAGTCACTCAAATCATCCACCACTTACGGGATACTCATGCCCGTGCCACCTCTTGGCTGCCTTAATCTTCATCAATCAATTAATCTCTCTCCCATCACAATCGATTTGGTAATGGTCCAAAAGGACCGAAACGTCGTTGCTCTTCATCTTCTGTTGTGTGGTTTGGTCATCACCTGAATACATTGTAGGATGAGAAGCTTTATCTCTAGTGTATATAGAAGGATGTCAAAATTTATCTCTTCGGTACATGTGAATAATTAAAATAAATCACTTAAGAATAAGGTTTTACAGATAGCCCAGTAACCCATGCGAGAGTTTCTATTCATATCTACCAAAGTAATTAATATGTATACCTTACCTCCTCTTTAAACACTCTAGCAATCCATCTATATATTTTTTATTCTGTATTTTCTTAGCAAATCACTTGGACTGGACTGTAGAGCTAAGGTCTCGCTTTTTGCAGGTTAGCGTTAAATCCCTGACCGTGCAAGTGGTTGGGCGCCATTCTTTTCCTGTCCTATCCGAAATTTTTATCCTGATATCCTTTCCAAGTATTTTATAGTTGAAATAGTTAATTGCGTTCTATTCATATTTATCTTACCTTATCTGAAATTTATTTCATAAATCAACATCCCTTCGTTCAAACCCATATTTTTCCAAATTGCTTCTGGATCTAATCGTCTCTGATTTCAATTGTTTAAAGTATTATTTTGTCTTTATATATTTAAACGCTAACTTATATCTCTTTTGTTACACCCTTTTTTCCATTCATGAACTCTGGTCATGTCACTCTCTTCATCTTTCTTGTGAATGTAAATTTAGATTTTTGTATTTCTCTTTAAAAGGGATGTCTCTAATTCTAATTCCTATCATTAACTTTGTCACCCTTCTCTGTTTCCATTCAAGTAAATTTATACATTTAAAATCCAAATTATATATATATATATATATTATATATATATATATATATATATATATATATATATATATATATATATATATATATATATATATACCTCTGGTGCCAATGTGGGGACCCATAGCCTCGGAGAAGAAAATAAAACGTATTCAGAGGAGACCTTGTGGTGTCTCACTGAACACTAATATTTTCTTCTCCTACCACCCCCATTCTTTTGTATGTACACATATATATTTGCTTTATTTGAACTTTGTTACAAAAAGGAGTTGCATATAGGTTACAAAGATGGTTATCATAGGTTGTCGAGTTCCTCCAGCTCCTCAGATGGCGGGCAGGAACCCTGGATGCAGTGCGCATTTCCCCTCTGTATCGCCACGCTGAGGCGCTGGAAAAGAAAGCTGGCAACTTGTTACGAATCTTGTTAAGATCCTCTCATTACTCTTAATTATTGTATTACTGTATTGTCTTATTCTTTAATCATTATAGCATCCAGTTGTATAATGTGAGATTTGTATGTTATATGATATATATTATAGAATGTAATAGTGTGCTTGAGTTGCATATTATTTGTATGAGGCTTTCGTGTTACAATTCTCATGTGTTTCTCTGTGGGGGTTGATCAGGTTGGATATGTGAGTAGCGTGGGAAAGTATTGTCAAGCGAGTGTTTATGATTTAACCTTGATTTATAACTCCTATTTATTTGTCTGTAAATGCTATTGTATAAACTAATGTAATGGTGTACTCTTTTGATTAATCGTATCGTGTTATTTAGTACTTCCATTTTTATTGTATTGTAGATTCACAATTTATGTGGATACTTTATTTTTTGGTTAAACGCTGGCCTGGGAGGCAGACGCGGTGGGTTAGTAGCGTGGTGGTTGTGTTCGAGGGAAGACAATGTATTAAGTTAAGTCCTTGATTGTATATTTAGTCATTCAAAGTTTTATTTCTGGTCAGATGATATTGTATTCTCCCCTGTATAGTTTAAGTGCTATTATATTGCTCATTGCTCGAAAGTATTTTATTTTAATTTGCATGCTGATAAATATTTCTGCTATATTTACGTACCATTTGATTGTTATGTTTGCCCCCTTAGCATAAATATATTGTTCCCCATTTTATGCAGTGCTTTATCTTATACCCCCTAAACGTGTTATTAAGGCCTATATGAAATATTTAGTACACTGCTGGAGAAGAACTTATTTAGCTCTCGAGGTGGTACACAGCCTAGGGACCCTTGTTTTTTCAATGGCCTTGAACCCAGTTCCTTCAAAAACTGTTACACTTTACCCCAGGCGCCGAGTGTCTCAAAAGCAATGGGACAAAATTGTAGTGGTGATCCAGTTCTCTATACTTACGGATTTGGCTGCTTCCCTGTGGGTGGCAAGCTCTTCTC
>WNGS01164245.1:72596-85158 GCA_020271785.1 Procambarus virginalis
GATGGTAATCTTGGGCATAGCATTTTATCAATCACCTCATTTTTTGGGGCAACACGTGAGGAACACAAATGCAAACAAGCCTGAATGGTCCCAGGACTAGATACAACTGAAAACTCACACCCCAGAAGTGACTCGAACCCATACTCCCAGGAGCAACGCAACTGGTATGTACAGGGACGCCTTAAACCACTTGACCATCACGACCGGACATAAGGAAGTGATAGCCGAGGCTATATGAACCACTTCCCCGCCGGCACTCGGATGGTAATCTTGGGCATAGCATTTATCAAATCACCTCATTTTTGGGGGCAACACGTGAGGAACACAAATGCAAACAAGCCTGAATGGTCCCCAGGACTAGATACAACTGAAAACTCACACCCCAGAAGTGACTCGAACCCATACTCCCAGGAGCAACGCAACTGGTATGTACAGGGACGCCTTAAACCACTTGACCATCACGACCGGACATAAGGAAGTGATAGCCGAGGCTATATGAACCACTTCCCCGCCGGCACTCGGATGGTAATCTTGGGCATAGCATTTTATCAAATCACCTCATTTTTTGGGGCAACACGTGAGGAACACAAATGCAAACAAGCCTGAATGGTCCCCAGGACTAGATACAACTGAAAACTCACACCCCAGAAGTGACTCGAACCCATACTCCCAGGAGCAACGCAACTGGTATGTACAGGGACGCCTTAAACCACTTGACCATCACGACCGGACATAAGGAAGTGATAGCCGAGGCTATATGAACCACTTCCCCGCCGGCACTCGGATGGTAATCTTGGGCATAGCATTTTATCAAATCACCTCATTTTTTGGGGCAACACGTGAGGAACACAAATGCAAACAAGCCTGAATGGTCCCCAGGACTAGATACAACTGAAAACTCACACCCCAGAAGTGACTCGAACCCATACTCCCAGGAGCAACGCAACTGGTATGTACAGGGACGCCTTAAACCACTTGACCATCACGACCGGACATAAGGAAGTGATAGCCGAGGCTATATGAACCACTTCCCCGCCGGCACTCGGATGGTAATCTTGGGCATAGCATTTTATCAAATCACCTCATTTTTTGGGGCAACACGTGAGGAACACAAATGCAAACAAGCCTGAATGGTCCCCAGGACTAGATACAACTGAAAACTCACACCCCAGAAGTGACTCGAACCCATACTCCCAGGAGCAACGCAACTGGTATGTACAGGGACGCCTTAAACCACTTGACCATCACGACCGGACATAAGGAAGTGATAGCCGAGGCTATATGAACCACTTCCCCGCCGGCACTCGGATGGTAATCTTGGGCATAGCATTTTATCAAATCACCTCATTTTGGGGCAAACACGTGAGGAACACAAATGCAAACAAGCCTGAATGGTCCCCAGGACTAGATACAACTGAAAACTCACACCCCAGAAGTGACTCGAACCCATACTCCCAGGAGCAACGCAACTGGTATGTACAGGGACGCCTTAAACCACTTGACCATCACGACCGGACATAAGGAAGTGATAGCCGAGGCTATATGAACCACTTCCCCGCCGGCACTCGGATGGTAATCTTGGGCATAGCATTTTATCAAATCACCTCATTTTTTGGGGCAACACGTGAGGAACACAAATGCAAACAAGCCTGAATGGTCCCCAGGACTAGATACAACTGAAAACTCACACCCCAGAAGTGACTCGAACCCATACTCCCAGGAGCAACGCAACTGGTATGTACAGGGACGCCTTAAACCACTTGACCATCACGACCGGACATAAGGAAGTGATAGCCGAGGCTATATGAACCACTTCCCCGCCGGCACTCGGATGGTAATCTTGGGCATAGCATTTTATCAAATCACCTCATTTTTGGGGCAACACGTGAGGAACACAAATGCAAACAAGCCTGAATGGTCCCCAGGACTAGATACAACTGAAAACTCACACCCCAGAAGTGACTCGAACCCATACTCCCAGGAGCAACGCAACTGGTATGTACAGGGACGCCTTAAACCACTTGACCATCACGACCGGACATAAGGAAGTGATAGCCGAGGCTATATGAACCACTTCCCCGCCGGCACTCGGATGGTAATCTTGGGCATAGCATTTTATCAAATCACCTCATTTTTTGGGGCAACACGTGAGGAACACAAATGCAAACAAGCCTGAATGGTCCCCAGGACTAGATACAACTGAAAACTCACACCCCAGAAGTGACTCGAACCCATACTCCCAGGAGCAACGCAACTGGTATGTACAGGGACGCCTTAAACCACTTGACCATCACGACCGGACATAAGGAAGTGATAGCCGAGGCTATATGAACCACTTCCCCGCCGGCACTCGGATGGTAATCTTGGGCATAGCATTTTATCAAATCACCTCATTTTTTGGGGCAACACGTGAGGAACACAAATGCAAACAAGCCTGAATGGTCCCCAGGACTAAATACAACTGAAAACTCACACCCCAGAAGTGACTCGAACCCATACTCCCAGGAGCAACGCAACTGGTATGTACAGGGACGCCTTAAACCACTTGACCATCACGACCGGACATAAGGAAGTGATAGCTGAGGCTATATGAACAACTTCCCCGCCGGCACTCGGATGGTAATTTTGGGCATAGCATTTTATCAAATCACCTCATTTTTTGGGGCAACAAGTGAGGAACACAAATGCAAACAAGCCTGAATGGTCCCCAGGACTATATATATATATATATATATATATATATATATATATATATATATATATATATATATATATATATATATATATATATATATATATATATATGTTATTAAATATGACCGAAAAAGTAAGATTAATAATTCTAACATGATTTGATAAAATTTGAGGTGACTAGATAAAATACTATGCCCAAGATTACCATCAGAGTGCCGGCGGGCTGATGGGCAAATTAGGAAGTGGCCTGATAATCAGTGACGAGCTTTCTGTGATGTAATTAGCAACCACCGCCCCATAGAGCAGAGCCCAGCTCACTGTTCGGTAAGATTTTTTACGTGGAGGTTGTGACATTGGCCGCTCTCGCAAAAATCCGCAGATTTGGACATTAAGTGGCGAGTTGGGCTTAGAAGAGAGGCACTAGCACTCCAACAACATTGAGGTACCAAGGGACTTTTTTCGGATTAGGCCGTACGAGTATCGTCGACTAAGGGACCTGCTGAGAGTGGAAGAGACTCGATAGCATACCAGATTCAGTGGAGGAAGTGTAAGTACTTTCATTTTGACCTTGGTGGGGTCAATGCAAATGGACTAACCATCAAAGCCTAGTGACAGTCCCGACCAGTGAGCGTCGGAAGTACTAACGACTCGGTGTGTGTGTGAATCCACAAGGAATAACCATTGAAGAAGCTAATCAAAATGTGACCGAGGTCACAGTAAGCAAGTGCTCCTTTTGATTTTCGTCTGGGAAGAGGCAAATAGAATGTTGACTATGACTTTCGAAGGGGAATGTTATATTTTACTGTGCCAGTAAAGAGGCTATGGGCGCCCATTTGTTGACGTTAAGCATTTCTATAGTAACCAGTGAGGTGAGCAAGTGCAGCAGAATTTAATATCTCTGGTAACGTTATAAAGACAGTGAGCAAACTGACAGCGCTTTTTATCGAAACTGACCTAACTAGTGAAGTCGGCCATTGTAAGTGATATTTTCCTCCATGGCAGTGAATCAATGCATTGGACCACTGACTTAAAGCGGCTGGGACCAGGTACACCCCGCGAAGCGACAATAGTCAAGGAAATAAAGATGATCCGTATCAGTCAGGGAGTGGTGACGGAACTTCAGTGAGCTGGCAATATATGCGAGCTACAAACCACTGGAGATATCATAATTTCCTATCTAAGGAATCTGCCTTCCCCTTTCCTCTTCTTGAATAGGCGTTTCCAAGGGAACAAGTAGGAATTTATTATTATATATGTGTATACACGCATGTTGCAGGGTATATAAAGACGGTACATGTGGATAGATTAACCTTAGTATTATTGAAGGTTGAGAGCGGTCGTTAATTGCAGATTTGATTGAGGCCATCCAAGTCAAATTATTTATTTATGTATTTCTTTTGTGAGTAAATGTTCCTTTAGTTTTAAATCCTGTGTTTATATGTACCTTCATTATGGTTATGCCACGTCATTAATATGTGAAAGCCTGACAGTAAGGTACTGACCACTTGAGTTCATGAATACAGATTGAATGAAATCTGAGAGCATAGCCTCATGTTTCAAGAGAACCGGAATAGAGAACTGAAGTAATTTCCTCTGCGCTGGGAGCAGGTGAGAACCCCGATGATCACAGGAATAGTTAGATAACAAGGTATCTGAGGTAGACGCTTGCCACTCTTTGTCACCTCCTGTCCTCGGGGGTCTGAAGGTAGCCTAGTGAGTTCCCAGAGGTGCTGCGAGGTCCCTCTGTTTTGGGGCTTGGGTACACAGGTGTTAAGCGTCGACTTCTTCACGAGGTAAAGTGAGCAATGGGCTGACATAAGAGTACTAAGAGAACAGTGACGGAGTGTAACCAGTGGAGCTCGACGAGGCTCTGCCCTTTATCTTCCACCGTGACAGTAACCAGATACACATACCTTGGTCTTGAGGTTCCATTGTACAACAATGTTGCATGATGGGTCGTCAATGTAGAGAGAGGCTCCGTGCTCTCAATTCTGTGGCAGGCTACAATCTAAGCAATGACAAAATATGAAAATTGGCAAAATGATGTATCTCTAATATATTAGATCTCTGAAGCCCTTAAAGCCATCTTTCTTGATGGTCAGCATCCCTCCGAATGGATTTCCAAAACTGTACTACTGAATGACTGTGCTCAGAATGTATAATATTCATCACTTCCACCAAGAGAGAAAACAACATCATTTTTCTGCCCCTTTCCAAATTACTGTTCCACCCTTTCTCACCCAAGAAGCTGATTAAAGAACAAACCTTGCTTCGACAAGAAGCAAAATACAATGATTAAAGCCAGATTTATGCTTTGGTCAGAGACCGCTAGCTTTCCCAGGTTATTTACACTGAAGGCTCCTTGTACCAGTCATATAGTGCAGCAAGAAGTGCAGCTGTTGTGACAGCGAGAGATAGTTCCTTCTCCTGTGAATTTAGAGACCATATAAATAACTGGGCCTCCACTCTTCAAACAGAATTGGTTGTCATAATCCTTGCACTCGAGCGCGTATATGAATCCAAAGTTGACAAGTTAATTTTAAGTGACTCCTTGTCATCCTTGACTGCACTCAATTCAATTTCTTTCTTTATTATGCACCCCATACCCATCCCGTGGGCGGTGGTGTAAAGGATTAGAGAGGCACATAATCGGTTCAGGAACTGAACCCTCTGGTTCGTTTAGCTAAGCAAATAACAATTATTTGACGCTAGTAACTAAATTATTAATGTTATGTATACATGTACATATATTCATACATACATGTACATATGTATACGTATACATATACACATAAACATACATTTTTAATCACCCACAAAAATACACACATCAATAATCTATTGTCACATGTGATTCAACAAGAGGTTCACAACAGTCACTATACAAGGCACTTTACATCTATGATGTGTCGCACAGTTACTAGTCTTGCTGCACTCCCACCCAAATGGGCGGCAGCTTTACAGTCATGTGTATGTATTACCTACAGTAAGCAAATTTCGGATACTTCGCTAAGATTTCGGGCAGCACAGTATTATGAATGAAGTACTTACACATTTCTTGGACACTATTGATGGTGTTATATCTAAAATCGGCGATTTTTTCACATTCCATTATATAATGACGCCAGTATGCGAATAGTTCTGCTGATAGAGTTTACATTTAGTCAAATCTATATCAGCAGAATTAACAAATTCCCAGAGGTACTTGTAGCCGAGCCTAAGCCTAGCAGTGGTAACATCTGGAAGTCTGCTAACCTTATTGGATAACCCATAGACGTGCGGTACTTCCTGCATAATAGAATGATGATAGATGGAGTAACTGGTGTGAATTTCACTTTGCCTCAAGTCTCCGAAATTTAGTTGATGTTCCCGGAATATTACTGCCCTCAGGCTGCCCAAAGGCAGTCCAAGTTGGTAATCAATTTCCTCTTTACGAGCAAACGTTTTGGCCAACTCATCAGTTCTATCATGCATTCGGAGACCAATATGGGAAGGAATCCGCAGGGGTCAGATTTTGACTCCACCATTGATTATTTCATTATATCTGTGTCTAGCATCAAAGATAAGCACGTCACAGTTATGCCTTGGGAAGCTGAGGGCAGTCAAGGATGACGAGGAGTCACTTACAATTAGCGTGTCAACTTTGGATTCATATACGCGCTCGAGTGCAAGGATTATGGCAACCAATTCTGTTTGAAGAGAGGAGGCCCAGTTACTTAGTCTCGCTCCACACTCATGGGAGATGGAACCATCTCTCTCTGTCACAACAACTGCACTTCCAGCTGTACCATAGGACTGATGCAAGGATCCATCAGTGTAAATAATCTGGGAAAGGGGGCGCTCTCTGACTTTAAGCATCAATTTGGCTTAAGGTATTGTACTTTGCTTCTTGTCGAAGCAGGCTTGTTCTTTAATCAGCTTCTTGGGTGGGAAAGTGTGGACAGTAATTTGGAAAGGAGTGATCTCCCATGGGGCAGGAAAGTGTTGTTGTTGTCTCTCTTGGTGGGGGTGATGAAAGTTATACATACTGAGCACAGTGGCAGTTTCGGTAATCCATTTGGAGGGATGCTGACCTTCAAGGAAGAAGGCTTGGAGGGCTTCAGTGCAGGGGTTAGGGTGGGTTAGCCTAAGAAGCTTAATACCAATTAAAGCATTAATTTCAGTGATACGATCACTTACACATGAAATATTCAGTTCCTTCCTTATGATTAGTAATTTAGTTGTACGGGGGCATCCGAGGATAATCCTCATGGCTACGTTTTGCATCTTTTCCAGCCCTCCAAGCATTCTCTCAGGCACTAGAGCAAGTATGGGTGCAGCATAATCAGCTAGAAGCCTAATATATGAGAGATATATAATTTTGACAATTCTCACATTTGCGTCATAGCTTGGATGGTAGCCTGCCACAGCCTTGAGAGCACGGAGCCTCTCTCTACATCGGCGACCCAGTCTGGCTACAACATTGCGGTACAGTGGAACATCAAGACCAAGGTATTTGTATCTGGTTACAGTCGAGCAGAGAGCCATCATGCAACTTCATTTTGCGAACGGCCCCACGCCGTTTGGGTGGGCGTCGGTTCAGGATCTTTGTTTTCTCTACTGAGATGACTACGCCTAGTTCCTGACATGTGTGCAATACAGAGTTCAGAACATTTTGGGTGTTGGTATACCCATTGGTGTGGATCAGTATATCATCCGCATAGCTGATGATGGGCCTTCTGGTTACTGAGTTTAAAAGTGCATTGATTAACACATTGAAGAGAGTAGAATTGAGGACACGTCCCTGTGGAGTGCCAAGTTCAAAATCTCTCGTTACACTCCTATGCCCTTGGAGCAGTACAGCTGATTTCCTGTTGGATATATAGCCACTTATCCAACGTAGAAGCCATCCTCCAGCATTCATTTTAACATGTTCGCTTAGAATGACATGTCGGTTAGCAATGTCAAAGCCTGACTTAAGATCTAGGAAAGTGGTATATGACCTATCATTATGCAGGGTGAGGAATTTGATAATACAGTGATGTACACTCTTTCCATGCGTAAAGCCATATATCTAGGGAGACAACATGTTTCTAATTCTGCAAAGGAGGCGGTTGAGAACCATCCTCTCAAGATACTTACAGGATTCAGCTCCCCAAGGGACAGCTGTGACATGCTTGTGTTTGAAGCTAGACACAGATATAATGAAATAATGAATGATGGAGTCAGAGTCTGTCTCCTATGGATTCCATCCCATATTGGTCTTGGTGCCTTCTTCGATAATTATTTACTTACTTACTTCCCATATTGGTCTCCGAATGCATGATAGAACTGAGGAGTTAGTCAAAACCTTTGCTTTTAAAGAGGGAATTGATTACCATCTTGGGCTGCGCTTGAGTAGCCTGAGGGCAGTAATATTCCGGGAACATAAACAAAATCTCGTAGACTTCACGCAGTGGAAGTGCAAAGGACGCCAGTTACTCCATCTATCATCATTTTATTTGGCAGAAAGAACCGCACGTCTGTGAGTCATCCAATAAGATTAGCAGACTTTAGATGTCACCATTGCTACCCCGACAGACCACTGGAACATTATCTAACACAGTGCACAGTTACAAACCCATTAAGATTTCAACTTAGATTCAACAGAGCAGAAGTTGTTAAACACATATAGCAAAATCTTACTGAAGCGACCATACGAGTAATAAATACTCATACTCCGCCCAAGTAAAACAGAAACAAGCAACACTTAGTGGGCCAGCCAGAGGCTTAGGGGCCCGCGCAGGAATATCCCTGCAAAAAAAAAAAAAAAAAAAAAATCTAGGCCATAGCTTGGCTACAAGTACCTCTGGGAGTTTGCAACATATGCTGATGTAGATATGACTAAATGTAAATTTAATTTTGACACAACGTTCCATTTGCATACGAGCGTATTTTTATATACAAATTATATAGATGTCATGTCTGTGACAGCTAAAAACAAGCTTTTTTAAACTGTGTTTTTCATGTGAGTTTTCATGTGAAGGATATTTCTGAAATCTCTTTACCAATTACTTTGAAATTTTGACACAACGTTGCATTCGAATACATGAATGTTTTTATATATTTGATTAACTATATATATTACTATATATATGCCACCCCTGTGACAGGTAAAAATAGTCTTTTTTGAAAAACAGTGCCATCTGTTGGACGTTAGAGCATCACACGTTGTAATCTTCGAACGTTCTTCACCGTTTGCTTTGAAATTTTGACACAACGTTCCATATGAATACACGTGTGTTTTTATATACCTACTATATAGATGCCTCACCTGTGACAGGTAAAAATAGTCTTCTTTGAAAAACTGTGCCATCTGTTGGACGTTAGAGCAATACACGTTGTAATCTTCGAATGTTCTTCACCGATTGCTTTGAAATTTTGACACAACGTTCCATATGAATACTCGTGTGTTTTTATGTGCCTATTATATAGATGCAAACCTGTGACAGGTAAAAACATGCTTCAAAAACAGCGCCATATGTTGCACGTCATAGCAACACACGCTATGCTAAGTATGTTACGATTCCATTTCAATATTCCTGATTGCATTGATAAGCTGAATTTTCATAAATCTCGATTTATTTTCATTTTTATTTAAATATTTTGTGTGACATTGCATTGGAACTGAGCAGGGTTGTTTACCGTACCATTCATTTTGTGATTATAGTTTATTTTTTTATTTACTCATTCTTTTTCATTTCATTCTTTTAACTGTTTTTCTTATATTTCATTGATATGAACATCAGAACGTTTAATGTTCTCAATTTTCTGATGGGAACATCAGAACATTTGGAAAGTTATCGGACGAGGGAGTGGGGAATGGAGGGGAGGACGAGGGGACGGGAGTGAGGAGTGGTGGGGAGGACTAGGGAACGGGAGTGGGGGATGGTGGGGAAGACGAGGGGGACAGGGGACGGGGTAATGGTGGGGAGGGCGAGGGGATGGGGAAGTTGGGGACAAGAGGAGAGGGGAAAGGAGAATGGTGGGGAGGAAAAGGGGACAGGTGAGTGGGGTGAAGACAAGAGGATGGGAAAGGGGGAAGAATGGTAGGGAGGACGAGAGGGACGAGGGAGTGGGAGATAGAGGGGATGGTGGAGTGGGGAATGATTAGGAAGACGAGGGGAGAATAGACTGTGGGATGTTGGGGAGGAATAAGGGACGTGGGAGGGAGGGAGGGAGGGAATGGTGGGGAAGACTTGAGAATGAGGGAGTGGGGAACGATTGGTAGATACCCTGTGCTCTAGTATCGTAGATATGTATAATTGTTCTAGCTGTAATGCTGGATACATCGGAAGTTCCATTCAGAACTTTAAAATTAGGATTCTTGAGCACCGGAGAGTATCATTTAAGACTGGATTACATTATCCAAACCAGCATTCTCGGAGATTAGGAATCATTGTCACGAGTTGAATCATTCTCTGCTGGAATCCAATTTTAAAATTATAGACACTTATATGAATGGCCAGTCAGATTTAAGAAAAATGGAATCCATATATATCAGGGAGCTGCGGTCATACTGGCATTTTTTATTTTTTGTTTAGTTTACCATGTTTTGTCTCTAGATTTTTTACTTATTTCAAGTGCTGATATTGTATATTATTATAGTCTTTTATTTAAGTCATACGATACATTTTTAGTGTTTAGTTTGTTTGATATTTAAGTTTTCATAAAGCTATGGCTAGTATTTTATAATTGTCTTCTATTTTGCATGTGTTTATATATACATTTCTTGTATGTGTGACGTGATTATTATAATAGTAGTGTTAGCTTTGATTATTTATGAGTTAATTACCAAGTTTAACTTGATTTCAAGTTAACTTGATTTCAAGATTTCAAGTTTCATACGACCCCTACCAACGTGGGGTCGTATGTTCATTTTTATTCGAATCATCATAGTAAAGTTAAACAGGCAGTATTTTCAGGAATGTTTCTACGAGCTTTGAGGGTATGCAGCCCTGAGTTTTTTTGATGAAGAGATTGCTATAATATATGAAATCGGGAAGAGTTTGCAATATCCTAAGAGGTTTTTGGATTTCTCGTTTGAACAAGCCAAGCGTACGTTTTATAATCACATCCCTAAGGCGAAACCAGAAATTATTAACTCATTGGTTGTACCTTATGCGAGTGGATTTGAAAAATTTTCTTTGATTTTTAAGAAACTTAATATAAATTAGGTTTTCACTAATAGTACGATCAAATCCAATTTAATAAAAAACTCCCCTGATACAGCAGGTTGCGTGTATTCAATTCCCTGCAATGATTGTGATTCTGTGTACCTTGGACAAACAGGAAAGTCCTTACAATTGCGGTTGTCACAACATGCTTATAGTATTAGAACTGCCCAAACGTCTAATGCATTGTATCTACATACGAATTTATGCGATCACAATATTAACTGGAATGGTGCAAAAGGCATTACCAATTGTGGGGATTTCGTGGAACGGAATTTGATTGAGTTTGCTCTAATCAGTCAGTGTCCAAATCTTCTTAATGTTAGTACTGGAATGTACAAACTTGATCCATTTTTAAGTTATAATATTGCACAACAGTCTAAGAAAAAAATCTAACTGTTAGATCTAAGAGAGGCTTACAATGTCTCATTATAATTTTATATTTATATATTCATTTTTTGCTTGTTCATGAGGCTTTTCTTTAATCTTTCATCCTTTTTCTCTGACCGCTTAATCCTCTTTGACCATTCCAAGCTAAGCTTTACCTGTCTCTGGTTAATTCTTTCCCTAGGGTTGGGTTGGTCAGGTGTCGGCCTATATATCCTCCCCCTTACCTTCTCCTCTTGTCAGTCTGGTTTGACAAAGGCTTTAACAAGTCGAAACGTTCACCTCCTTTCATTTTCTCTGTGGATTTCCGCATAAAATGATCAGTGTTTTGTGATCGTCATTGCATATATATATATATATAAGATTATATATAATATATATATATATATAATATATATATAGATATATATATATCGATATATATTATATATATATATTATGATAGATATATATATATATTATATACCACGTTTTCAGTTTAGATAATAATATATATATATATATATACTATATATATATATATATATATATATATATATATATATATAGTTATATATATATTATATATATATATATACCACGTTTTCAGTTATATTATATATAATTATATATATCATATTATTATATATATATAATAATATATATATATATATATATATATATATTAATATATATAGATAAATATGTCATACAACTAGTACCAGAACGCACTTCTCAGCCTACTATCAAGCCTGATTAGCATATAGGCGAGTGAATTTTCTTTATTTTTCATTATATTCTTTCCAATTAGTATATTTTAAATTATTATTATTATGTTATTTTAAGAACATAAATTATTGACTTAGTTTATGTTTGTTTTGTTATGTTGTTAGGTTAGGGTAGGTATTTGGAATGGGTTAGGTTAGGTTAGGTTCGGTCATATATCTACTTTAGTTTTACTCTAATTTAAAAAAACAATCACCTCATACACAATGAAATGGATAGCTTTATCATTTCAGAACAAAAAATGTGAAAAATACATATTCAATGTTAAACTTGCTTATTAGGCATATGAATTTGCATAGTAGGCCGAGTACTGCTTCTGGCACTAGGTACAAATTATATATAATCTAATATATATATTATATATTATATATATATATATTATATTATTATATATATTATAATAGATATTATAATATATCGATATATGACAATGTCAGACCACGGAGTAAAAAATGAAACATGAATTTCCGTTAAGTACTTTCGAATATTACTACATCTTCAGAAGGTCCATTTTCAGAGGAGTC